>VDFB02358134.1:217696968-218082144 GCA_007258455.2 Sequoia sempervirens | reverse complement strand
TGTCGGTGCAGAGATATTTTGTGGGAGATTTCTTCCAGTGGTGAAAGGGACAGCCAAGAAAAGGAGAAAGTGACAAGGGGTGGAAGGGTGAAAGAAGAGCAAAGTATGGATGACGTACACGTGGCGTGGGAGTAGAAAAGAAGGGATAAGCCGGGGGTGTGGTGGCATGACCGTGCAAGGGGGGAATTATTTCACTGTACTAATTGGCCGGACAATGCAAGCTGTAGTGAATTCATTCAACATGTCATGGATTGAATGTGCATCATCCACTGCACCAGTTGATGGAACCTCACTTTGGATTTTCATTATAGGCATTCGAATTTTTCTTCGCATTAGGAAGCAAATTATTATTCTCCTACTTCACAAAATAATAGTTAATTGGGAAAGGGGGGACAAACTAGACGGGTGATATCTCTTTTCATCATAATGTTGGGTGATAAACAAGATTTGTAGGGTGGTTAAATTTTCCTTCGGAGATTGTGAAGGTTGTTTTAATCATGTTTTCAAGTGTATACTTGCTTTTAAAGATAATAGTTTCATTACAATTCATTAATGCTAATGGGTCATTAGTTAATCTTCTTTTTATGCAACTGCACGAGCCTTGTGACTTAAGTGACATGGTTAAATTTTATTGCCACAATCTATTGATTAAGTCGTTGGTGAGTGCATTTGATGCCCTTTTGTTTCCTTGAGGCTGCCAATTTTGAAGTCGAATGACGCTTATCATTGATCTTTGAAAGGGTTTAATGTGTTGAGTCAAAATGATTAATTGTTTTAAATGACGAGTCTTTAGTGCCTTCTTGATGTCCCATTCTCATTAAGTGCTAAATGTTATGTCCCCATGACTTAAGAGCTTGTATGAATGTGTTGTGATTTTCGACACGACCCAACAAATGAGTTGACTACCCTCCACTTTTCTCCTTAACCAATGTTATTGTAAGCACCTAGAATTTTATGGATCAATATACAGTCTAATGATGATTTGGTGGTCCAACTGATAAACCATGTAACATGCTCATTTCTCATCATAACCTTTTATGGCTTGATGGAAGCCTTCCTAGTGTTCTTGTACCTTTCTTCATGTGTTCTTCCTCCTTGTTTTCCATCATTTTGGTCTGCTAGACCTTTTTCCTATTCAAAAGTCTTGATGCTTACCTTACACTATAGGGGCAACCAAGAGAACTTAGGGCCACATGGGTGATCCATGTTAAGTTGTAGGGTCACTTGAGTGACTAACAATAATGGGTGACCCTGTCATTTTTTGGCATGGTCGTGAGTGATTTTTTATTTTCTTGTTTATGTCCATTTTCCTTCCTACAACTTAACTTTTTCTATAGGAAATAGTATGTTTTCTTTCTCGCTTTGAAGTTGAGCTTTCATTTCCTCTCTGTTTTGATTTTTTATTTGTTAGTCTTTCCTCTTTACTTATCTAAACCACCCTCTCTCATTCACTCTCCTCCTTACTTATCTAAACCCACCTCTCTCATTCGTAGGAGAGAATAATTTTGCAAACACAAGCTTTGAGCCATTTCAAAGAAGCTTTTCTAGATAGAAAGGCTACCTCTACAAATCTTTGCAAAAAGCTTTACATCCCTTACTTAAACATCAGATCACCTAAAAAGTCTAATCTCCAATCTTCATAGCACAAGAAGTTAATATTATCTTCCTCACCAATCTTACCTTTCCATATGCTAAAACCTTGTCAATTTATAGCCAAGGACTAAGGAGTATTCATTTAGCCAAAGTCGTCTAGGGCACAATTCAGACCTCATCCCTTATATCAAACCCAAAATTGTTTTAGCTACCCGATATGGGAGCACGAGCCATACAATGAAACCTTGTCAGCTGATAGCCAAGGATTGAGGAGTATTCATTTACCCAAAGTCACTTGGGGCACAATTCCGACCTCATCCCTTATGATTTGCACAAACCAAGACTTCATCCCTAATGAACTCATTCATAACCATTTAACTTCACCAACAAACCAAAGACCCTTATAGACCTTTCAAATGCCTATTATTATAACTTTTCATTGAGAGCTATGAGTGGAATAACTTTTTATTGTGCGCTATAGATTTGAGAGCTATAACTCTTGATAACTTCCACCCGATCCATAAGCTTTTACATTGGACAACAAATTGACTGACTTCACCCGTTCGTTAATAACATAGGCACTCACTTCACAGTGCTAGAGTGACTCGGAATCGACATCGCTTGGTGAGTCTCACATCTTTTTGGGCCAATGGATTTATTCCCCCACATTGTATCAACCTTTACCTCAGGCACACACTTCTGTTTTATGTCTCTGTTGACTTGTTATCGTGGGTCCCTAAGCTTTGAAGTAATCGCTTTATAAGGGACAAGTGATTGGCAACCAGGTGGCCCCGTAGGCACTGGCTTGGCCAGGTTGAATTCTGGCCTTGTATTCATAATCTTATCACAGCATTTCACGTGTCATTATTCTCTTTCTGAGGACCCAACGGATGAGTGCCCTACCGGCTACTTTGCTCCCTCATCGATGTCCCGAATCAAAGGCAGCTAGATCTTGACTGTTCGACGTGCCCATAGTTCACTAGATTCAAAAGCCTATATTTTAGGTGTTTGGCATCTTGTTTCTTGAGAAACCAAGCTACTTATTTATATGAAATAAGTTTAACTGCTTTAAGTTGGCTATATAGGTGAAATAAAGTCTTGGTGTTGCATGGGTGAAGTACCTTGCACTTTATATCTTTGAGTAATCTCTTCAGTGTGGATCTTAAAGTAATGTGATGTGTGTCATTGGTCTTTGTGAAGGATTATTAGGTTGCATTAATAGATTAAAAAAATTGAATCTTACATGGAGTTCATATCATTGTTTTGCTGGTCAGGCGTTTATGTGTGGATGCCCATGTCAATCCACATTGTGAGAAGTCGAATGAAAAACCGCACCTTTTCTATTAGAACCAAGGTAAATTTTCATTGTTGTATCGTAGTGTTGCCTTGTTGTCATTAAGATTTCTTTGTCTATTTTACATCATGACATTGGGTCTTGCTTTAAGTGTTTGGCTTATTTCTTGAGAAGCCAAGACACTTATTTATATAAAATAAGTTAAACTGGTTTAAGTTGGTTATTTAGGTGAAATAAAGCCTTGGTGTTGCATGGGTGAAGTACCTCACACTTTACACCTTTGAGTGATCTCCTTGTTGTGGATCTTAATCGATGTGGGTCTTAAAGCAATGTGATGTGTGTCATTGATCTTTGTGAAGGATTAATGAGTTGGATTAATAGGTTCAAAAAAATGAATCTTACATGGAGTTCATGTCATTGTTCTATTGGTCAGACATTTATGTGTGGATGCCCATGTCAACTCACATTGTGAGAAGTTGAATGAAAAAGCCACACCTTTTCTATTAGAACCAAGGTAAGTTTTCAATGTTGTACCCTAGTGTTGCCTTGTCATTGAGATTTCTTTGTGCATCTTGCATCATGACATTGGGTCTTATGCATGTGTTGTGGTGTTTGCACATGTGCGATGTATATAATGCCTAGTTGCCTATTCCTTGAGAATTTTCCCACATCACAAAAGTTATTTGGTAACCACATCTTAGCTCTAGAGGAATTGGTTTGGTTAGCATTCTCTAACCCTTATTAATTTTTTGATGGTCTTGTTTCTTTCATGTAGCTACCACACCACATGTCACAATTTTATTTGTCTTAGTCTAATGGGTGGGCTAATTACTCTCCATTTTGTCATGTCTTTGTACACATATGCATGGATGGGCATAAACATAGTGCAACAAACTTATTTTTTAATTAAAAAGACTTCAAGGACAAGGCTAGACACAATTCCAAGGTAATGGTGTGCACACGACATTGTTGTAAGTGTGACAAAGAGGCATTTCGTTCTAGGTGAAGGCGATCAACTAGAAAATGATGAGTTAAGGGCCCAACCTTTGCGCCATGGACAAAAGGGTTCAACCATGAAAATAGTAATATCATTGTGCATGATGTCACAAAGACACATAGGGAAAACTCAATGGTTTACATTTCCTTCTAAGTTAATGCTATTTGATGATCAAGACAATATACTTTGTTAATTCTCCTCAACTAGGTTTTGTGAACTCCTTTGTTGGGTCTCTAGAACATTGAAGAAGAAGGTTGATGTTGTTGATTAGTTATGAATCAATGTCAAATAAACCCAAATCAAATAAGCTAATTTATTTTTTTTATAATTGTTGCCAAGACAATTTTCAAGAATTGAACCTATTGAACAAAATGAAGGTTAATAACTTAAAATGCATTATTAAATCTAGCTATCAAATAAGAATAATACACTAACACACTACACCATCCATAAATTTAAATTAAATAACATTAATCAATGTACCTATATTTATGATCTAGAAATTAAGTAGAATATCATATTTAACATATTCCAATGGCCACATCATTTCATCTTTTGAAACCTTAATAATAGAATCTATCTATAGGTACATAGGACTTTAGTAAATAGAGAGGATTGATTTTTTTTAATAAAAAGGGTAAAATTTTATTCACTCAAAGAGATAACCAAAATACATCCAAGAAGAGAACAAAAAGCCAGAGGTAACAAAGCACGTCCAACCAGTCGAAACCAAAGGAAACCAAGCCATCCCACCAATACACCAGAGTCCCATCAGGGACCAGACATATCCTCCTGAAGCAAACTTTGCAGCTTATTAACGCAATCATTGGGAAGCTGCTCCCACTCACCCACCAACCAATCGCCCCTAAACTTAGAGGCCCATTTAGAGAGGCAATCAACCACATTGTTCCATTCACAAGGAATGTGAACAAAGGTCACCACCTCAAGCATACTACATAATTGATGAATCTGACACACAATAGATGATACTTTCTAGTCTACACCTTCACTATTCTGACTATTTAACAAGTTAATCACAATTTGTGAGTCAGATTCACAAATGATCCTATGCCAACCAAGGGCACACGCATTTTCCAGAGTAACAAGAATAACCTAAGCCTCCATTAAATTATTAGTTTGGATACCACGATACTTGGAGAAAAAGAAGATGATAGCTCTAGTACTATCCCTTACCAAACCACCCACACCCGCATAACCAAGATTTCCTCTAGAAGAGCCATGAGTATTAATTTTCAAAGTCCCATCAGGAGGAGGAGACCAGTTACCTTCTCTCTAGATTTCCTTTGGGATGTCTTTTTCCAATGGCATGCACCTTCATCGAACTGATACCATTCAATCCTAGGCTCAAGAACACCCTAGCCTCCTCGGCATTCAGAGGAGTACCAACATCACATTTAGCTGAAATAGTCTCCTGAATCATACCAATAATACATTGCCAAACTTGAGCAACCACCATCTTTTTATCTTGAAAAATTCTCTGATTAATAAAAAGGGTAAAAATTTATTCACTCAAAGAGATAACCAAAATACATCCAGGAAGAGAACAAAAAGCTAGAGGCAACAAAGCATGTCCAGCTAGTCGAAACCAAAGGACACCAAGCCATCCCACCAATACACCAGAGTCCCATCAGGGACCAAACATATCCTCATGAAGAAAACTTTGCAGCTTATTAACACAGTCATTGGGAAGCTGCTCCCACTCATCCACCAACCAATCATCCCTAAACTTAGAGGCCCATTTAGAGAGGCAATCAACCACATTGTTCCATTCACAAGGAATGTGAACAAATGTCACCACCTCAAGCATACTACATAACTGATGAATCTGACGCACAATAGAGCATAATTGCCAGTCTATACCTTAACTATTCTGCCAATTTAACAAGTTAATCACAAATTTTGAATCAAATTCACAAATGATCCTATGCCAACCAAGGGCACATGATTTTTACAAAGCAACAAGAATAGCCCGAGTCTCCATGAAATTATTAGTCTGGATACCACGATACTTGGAGAAAAAGAAGATGATAGCTCTAGTACTATCCCTTACCAAACCACCCACACCTGCATAACCAAGATTTCCTCTAGAAGAGCCATCAATATTAATTTTCAAAGTCCCATCAAGAGGAGGAGACCAATTACCTTCTCTTTGGATTTCTTTTGGGATGTCTTTTCCAATGGCATGCACCTTCATCAAACTAATACCGTTCAATCCTAGGTTCAAGAACACCCTAGCCTCCTCAACATTCAGAGGAGTACCAACATCACATTCAGTTGAAATAGTCTCCTGAATCATACCAAGAATACATTGCTAGACCTGAGCAACCGCCATCTTTTTATCTTGAAAAATTCTTTGATTCCACTCCAGCCAAATCTACCAAAGAATACATGAAGGCCCCACATACCATGCCATTTGGAGATGAAAAGAAATGGCAGGGGGTCTTCCCAAAGACCTCCAAAACTCTGGGAGAGATAAGGCATGCACACAAGGATTCCTCCAGATCACCCACCATAAATGCCAAATAAGTCTAGAAAAAGAGCATTGGAAGAAAATATGTGAGGACTCCTTGCTACTCCCACATAGAAAACAAAAAGATGACCCCTGAAAGCCCCTCTTTAGAATATTGTCCCAAGTAAGAAATCTATCTCGAGCCACTAACCAAAGGAATAATTTGCACTTGGGCCACGCAGACTTGTTCCAAACAAACCCCTTTAGAATCTGGAGCCCAAGCCAAGACATCCCCTTGTTGTAAAGAGCAACAAGCTCTCTCTGCCAAAATCTTACCCAACTCAACACACTCCTCAGCCAACCCCCCAAGAGACAAAATATGACAACCTTTCCATCTAAACACCTCCACCTGACCCAACCGATCCAAAAATTTGAAATCACTAACCTTCGACCATCTAGCCTCCAAAAAAAGGGAGCCCAAATTTTGCTTGAGTGTGGATTAGAGGAGAATAAAGGGGGGAATCCATCCCAAGAATCAAACCAAAAAGAGCATCATCCCCCTTATTAAGAATCCAAAAGTGTGCCTGCTTTATCAAGCTAGCTCCCCGACGAAGAGTTTCCCATATCATAGATCCCTTACCCTCCAGAGGGTAACAAGGAATGTCCTTTGCCGTGGCACCTCTCAAATATTCAACCCTGAGGATTTTAGCCCAACTTTGATCTTGATTAACACACCAACGTTAGTAGAGCTTGGCCACCACATCCTGACCAGTAATGGCTGCCTGACGAAGACCCAAACCCCCTATTGGTTAGGCCTACAGATAGACTCCCACTTAACAAGACTCCACTTCTTGGAGTCCAAGCCACCAGTCCAAAGAAACTATCTAGAGAGCGCATCAAGCTCTCTAATGAAGATCACTAGAGCAACTCGAACCATACACCTATAGAGGGGAAGTGCCTGAACCATAGCCTTAAGCAACAAAATCCTCGTAGCAAAGGACAACCACCGACAATTCCAATGGCTGACATAATTTCTAAAATTGTCCAGAATAAGCTACCATGTCATTCTAGGAAAAGGGGCCACAGAGAGTGGAATACCTAAATACACAAAATGAAGATTTCCAATTTGAAATGTGAGAATGCGAGCAATCCTTGATTGAATAAGCAGAGGAGTGTTGAAGAAAAAAATTGAGGATTTACCTTCATTAATCTTCTACCCCGAAGCCGCAAGATAAATGTCCAAGGCCTTCCTGAAGTTGTTCACTTTCCTGATTTTGGCCATACCCATAAGGGCAGTATCATCCACAAACTGAAGATGGGTCTGAGGATCCAAACCATCACCCCAAGCCTAGCTATGAATCATCCCTTGCCTTGAATGAGACTTGAGAAGTCTACCTAAACCCTCAACCATAATAATGAAGAGGCAAGGAGATAGGGGATCACCCTGCCTAAGCCCCCTGGAAGCACTAAACAAGGAAGAGAGCACCCCATTAATCAGAATGGAGTAAGAAACCGACATGACACAACTCATCACCCAGTTAATCCAGTCCTCAACAAACCCAAATGCACTCAAAATCTTGTGAAGAAAGGACCATCTGACGCCATCATAAGCCTTAGCCATGTCCAATTTAACAAACATAGCCTCCTCTTTAGACACCTCCATGGAGTGAAAATCTTCAAGCGCAATCACAACACCATCTTGAATATGCCTACTAGTCACAAATCTCCCTTGCTCCTCAGAGATACAACTACTAAGCTAGGGCTTCAATCTCTCAGTAATCAACTTAGCAATGGTTTTATAGACAACGTTACACAAAGCAATTGGCCGAAAAAGATCAAAAGAATTAGCACCCTCCCATTTGGGGATAAGATCCAAGAAAGTAGAGTTCATGGATTTTAACATTTACTTACTATCTTGAGATTCCTATACCACCTCCAAAAGATCCCATTTGATAATTTCCCAAAATTCTTAGAAAAACTCAACAGGAAACCCATCTGGGCCTGGGGCGTTACCTTTCTTCATGCTGAAAACAACCTCCTCTAACTCAACAAGAGAAATTGGCCGACAAAGGTCAATATTGGCTTCATAGGATACCACAAAAGGAATACAAGCCAACACCTAATTCACCTCATCAGAAACCTCATGAGCGTCCTTAGAAAATAAAGAAGAAAAGTACTGAATGGCCTCTTGAGAGATGTCATTACTAGAAGATAGTTGAACACCTTGAGATGAAAAAATAGAGGAGATTAGATTCCCATGACCTCTAGCTTTGATTGAGTTGAAGAAGAAGGTGGTATTCTTGTCTCCCTCCTGCAGCTAACCAATCCTTGATTTTTGCTTCCAAAACAACTCCTCTCACAACTCCCATTCAAACATCTTTGCGAAGGCAACTGCTTCCACCTTAAGAGACTTTCTAGTGCAACCATGGTCTCTGTTCCGCCTTGAGATGATATCCAAATGATTTTGAGTTGCTAGGTATGTGCAGGATCATCATGGAAAAAGCAGGCCCTTAAGTGGCAAAAAATTCAAAAAAATCAAAGTTAGGCAACTTGACGTAAAAATTTGAATAAGTTATCTATATTATCTCAAAAATATGTATGAATAGAATCTTTAGCAAATTGAATGTAGTTTCTAAACTACTAGGTTTATTTTTAAAAATCTATTTGGTGAAAATTTGAAATTTCAATGAAGTGGCCTCTAAATTTTAGGAAAATAAGAAGTAGGTGTCTGTTTGACCACCCTAACCACAATAAAATGATAGTATTTTTTTATAATATTTTAGATATAAGTAGAGGACTCATGTCTCGATGTGATGCATATTTTTTTGTAATTTTTTTTCAAGTAAATAATTAATTATGAATTTTTTATTACAACTTTTAAAAAATATAAAAACTCGTATGTCTGACCAACTTAACTTAGTCAAAACTTAATGAAATTCAAAACCTTTTTTTTTAATCCTATAGTATGCAAAGCATAGAATGTGACACATGTTTTGGATTCAAAAAAAGTGATACCGTTTGAAAGCTATATATGTTTTTCAATCAGCTTATCAATTTGGACTTTAGTCATAATTCAAATAGAAAATGAATAATAATTATTTATTAAATTCAATGTAAAGCATAATTTATATTGGTTGAAAGCTGAGAATCTCCTTTAAAAACCCTTTTTGTTTCATCAATTTTGGGTAAAAAAAAAAGTCATCAGCCACATGGGCCATCATATCACTTACATATCGCCACTTTTTGGCCCATCATGATCCTACACATACCCTGCTGATTTTTCTTTAAAGACATTCCCAAAGCATTCCCTATTCCACTTCTTTAGTTGAACTTTCACAAAATGAATAATTTTAAGAAAAGTGTACATGGTAGTCCCATGCGATGGTAAACCATCATACCACCAAATCTTAACAAGGTCTTGCAAAGAGGGGTCCCACAACCACATTAACTAAAATTTAAAAGAAGGGTTCTTGGCACTTTCATGCCCATGCACAAAGATTTTTATAGGCCAGTGATCAGAACCACACCAATCAAGAATTTCAGAGTTGGATATCCATTGATAGCCTAACCAAAAATTGGAGACCAAAAACCTATCTAGCCTTTTAGATATAGAATCAACACCACATCTCCTATTACTCCAAGTGAGCAAACCATTGAGAGGCTTAATATCAATCAAATTCAACTGAGAAATATTAATACTCAACAAAGCAGAAGAGGGATCCAACTGGTCCAAACCACCTCTCTTCTCCTCAAGATTAAGAATAGAATTAAAATCCCTAGCCACCACCCATGGAAACAAATGAGCCAAGGATCTTACATACCTTAAGTGATCCCACAAACACGCCTTACCAGGCAGATTAGTAGGAGCATATACATTGGAAAGCAACAAGATATCTCCAGTTTCAAAGCTCGAAGCAACCATGGAAAGAGAAGATCTAATCACAATCCACCACAAAGGAGAGATTTTTTGAGAGTCCCAGAAGAAAATGATCCCACCAGCACTACCCTGTGCACCAATGCTTTGACATTGACCATGCCACCAAAGCTTGGAAGAAATATTATCCATACTCTCAATAGATAATTTAGACTCCTGAATAAAAATGACATCAGGGGAATGATCCTTAATCATTTGTAAAACAACCTTTTGTCGAAGGATGTTGTTCATACCCCATACATTCCAAGAGAGAACAATCATTATGGGGTTTAGAAAAGTGGGAGTCAAGAGGCTTAACATAACCCTACTCAACAAAGTTCTCACCCACTATCCTGATATTGTCTTAGTCCTTCTTCCTTCCAACCTTGGAAGGCTTCTCTGAGTAGCCCTTCCTTAGGTTTTTCTAATGGATACCTAATGGAGAAGAAGCAGAGGGCCCCTTACCCAAATCTTGAGTTGTACCCAAATATTGTGAATCCATACAATCTGTAGGAGGGATAGAATCCCCCTCCAACCCTATCAGAATGACTGGTAACATGGGAGAGTCCAAGACCTGATCAAGAGGTACCATAACACTTGGCTCCACACATTGAATGTCATTCCCATCCATATGAGAACTCAACTGCTCAGCCACACAGACATTATCAATGGAAACACCCTTATTCGGGCCAACTCATGCTGTTCCAAATCTTCAAGGGCCTCGAAACGATTAAAACTTGCATCCTCCTACCTATCCTTAAGGGTTCCTTTTTTGCCTCTACCCTTATTGTGAGATTTCACTGGAATAAAACCCTCCTCATTAGTTTCTCCTTTAGACATAGGGGCTTTACCTTTCTCCTTTGAGGGATCTAAGCATGGAGGCATCCTAGCAGATGCTGCACCAGAAGAAGAGCTAGAAACTTTAAACTTAGGACACTTTCGTTGCAGGTGACCATAAGCATGGCATATTCCACACTGAAAAGGCAGAGTCTCATAGTCTAACTGTTGGATCCAAGAAGAGGTTCCAACCTTCAACTCTAGTGAATCAGGTAGTGGATTTTTAAGATCAATCTCAACATAGATATGAGCTAGAGATAGAGCCCTCCAATCTAAAGTTTGTTGTGAAGGTCCCACCAGCTTACCAAGAAAAAGTGCAATACTATGTAAAATATCATTCCTCCAATACTCAACCAGAAGCCAAGGAAGTCGCACCCAGATTGGAACCCACAACGAAAGCTCTTCAGTTGGATTGAAACCCATGTGCCAAGGTTTCAAGAATAGACCCACTTGATTGTAAGAGTAAGGCCCTCCTTCAAAAGCCTTATGTCGATTAGCAATACATGAAAAAACCACCATGAAATACCCATTTTTCGCTTGCAAAACATCCATGTCTCCCTCTAGATTCTAGGAATGGTGAGCCCAAAATTCCAAAAACAGTTGAGAAACCCTTATTCCCATGAACTTGAAGATGAGAGCATGATTCTCCCAATTTGCAACATCCTCAACAATAGATTTTGGCTAGATAACCAAAATAGGGCGAGTCTTGCTCCTTGCCAAGTAGCCATTCATTTTTGAAATCCGAAAAAATTATCCAAGAGAAGACCCTGCACCATTGGTAGCATTGGATTTGAAATCATCATCCATATTTGCAACGTTTGGGGTATAAGCGGCCCCTATAACAACATTAGAGAAGGACATACCGAAAGATCCAAAAAGGAGAACCTCAGAGTCCAAAAACCACCATAAAGCAAAGCACCGAAGGTAAAAATTAAATCCCAACGCAGCCCAAGGAGAGAACAATCAATAGAAAAAACACCCCCCGAACAACAAACAAAACCCACCCCACAAGAAAAGGACCACAAACCAAGCACGAGCATCAACAACAAGCACATGCAAAGGAAAATGATTACATGTAGGTCACAACCATGGAGGCCGTAGGACTACACCAACTCACCCGCGTGCACCCAACCATCAGATCAATAATCGCTATTGAGGATTGATTTTATTAATTAATTAGTTTAATATTTTTATTCATCTCAATTCAAGAAGGCAATTAGTTCATGAAATTTAATTAGATATATTTCTCTACCCCGTAATAATTTAATTCACCCCTAGGTTAATTTGAATAAATAAATTGATTAGTTTAATTATATTATTTATTTATTTGGTACAAAGTACTTGAAATAGTAAAATAAGGTGGGGGTATCATAATCATAACTAAATTAAATAATTTAATTTAGGTTTTCAATGAGTGTAATTTCTATTGTATATTAAATCTAAACACAAGAATTTATAAATTAAAAGAGAAAGTGATTTCACATCACTTGGATTTGACCTAATTTTATTTTTTATTAATTAAATTTTATTAATCCAATAGAGAATAAGAGTTTATAAAACTATAATATACAAGCTATCTTTTCATTTTCAACCTATTGTTTTTATAGGAAAGGGAATTTTTAGGAAGAAGGAAGCAATTTCAAGATCCGGGAAAGATTTTTTGCTCCTCCCTTTCCATTGGTTTACATTGTGAATATGGGGTGTTTTTTTGTTTGTTTTAGGTTGTATAGGTGTTTCTTTTCTTTTTTATATATTTATTTCTTTTTGTTTCCTTTAACTATGATTGCAAGTTATAGAGCATGATAGATTCATTCATTTTTAGATATAGCCTTGTAGATTTAGAGTGAAGTGTTTGGGGAGCTTAGATTTAGATTCCTCTTGTTTTTATAAAGTCTTATAATATATATTTTTTATAAATTTTTATACAAAGCTTCAAATTAATATTACTTTTCTTGTTCTTTGGTTAGCATGAGATAAAATCTCCCTGTATCTTTTTGTTGAAAGTATAAATCAATGTGAATATATTTTCTTTTACAATATATATTGTTTTGAAGATAACCAATTTTCACTTTCTACCATTTTAGAGTTGTTGTTTACCATTTCCCCTTGTGTTATTTTATTGCATTTTTATATAATAAAATTTAATAGACTTTTATTTATTTTACTTTAAAAAATCAAAATTTTTAAAAATAGAATGCAAGTATAGAAGGGGGTTGGTGATTGCCATAGTTGCCCCTCCCATAGAGGGAGGAGGGCCACAATCCTCCCCACAACTGTAATATGGGAGGGGTATTAGCCCTCCCATGCCTATATGGAGAGGTGGCAACCTATGCAAGTTGCACCCATCCATCGAGGGAGTTTCTATTTTTTCATATATATTTTTGTTAAAAATAAAATCCAAATCATATAGCTCATATTAAAAATTCTTTTTTTTGAGGATAATAACAATAAATCCTCAATTCATGGCAAGATGAGCGGGAGTTCAAATTTGAATTCGGGTGAGGGTGCGGCTTAGGGAGATTCTGGTGTAGACGACGATGATGATGAAGATGGATTCAGGGTTTTGCAGAAGGATCTTCTTCCTTTTGTGGTTCGTGCTTTTGTTGGATGGGTGTTTTTGAAGGATGGGCTGCTTTTGGTGAGTTTTCACAACCGTTCTTGCAGTCTATGGGTGGCTGAGGGAGCTTTTCATGGATGAGATTCTGCTCTATTTATCTCTTCCCAGCGTTGGGAGTGGTTGCTCATGTGTTATCTTATGTTTACTCCTTAGAGGATTCTTGTCCTGGTGTTGTCTTTGCTGGCTAGTCTTTGGTTTCCAACCGACAATTGGACTTTCCTACTTATTCTTTTGGTTTGGAGCCTTTATTGGGTCGTTGTCCCCTATTTTGGTGTGGCATTATTGCTTAGGTGGAGAGTTCTTCCTCCTTTTTCCATCAAGGATGTTGTGTGCGCCTGCCTTGGTGTTCGTTGGTGGCTACTATTGAGGGAGCAGGTGTTTCCTTTCTTCTTCTAAACCTGGCTTTTCCCCCATGTTTAGTGTTGTTTTTCTTTTGTGGTTGGGGGCTTATGTTTCTGAAAGACCCTATTCTTTATGATAGTGTGATTGGTATCTCAGATGGATCTGTCCTTCTAGCCATTTCTTGCGATGGGGATGTACTACCTTATTTGTTCTAGACTGGTTGTTGTTGCTCTCAGTGTGGCTTGAGGGGTTCTGTGGGTGTGGGAATCTCTTTAGTGCTTGACCAGTTTAGGATGGTGAGTATTCTTTTGCTTTTGGTGACTCCCCTTTGTTGGTGTAATGATTGGTTTTCCTGTTGGGAGTGTTCTCTTTGGTTTTGGGGTGAATTTCTACCCTTTGGTGCTATGCTTTCATAGCCCCCCTTCCTGTTTATGGTAGTTATGGGTTTTGTGAGCCTTAAGAGGTTGATATTTAATGTTTTTTTGCTATGATGGTTGTCGTGGAGTGGTTTTTTCCCCTCTCTACTATTGCTAGAAGTGTTTTTTTGGAGGGCAAAGGAAGTCCCCTAAGAGTTTGGATGGTTCTGTTCCCTTTGTGTTTTTTAATGCTTGCTATGTGGAAGGGGTGTGTGTCTTTCTTGGAGGACATTTTCTATGGGTTGGTTCTCTTGATTGGGTGGTATCCAATGTTCTATTTAAAGACCCATATTCTCATGAAGCTTAAGGGTGACTCTACAGTTTTTGTGGAAGAGTTCCTGTCTGTTGAGATGGTGTTGGATCAGATTAGTTCAGTGGATATTTTTTTTCTAAATTTGTTCTTAGTTGCTTTGGATTTGTTGTTGTCTGGGTGGTATTTAGAGATTATTTCGAAGACGCAGATGCTTTTGCTGCCTTTGGATGCTAAGTTCATTCTTTTTACTATAGTCTTTTCCTTCTCTTTGGATACTGGGTCTTCTTTTGAGGTGGAGACCTCTCATATGGAGGTGGATTCCTCTCCTTTTTCGGTTGAGGTGTGTTCTAAGGTTGAAGGTTCTCTCCTACATCTCCCATTGAAGTAGAGCCTATTCCTATTTAGGTGGAGTGCTAGTTTGTAGGTGACTTGTGGCTGTTGTGGCAAGGATGAGCTTGGTTTTTTCTCCTATAGAGGTGGAGAGAACAACTGGTTGATGTGGGGAATAGTTTGAGCTTTGAGTGTCTGTGGTGACTTCTCCTATAGAGGTGGAGAGGGAATGTTGTTGGGCTCTATTTTTTCTGCTCATGTGGTTTTCTATGACTTGGAAATTTCAGACAGTGGTATGGAGAGTTTGATATTCCTGAATGATTGGTTTGTTGTTGCCTGGTTGTTGCAGGTGATGTCATTGGGTTCAAGGTCCCTACCAAAACCTGGTTGTAAAGGGTTTAAGGTCCCTTCAAAACCTATGGGTTCAATGTACCTATAGATATTGGTTTTTTCAAATTTTGGGTTCCCTTCTATTATATTTTTGGCAGCTAGGTTTTACTGATGGTTTGGGCTATCCTACTAATCCTTTGAAGTAATGTCTTTGTTTCGCTGTTGGTTGTTCTTGACTTTTTATTTTAGCAGCATGATCGTCCTTGTTTGGGTTTCAGGTCCCATCAAAACTTGTTTGTAAATGGTTTCAAGTCCATTCAAAACCTTCTTTTCCCATATTATCAAAACAATAAATCCTCAATGAAATAGGTCTAATAACTATCATAAAGCACATATATAAATACACATATTCCTTTTTTTCCTTCTGAGATTTCCATATGACTAAATGAAGTATACATGATAGTATATGCATACATCAAATTTCTCTTAAACACAAAATAAGCAATAAATCTTCACTTGAAGTTTGAGATGGGTAATATCAATAGAACTAAGTTAAACTAGTTTAACAAATTATATATGTAACTATAATATTTTGATTTTCCTTTAAAATTAGTTGATTAATTTATGTATTCTCCTTTGTTCATTTCTAGGCATACAAGGGAATAAGGGACAATAAAATATTCAGACAAGGGTAAGTGCAAAAATGCAGGGGACCAAAAAGTGGCCACACTACTTTTTGGTCCCATACAAGACATAACATGAGCACATTATAATGTGCTCATGCTATGTAAAACATGAGAAAATAGCAAAGAGGCCGAACTCATTTGAACTCAGTGTCTCACTTGTAAAACAATTGACAACGACCATCCAAGAGCATTCTTGCATTATGAAGTCACCAAATCATCATCAAATCATTGCCAAGATGTTTCCTTGACATCCTTGAGTTTGAGGAGGTAATTTTTTTTAGTTTTTTAATTTAATAATTCAATTAAATAACAAGATAGAAATGGTTTTGAGTGAATTTTGTTTAATTTCCAAGAATTGAAAATCCATCACCAGTTCATGAAAACCCTCATTCACCAATTCACAAAAACCTCGGTGAAGAAAAATCATAGCAAACCCCTTTGATAATGCCTCAACATCCTCTTGAGAGACAAGAAAACATCATAGGGAAAGTGTAAAACAACAAGAAAGAACTTGAAATAATAATTGAAAATTTGAGAGACCCAAGTGGAGGAACCTCTCATCAATCTATCCTCACCACTTCACTGAAATTTATCATCTCTCACATAGATTCTATGAGTGGTCAAAATCAACACCTAGTCAAACAAGAGGGAAGAAGCATCACAATTTTATGTTGAAAAATTATCCTCTGAATAGATAAAATAAAATAAATATTAAAATCTGACTTGTGTGCATTGTTCACTAACCCACAAACTAATGCACCCTTACATGACACTTGTAGGAGATTCCCTATCCATTTGTGCTAACAACAAGGGATAAATAATAGTTTTTTGGATAGGTGGTGGATGGTTTTTGACCATACTCCATGCAATAAGAATGAGGTTTTGTAGTAATTTTTGAGGAAACTTTGTTGCTAGTTTGTCCTAAATGAGATCCCAAACTACTTTGAAATGTGAGAGTTCTAGGTTAGAGGTGGGGCTTTGCATAGAATAGAGTGTGGACACAACATGCCCAAAACTAGGCACAAAGATCCCTTGCTAGGCCAAACATTGAGCATGTCATGATCCCTTTCATTGTGAAGGAGAGTTTTGAGGTCGAAACCCTACAATGTATCAACTCACTCACTCAAACCCTTTTACAACACAATAGGGCTCTAGCATAGGTTGATGATCCAAGTCTCAACAATCACCTCACATATTTCTAGACTATGGGTCTCTTTGTGATCATAGGTTTGAGGATGTTCAAGATGTAGTGGTTAGCAACAAGGCACATCTATATTGGATCAAATGGTCTTCACAAATGAGCTGCTAGATGAGACATTTGGCATTGATAGAGTTAAATTTGAATTAGATCAAGTTCAACTTACTATATTTTATTTTGAAATGTAAGATTAACTAAATTACTAAATTGATTGTAATCAAATTTGAGGGTTAGAGTGTTCACCCTACGTCTGGTAGTGCTTTAGGTCTTGATTACACAACGACGTTGAGTCCACATGTATGTAATTAGTAAAGAAATAGAAAATATAATACTGTAGTGTAGAAAATTGCACTCCCTTGTAGGTGATAGTACAATTTCATGCTTAGTTTGGACCTATTCTAGT
The DNA here is from genome assembly GCA_007258455.2 of Sequoia sempervirens. Taxonomy (NCBI): domain Eukaryota; kingdom Viridiplantae; phylum Streptophyta; class Pinopsida; order Cupressales; family Cupressaceae; genus Sequoia; species Sequoia sempervirens. The sequence continues at coordinate 218,064,465 of VDFB02358134.1, read as the reverse complement.
GACCTTACATTTATGCATTTTCACCCTTCCTAAATAGGCCCTAATTCCCTTTATTATGCATCCCAAGACCTATTTTTATCATTTTTTGACATTAAAACATGTATTGAATAAATGCATTCAAACATTGATATTCATTGGATCATGTGTGTCCTGGAATTATAGGCTTGGACCCATTCACCCATGGCGAATGGGTCCCCTTTAAGTGCTAAGAATCATTTTTAAATATGTTTTTGGTGGTATTTTAAGGTCTCATATTCAAATTGTAAATGTCAGCTATTGGGATCTATTATTCAAGAAATTAGAGAAATTTCTATAAAAGCCTAATCTTTTCACCATTTCAAACTAGATCAAGAAGAGAAAAAAAAAGAGATAACATTCAAGCAAGCAAAATTTAGAGTCTAAGAGCAACATTGTTTGTAATTGCAGGTCTTGAAGTCCATTTGCAGATTTTGATCAAGCTTTTGTCACATGATTGAAGGTTAATTCCAATAGAAGGACATGATGGATTCTAGGTGTGGGAGATTCATTTGGCCATCTCCTCTAACCTAATGACTTGTTTCCTAGTGTTCCCATCTTCAAGATTCATTCTACTAGAAATATATGACAATGTATCATTGTGTTTTAGATTTGTTTAGGGTGTTTTGACTTCTCCCTAAGTGAATCTTATCTTATCATAAAGGAATCATACTCTAATGCACTTGAGTAGGGTTTCTTTGTATTTTAGCTCATAACAACCTTAGATGCACTTAAGGTTAGGGCTCACACTAATCTTTGTCTTTTATCAAGGTTTAATTACAAAACTTGGGGTTTGATTGAGGCAAACCCCCATACAAACAAACAAACATTTTCTATTGTAGATTTATTACAAGTTTAGATCCGAAGATGAAGATTTGCAAGTATAGGAGCAAAGTGCAGATAGAGGGCTACAACTTCAATTTTTGCAGCTTTGGAAAGGACCACAAGGACCTATTTTCCTAGGGGCGAATCAGTCCCTGAGCAAACCTCAAAATAAGCTTTTGGTGACAGGTGCATGCCATCAAACCCTTCTCAAATCTTCCTACAAACTATCATTTCCATTTCTATACATTTGAGAATTTACATTTTAGGTATTAGGTCTTATTGTTCATTATGTTTTGAGCATTTCAAATCATTTAGTTTGGTTTCATATCTGTCCTATTATCCTGAGGACTGAGATCCAGGTTTGATTGACACACCTTTGAGGTTGAAAGTCAATATTTACACCTTATGATCTCTTTCCTAATGAAATCCATGGGGAAAGGCGCCTATTAAGATCTCTAAGGTTTTGTGAACACACACAATCATAAAACTTGTGGGGATCCCTTTTCCCTACATTTCAAATACATGCAAATATTTTAACCTTATATGAATGGTAATATCAAAATTCACATTGGATGTTGAAAAAGTTGATGTAGGGCCTGTTAAAAGGTGCAATACAATTGAGAGGAGGGGGTGAATCAGTTGTCACCAAATTCAAACTCAAAATTCAAAACACTTATCAACTTCACAACCACACAATTCTGTTATTAAGTATGAACATGCAATGTGGATAACATTAAAGAAAATCAACACAATGAACACCAACTTTTACATGGAAAACCCAATGAGGGAAAAACCATGGTGAGGATTAACTCACAATATAAAGTAATAGAAAATCGAATACAAGAGGCTCACTGCCCATAAACAAAGGCTCACTGCCTACAAAAAGGAATCACTATCCAACAGGGAGGCTCACTACCTACAAATACAAAATATTACAGTAAAAATACACCACAATAGATTACACACATCCGTAACCTTGATTAGAAGAATTGTAGACACTGTCAGCTCATTGCTTTCAGGAACCTAACACATTAAAGTACTGTTGCCTCAATTCACTTTCACACAACTCTGCTCTTTAAACTTGTGGCTTACTTGATTGGTTCATTCACAACATCTCAAATTGTATTTATACCCTCTTCAACCTTAGAAACTTTCTCCAAGGTCGGCTACATACGCTTCATTTCATAAATTAAAATTAGGTCAGCAACTCAACATTCCTGCAGTGGAAAGGAATGGGAGTGGACCACACCAATACTTAACTACGACCCAAACAACATCTTGGATCAAACACACGCTTCCTTAATTAAATTTTTAATCCTTCATATGAAGTGTAAACACCAAGTCATCCAAACCTAATGAAAACACAAATGAACATTGAAGTACCTGCTTTCCAACAAGAAGATAACACACAGATGACATAACATGCTTCATTATGCACAAGAACACATCTCAGATACCTTCAGATACATCCACAACAAGTGAAACAACCTTCAAACATAAAACACCTTCCAATAGTCCAACCAGAGTGTACAGATGCACACCGAAGCTTTGGAACTCGCCTTCTGGAGCATGAAACCATGAACACCTTCACCAAAACACAAAGACCACCATTACAAGGTATATTCCAAATCCGCAAGACATGAAGCAAATCAATAGAGGATTGCGGAGCAGAAACATTTCTCCTAGTCCACAAACAAATAGCTTTGTCAAACCAGTTCACACACCAGTGAACACAACTTTCACACTCCATCAAACCAGAAGCTAAAAAACCAAGAGATGACACCGAAAAAATTCCCAAAAACAACCCTTCAGATCCACACAAACATATGATCAACACAAAAGAAACACAGAGCACATACCAGAGCACATTCTGAACACATACATAACTCTGACTTCACTCTTTATTAATTTTATCAAAAGCACTTGGTAACCCATTATTTCAACACATCTGCAACATCATAAGGATAGCTCCATGTACTCACAACATCTCAACAACATATCAACTATACATGCACAATCTGCAACATCCTGTATTGTGTTGACATCAATGACAAAATTAATGACAACACCACCAAACTAGCTCATACTTGCAGCAATCTCCCCCTTTTTCGTTAATGGAAACACATTATGTGAAAAACCATCAAAGACAACACTCTCCTTTGTTTTTAGATTAGACAATCTACACAACATTCCTGCATTCCAGGCAAAGACCTTCTCTTTCTTTTACTATTTTTCACATGACTCTCTCTCCCCCTTTGACATCAATGGAAAAGATCAAAAGCTCTGATTACTCCCCCTTAGGAGTGCACCCATAAAACTCATACTACAACAATGAAAACTTTCTACTCCCCCTGCAGAGTAGACCCATTCATTAGTCAAGATAAATGAGGAATCTGTGGATCCACTGGATTGATGCACCTCCATGTACACCTAGTTTGAAGGACAAGTGACCCCCAACTTCTCCCTGAGACACTCAAAAGTATCCTTCGGAAGAGCCTTAGTAAATATATTTGCAATCTGTTCCTTTGTAGACACATACTCCAACCTAACTTTATTCTCCAATACCTTCTCTCTCAGGAAATGATATCTGATAGATATATGTTTTGTTCTTGAATGTATTACCAAATTCTTTGAAATGTTTATAGCACTTGTATTGTCACAAAAGATAGGTATAGGCTCATCACATATCACTTCAATATCCTTTAGTTTTTGCTTCATCCACAAAACTTGTGTGTAGCAAGATGCTGCAACAATATACTCTGCTTCTATAGTGGATAAATAAAATGAATCTTGTTTCTTACTTAACCATGAAACCAATCTTCCACCAAGAAAGAAAGTACCTCCACTGGTACTCTTCCGGTCATCCACACAACCAACCCAATCTGCATCGGTGTAAGAACTTAAAGTGAAATCAATATCCTTAAGATACCATAAGCCATAATCCGGTGTACCTCTGAGATATCTGAATATCCTCTTCATAGTTATAACATGTGCTTCTTTAGGTTCTACTTGAAATATGGCAACTAAACATACTGCATGCATGATATCCGGTCTAGTAACAGTAAGATACATCAGTCCACCTATCATAGATCTGTATTTGCTCTGATAAGCTTTAGCAGATTCATCATCTTTACTTAGCTTACATTTGGTCACCATAGGAGTACTAACTGGTTTGGAGTCATCCATTCCAAACTTCTTTAATGAATCTTTCACATATTTTGACTGTGAAATGAATATCCCCTTATCAGTTTGATTTACTTAAAGACCAAGAAAGAAATTCAACTCACCAATCATGGACATTTCAAATTCTTTTTGCATTTCCTCTACAAATATCTTACACATACCTTCATTTCCTCCAAAAATGATATCATCAACATATACTACCACTATCAACATTCTGTTCCCTTCCATATTGAAATAAAGATTGTTTTCTGTAGAGCCCTTATTAAACTTTTGTTGTGTCAAGTATTTGTCCAATATAGCATACCATGCTCTGGGAGCTTGTTTCAGTCCATACAATGCCTTTTTTAGCTTACAAACCATATCCAGTTTGTCTGATAACTGAAATTCTTCAGGTTGTTCCATGTATACTTCTTCTTCTAGTTCTCCATTCAAGAATGTAGACTTGACATCCATTTGATATACCTTGAAATCCTTGTGGACAGAAAATGCCAAAAACATCCTAATAGCTTCCATTCTTGCCATCGGGGAAAAAGTCTCTTCACATTCTATGCCTTCAACTTGTGAGTATTCCTTGCATACAATTATTGCTTTGTTTCTTATTCATAGTTTTCATTCAACTTATTCCTAAACACCCACTTTGAACCAGTTACATTTTTATTCATAGTTCTAGGAACCGGTTCCCATGTCCAATTCTTCTCTATTTGTTGCAACTCTTCTTTCATAGATCTAACCCAACTCTCATCTTCACATGCTTCACATATAGACTTAGGTTCTATTTTAGAAAGTAAACAGATTTACCTCAGCTGCTACTTTACTTCTTGTCTTCACACCTTCACTCTTATCTCCAATTATCTGTTCCTCCAAATGATTCTTTTGGACATACTTAGGAGTCTTAGGAACAAGTTCCGATGTATTTTCTTCTTCTTCTTCTTCTTCTTTAGTTTCTTCTTCTTCTTCTTCTTCCTTATTCTCTTTAGGTACTGGTGTGCAAAGAGGATCATCTGGTTCAACTTCACTTATCTCAATAGGTTTGTGCATATCCTCATCAACCTTCACATTAGCACTCTCAACAATCTTCCTCAATCTTCTATTGAAGCATCTATATGCTTTGCTGGTAGTCGAGTATCCAAGGAAAATCCCTTCATCACATCTAGCATCAAACTTCCCAAGATTCTCATCATCTCTTTTAATGTAACATTTGCTTCCAAACACCTTAAAGTATTTTAAAGTAGGAGCCTTACCAATCCATAACTCATAAGGAGTCTTTGTGTTGTTTCCTTTGATCCAAACTTTGTTGAGAATATAAACAATAGTGTGTATTGCCTCTCTCCAATACACATCAGGTACATTTTCTTCTTTCATCATGGTTCTTGCAGCCTCCTGCATAGTCTAGTTCTTTCTCTCAACAACTCCATTTTGCTAAGGAGTTCTAGGAGAAGAAAAATGTCTCTTTATGCCATGCTCTTCAAAAAATGCATTAAACTCACTAGAAGTAAATTATCCACCTCTATCATATCTCAAACATTTTATTCTCAGGTTCACTTCATTTTTTACTCTTTCCTTGAACACTTTAAACCTATCCAAAGCATGAGTCTTCTCTCTAAGAAAACCAACCCATGTCATTCGAGAATAATAATCAATAAGGAGCATGAAATACCTGTCACCATTTAGGCTTCCTATCTTGGTAGGACCACAAAGGCTTGTATGAATTAATTCCAGCATTCCGGTAGTAGATTGCTCTTTTCCTTTGAAACTGCATCTTGTTTGTTTCCCTAACCTCTCTTGAACTAATCCAAACTAGATTATCAAAGTTCACATGTCCCATTCTTCGGTTCCATAGCCAAATTTCATTAACTTGAGATACAAGGAACTGACCATCAACACCCTTAAGCTAATAGATGTTTCCATGAGTTCTCCTTCGTGCACCAACCATAGCTCTAGACCCTTTTTTGATCTCACAAGAATTATCCTGAAACACAAGTTTGAAACCTTTTCTACACATTTTTCCAACACTTAAAAGGTTATGCCTTAAACCTTTTACATAATATACATCACTAGTGTTGTGTATTCCATCAAAACTAATTATACCTTTCCCAACAATATTTTCTCCAGAATCATCACCAAACATGACCAAACCACCATCATATTTTTCAAGTTTAGTGAACTTACTTTTATCTCCGGTCATGTGATTAGAACATCCATTGTCAATCACCCAATATTCTTCATCCTGTCTAGCATGGAATACAACGACCAAAGTACCTTCCTTCTTATTTTCTAAACTTTCTCTTGCACATCTTCCAGAGTTAGTAGACACAAATTTATTCTCCAAAGATAAGAACAAGCATTCACTATCATCACCCTCATAATCAGATTCATCATTAGAGATTCCAACTTCTTCTCTAACATAATACAACTTCTTGAATTTCTTATCCTTTCTATCTTTATGATCTATGTTCTTCTTATGTACAACTGTATTTGGACATCTTGAAGCATATTGACCAATATTACCACAACTGAAACAGTTAAAGGGAAACATACCTTTATACTTACTGATACCTTTCTTCAACTTCCTTGTAAAGTTTTCTTCCAACTCATCTGAACCATCACTATCTGGATCATCTTCAGTCTTTGTTTCTTTAAATGTTGTTTCTGTCTTCTCTTCTTTCTTTCCAAACTTTCTCATCTCAAATGCAGTCAAGGTGCCAAATAGTTGTTCTTTAGTATATTTCTTAGGATCATACATTTCCTCAATAACTGAAACCTTATCACTGTAACACTCTGGTAAGGTCATTAAAATATTCTCAATTATATCTTCATCTGTCAGATTGCCCCCTTGATTCCTAACTTCATTTGCTACAAGATCAACCCTCCAGAAATAACTTGCAATATCTTCACCGTCTTCCATTTTCAAATTTTCATATCTACGTTTTGTTGTTAGCTTCTTTGTAAATTTCACTCTATCATTTCCTTCATAAAGATCTTCCAACTTCTTCCAAACTTCATGTGCAGTGCCCAAGGAGATAACCTTTGTTCGCTCTGTCTTAGATAAAGCATTGTAGATCACATACCTCACTTTTTCATTCTCCTCATAATCATAAACCTCATCTGCAATGGTAGGACCACTTGCTGGTGCAACATACTTTGTCTCAACAACCTTCCAGGTCTTGTAACCAAGAGAGATAATGTAACCTCTCATTTTCACTTTCCGGTCACTGTAATCAGATCCATCAAACATAGGGATAGCCAACTTATGCACCATCAGATCTACCTTAAGCAGTTAAACCCTTCACCAAGAAACCAAAGCTCTGATACCAATTGTTAAAAGGTGCAAGAAAACTGAGAGGGGGGGTGAATCAGTTGTCACCAAATTCAAACTCAAAACTCAAAATACTTATCAACTTCACATCCACACAATTCTGTTATTAAGAATGAACATGCAATGCAGATAATAGAAAAGAAAATAAACACAATGAACACTATATTTTATGTGGAAAACACAATGAGGGAAAAACCATGGTGAGGATTAAATCACAATATAAATTAATAGAAAACCGAATACAAGAGGTTCACTTCCCAAAAATAAAGGCTCACTGCCTACAGAAAGGACTCACTATCCAATAAGGAGGCTCACTACCTACAGAAAGGACTCATTGTCCAATAAGGAGGTTCACTGCCTACAAATACAAAAAATTACAGTAAAAATCCACCACAACAAATTACACACATCTGCACCCTTGATCAGAAGAATTATAGACACTGGTAGCTTACTGCTTTCAAGAATCTAACACATTAAAGTACTACTACCTCAATTCAATTTCATACAACTTTTCTCTTCAAACTCATGGCTTGATTGATTCATTCACAACATCTTGACTTGTATTTATACTCTCTTCACCCTTAGAAACTTTCTCCAAGGTTGGCTACATACGTTCATTTCATAAATTGAAATTAGGTCCGTAACTCAACATTCCCGCGGTGGAAAGGAATGGGAGTGGACCACACCAATACTTAACTACAACCCAAAACATCTTGGATCAAACACATGCTTCCTTAATTAATTTTTTAATCCTTCATATGAAGTGTAAACACCAGGTTGGCCAAACCTAATGAAAACACAAATGAACATTGAAGTACACGCTTTCCAACAAGAATATAACACGTAAATGATGTAACATGCTTCATTATGCATGAGAACACATCTTAGATACCTTCAAATACATCCACAACAAGTACAACAACCTTCAAACACATAACACCTTCCAATAGTCCAACTAGAGTGTACAGATACACACAAAAGCTCTAGAACTCGCCTTTCGAAGCACCAAACCATGAACACCTTCGCCATAACACAAAGACCACCATTACAATACATATTCCAGATCCGTAAGACATGAAGCAAATCAGTGGAGGACTGTGGAGCAAAAACATTTCGCACACAACTTTGTCAAACCAGTTCACACACCGGTGAACACAACTTTCACACTCCATCAAACCAGAGGCTAAAAAACTAGGAGATGTCACCAAAAGATGCCCAAAAATAACCCTTCATATCCACACAAGCATAGGATCAACACAGAAGAAATGAAGAGCACATATTGGAGCACATTCTGAACACATACATAACTTTGACTTCACTCTTTATTAATTTTCTCAAAAGCACTTGGTAACCTATCATTTCAGCACATCTACAACATCATAAGGATAGCTCCATGTACTCACAACATCTCAACAACATCTCAACTATACATGCAAAATCTTGAACATCCTGTACTATGTTGACATCAATGACAACATTAATGACAACACCACCAAACTAGCTCATACTTGCAACAAGTGATGCAATACTGTAAAGGATTCTCAACTCAACTTATTGGAGACATGTTTCACAACAATGGGTTTCAATCCCACAGAATCTTCAAGTTCCATAAGAAATCTTCACAAAGGTAATGACCTCAACATAGCACAATTCAGGTTTTCAACTTCTCAGACCCAAACAAGACTACTGATGTCCTTCTTAGACATCAAAAACTCTAACTCAATCAGAACAAGCAATTTCCAAAGTCTGCCTCCTCACATATTTACCATTTCTTCATTGACTACTTAAATTCCTAATAGTCCACCGACCAAATACTGTCAGAGATATCTTTTATTACAAACCTCCATTCAAGAATATAAAATACTTTTCAAACACTCATCTAAGTGTTCTACAACATATCCAAAAATCAACATTGGTTACTCTGAAAATATGTCTCAAATTAGGACTGTTAGCGTACTAAATAGACATAATTAGGCCAAGATCACACAAGGGCTTATTGGTTCTATAATATCCAAGGTGAATTTCTCTTACCCAATCTTTCAAACAACCTTTATTTGATTTTCTCATGCTTATTGAATCAACAAAAGTGCCTTTTCATAAGTGTTTTCACAAACCCTAGGTCTTAACCTCTTGACTATACACAGTAACTCTGTTTTTTAGACTGTTACAATCCTAAACTTCCACTTTTCACACATTATCCATTATCATTTGGTCTAACACCTCTAGAACATGGAAGTACATTCATAGAGGAATAACTTCACCAAAAACCAAGGATTTTCAATGGCTAGAATGAAAGAAACATAAATTTTCTTGTCACTGTTTACCCTTAATCAGGGTTATAACTATCTATAGAAAATTCACAATATATTGCTCAAATGTGAACCAAATTGCATGAAATAAAATGTGTTAGGAAGGTGATTGATTAATCTATCACTTACAATCAATTAGATATGCAATCATGCCCGTACAGGGCCATACAACACCAATGAACAATAAATTTCTAAAGAAACATGCACAAAACAGTGCTTTTTATTGATCAAATTACTAAACTCAATCACCCACGCCTTACCAAATGTTTACAAAGACTTTTAAAGTTATTACCAACTTGACTAACCAACTTATAACTACTTTCCAATGACCAAAATCAAGTTGACCTTTCACCTTCCATATGTTGCATTTTTGCAACTTTACAATTTTTGCAAATTTGCATCTTTATATGACAACTTTTACATAAAACATTGAACATTGACACTCCTAATGACCTAAACATATGAGATGCGGTCTAAACGACCTTGTTACAATGTTGAAACCTCAAGATCTAATCAAACTTTAAAATTTGTTCCATGGAAGCATGATATAGCCATGGTGCTCTGGCACCAACAAGGCCTTCGACATTAGGGCCTATCAGATAGTCTGACCATACATATTTCACTGAGGTAAGCTTGCATTTTTTATTCATTATGTTTGCAAAATAATGTTAGGTAGATTTTTGATAATTTAATAATGTTCTTTCATTTTTTAGTTAATGACATCAATTCATACTCATCCTAGTATTCATAGCACAATCTAGGTGGGTGTTGCTACAACATTATTATCTTCGATGCCTTTGATAGAGGTATGAGAAAAATTAATAAAATTCATATTCCATTTGTTGTTTTATACCATATATATTAGTGAAAATTTGAATCCTATATTCATTTGTAGTTTAATTTGATTCTTGATGCTTGTCATAGGAGGTCACAACTCTAGTTTTTCCCCCTAAGATGAATGAAGTGATGCAAAAAATTCTTCAAGAGAGATTATGAGATGGAAGTAATTGGTTATTCCCTTTTATATCATTATATAATTCATTTTTTTTTATATTAATGTGTATAATTTTTATTGTATTAGGCGGATCTCTAGAAAAAATTAGAGAGGATGTCGAGTTAGCGGGTATGAAAGAAACCATCACCACTTGCCTCTCCATCTACTTGACGGTCAAAAGTGGCTCATGATTTCTTCCCTTCCCCTAGAGGGAACTTATTACATTAGGACTTTGTTGTATGCCTATATGGTAGTTTTGTACATATATTTTAGTAAATATATATGACATCATATGCCTATATGGCTTTGTTGTAAGCCTATATGGCTTTCTTGTACATATATTATACTTTTAGTGACACATAACATGGTATGCCTATATTAATTTTTACCTCATGCTATGCATATTTTCTGTAAATGATTAATTGAATTAATGAATACTTATACAAGTAAAGTGAAGATCTTTTAATTTGAGTAATTGAATAAATTCCCAGTCGTTTTAGTCTTTCATCTTGTTCAATCAGTTAGATCCTAGTCAAGTCTTGGTTGGTCATGTAGAGGCTTGATTTGATGACATGGTTTAGATGAATTATTTGTCCTAATATATAGTATAGAGGGTGTTTGGTTGATTGATTAACTTGTCTTTGTTTTGAGATGGATTTGACTAGATGAGAATGGGATTGATCCTTGGTGTATCTTGATGAAGAGTTTATGTGATCACATTATCAAGAGAATTTATCTCCTTCATGGTGAGCTTATAATCTTAGGTTGTTTATAGTGTCATATTTTTCATTGCATTATGAATGATTTGAAGGATTCTAGTTTGAGAGTGATTATACTTCTTTGGGCTTGTACCTTAGCTTGGTAGATTTAATTTTGATGTGGTAAGATGGATGTATGTATTGATGTTATGTTTTCATGATGAGGTATGCTTCATGTTTGGGATCATGTACCTCATTGCGTCTTAAGAATACAAGTTTATGTTACATTATAATAATGAATTCTTTAAGTTGCATCAATGCCATTGAATACATATAGAGGCATTGCGAGTGTGTATATCATGCAAATGATACTTATTCAAGGTTAAAATCCAAGCATTGAGAGTTTTATGGGTTCAAGTTATATTTTTCCACCTTTAAACAACCCTAAACCCTTTAATAAGTCTTAAAAATCCTTAAAGGGAACTTTGCCACCAAACTTGAAGTTATAATGATTTTTTTTTAAACTATTTTAAAATTACTTTTGGGCTTAAATTGATAACCTATATCTAAAGGGCATAATTATTCGTGACATTTTCATCAATACCACAAATAAATTTAACACATTTATTGAAGAATTTTTATATAATGAACACTTGAAGCCAATTCCTTATGCTTATTCAAGAGTATTATCAAAGATGCCTAACAAAATATTGATTCACACTTTGGGTTGTATTATTTTACCTCTTAAGGTAAATCTTAAGGAAGTATAAATGTATTTCATTTTTTTCTTGTTTTGGATAGATATTCCATATTGTTTGGTATACCATGACATGAGAAATTAGAGGACATACCTTGTATTATACATTAATGAGTTAAATATGTTAACGAGGGTATACTTTTAAAGATTATCTATCTATTGATATGAGTCCCTTATCAAGACAATTCATTTTACCATGGATACTTACATATACACTCTGAGGGAACCTCCTTATGAGAGTGAAAAAGAACTTTATGAGGCGTATCAACATATATTAGAAGAACAAAGGAAAGAAAAAATGAAAACTAAAATGACACACTATCATGTTATTTTTAACCCCCTATTCCACCTAAGAATTATGAGGGCCACAAATTGTAAAAGTTTTTAGTTCACGAGATGTCATGGATGGTGAAAAGTAATGTATGCCACCATACAAAAAAATTGAGCAAAGAAACCCACTACAAAAATATAAAAAAGTCAAGGATTGTAGAGCTTTAGAGGTGATCAAGCTATTTTTAGCATGACATTTAATTTCTGCATTGATGGAATATTAAGGGTAAAACACATGATTACAAGGATAAAAGGAGAAGATCATTATGAGAAAATAGGTGGAGAATGGAAATTGCGATATTTCATCAAGGAATCAAATGTGTTCTAAAGTCTCTCAAAATTTCATAATACACCATCCTTCATACTTTAAACCTTGAGTGATTCCTCCTCATTGTGGATCTTAAAGCAATGTGATGCATGTCATTGATCTTTGCGAAGGATTAATGGGTTAGATTAATAGGTTCAAAATATCAAATATTACATGGAGTTCATGTTATTATTTTACTTGTTAGAAATTTATGTGTGGATGCCCATATCAACCCACATTACGAGAAGTCAAATGAAAAAGACATTCCTTTTCTATTAGAACCAAGGTAAGTTTTCGATGTTGTACCCTAGTGTTTCCTTGTTGCCATTGAGATTTCTTTGTCCATCTTGCATCATCACATTAGGTCTTTCTTTATCCATGTTTGTGATGTTTGCACTATGTATATAATGCCTAGTTACATATTACTTAAGAAGTTTCCCATATCAAAAAAGGTATTTGGTACCACATCTTAGCTTTAGAGGAACTGGTTTTGTTAGGATCCTTTAACCTTTATTGATTTTTTGATGGTCTTTTTTTTCATGTAGTGTCACACCACATGTCATGATTTTATTTGTCTTAGTCAAATGGGTGAGCTATTTACTCTACATTTTGTCATTTCTTTGTACACATATGCCTGGATGGGCATAAACATAGTGCAACAAATTTATTTTTTGATTAAAAGAGACTAAAGAACAAGGATAGAAACAATTACAAGGTAATGGTGTGCCTACGACATTATCGTAAGTGTGACAAAGAGACATTTCATTCTAGGTGAAGGCAATCAACTAGAAAATGGTGAGGTAAGGGCCCAACCTTTGCACCATGGACAAAAGGGGTCAACCATGAAAATAATGATATCTCTGTGCATGATGTGACAATGACACTTAGGGAAAAACCAAAGGTTTACATTTCCTTCTAAGTTAATACTATTTGACGATCAAGACAATATAATTTGTTAATTATCATCAATTAGGTTTTTTGTGTTAGAAACCAAGATCAAACATGCAAACTAGAAAAAACTTCCACAGAAGAGAAAAAACAAAAAAAAAGCAAGAGCTTTGCATGAACATGTGCAAATTCATATTATTTAGGAATTCAGAAATTACAAGAGATGATTTGCTTTATAAAAGTAATGTATGCATAACCCTAAAGGAAACCCTAGTGTGCACACTTAATAATTAATAAATAATTAATTATTAATGTGCCTAAGTTTAGCTTAAGTAACTAAAGTGATAAGTGAGTTAATCAATTAACCAATATGATGTAATTAATTAAGTGAAATAACTTATTACTCTAACACCCCCCCTTAAGATGAACTTAGGAAGTAGCTAAAACACTAAGGAAAAGATACATGAAAGAAAAGATGGGTCCCGACAACAAGGCCTGATCAGGTACCCATTTACAAATGCAATGAATGAGGTAGAGAAGAAAACCCAGTGGGACAAAACCCCCCTACAATGAGATGACTTGCTGTAAAGAAGCACTGGAAGAACACTATGGAGTGACACTGGAACCTGAATCTGGAAAGAAAGGAAAGATACTTTTGTTTACAAAAACCCAAATGAGAGTCACTGAAGGGCTCAAGCAGAATCATAATAATACAACAACAGACCCGATGCCATAGAACACTGGAAAACTCACAAACTGGAACAACCCTAGAATTTGTGAACTAGGAGTAGATGATAAATGATGCCCCCCATAAGAGGTAATGATATGATGAAATAATCTAGAAGCCATGTATCTCGATGCCGATGCCAAACTATGACTAAAATTGATCCATATGAGCAAGTACCATGAAAATTCTGGAACATTAACCATAAATTTAATGGCCCTCAAAATGAGATGTGACCCAATGTGGATCAATAACCATAGGCTCTCAATATGAAGTGTGAACCGATGTGAATCTAATATGTGTCAAGCTATGAGCAAGATGTGGCCAAAAGAAACTAAGAAACCAGATACAACCCATGCGAGTTGTCATCAAAATCAAGATAAGATCAAAGTGAAACTACACTCTAATTAGATTATTATGCAAGAATTAACCCCCTGATGGAACTTTATATCAGTTCATTTATTACAATACCCAATGATTGCAAAGGGAGAGAATGAAAAAACATGCATAAACTAAGAGATTTAAATTGATGTCAGATCTATGTAGAGGATAAAATCAACTTTCTGATGCCGTGAGAATGGTGATAAAAGGATCACTGAGTCAGAAGATATGCCCTTCGAAGTGAAATCTGAACATCTGAATTCAACAAGAAAAAAAACCCACCAAACAGCAAAATATTTGAAAACAAACTGTTCCATCAGAAAATTGGCCTCGCTAGCTTTCTGGCGATATCTCATTTCAAAAATTTCACCTCCGAGGTGAAAAGTTATGACAAAATGAAAAAAGGGGTTGTAAAAGGGAAAATCAGGGTACAAGATGGCTAAATAGGGGCAAATTTTTGGCTCCTTTTGCTCTGGCCCCTAGTCTGCCATATGACCAGGGGTTAAGAAAAAGAAAAAAAATAAATCCCACTACTAGGCGAGTGGGCGGAATAAAGGTGGCGCCGCCGGTGGTGCCACCGCTAGCAGCAGAGCCCCCCAATGGCAAATGTGACCGGGGGCTAAGGAGAAAAGCCAACAGGGGTTAGCAGCGGTGGTCGACGATGTAAGAGCAGCGGTGTAGAATGAAACAGGGGTAACCGGTGGCCAAGACAGAAGATTGCGGAGGAATGGAAGCAGACCGACGGTCGGTCAAATCAGTCGACAATGAGGGGGCCAGACAGATGGGACTTGTTGGTCAAGGCTAACTGGTGCAGGTATGGCCCCTGCAATAACACTGCCCCAAAAAACATCCGCAAAACCTTTTTTCTCCCAAATAAAATTTAATCCACCAATAATTTAAATAGCCCGACTTTAATAAAAAATTGCCTGATGAAATTTTTTGAACTCCTATGTTGGTTCTCTAAAGCATTGAATAAGACAGGCAACATTATTGATTAGTTATGAATCAATACATCAAATAACCCCAAATAAAATAAGATGATTTAATTTTTTGATAATTATTTATTTATCCATATTTATTTGTTAGATGCATAGTACAACTGAGAGGGGGGTGAATCAGTTGTATGATTTAAAACAATCAAACCTTCAATATCTTTTCAAACCCTAATCAACCATTAAACCTTTAGCATGCAATAACAAAATTTAAACATGTAAAGTAGTAATGCAAACACATCAAACACATAAGAACACTAGATTTATGTGGAAAACTCAAGAAGGAAAAAACCACGGTGAGGATTAGCTCACTAATATATGAATTGAAACACCAAATACAATAAGGCTCAATTCCAAGGGCTCACTACCCATAAAGATAAAGAAAGGATCACCATAGGTGGCTCACTACCAAAGGACTCACTATCCAGAAGAAAAAAAGAATATAAGAAGGGGTGGCTCACTACTAATTTGAACTGCTAACAATGCATCTCTGATATGTCGAAGGTATAGTTCCACTAAAGCATAAACAACTTATCAAACAAACTGAAATGTAGACACCTTTTGTTCACTGCATCTAGAATTCATAGGAATTCAGGCTCACACTTAGATCATCACTCTTGATCACATTCACATCTTTCGTATCACACACTGTGCACTTAATCCACACAACAATTCTTGTTGAATTTATACCCTCCGCGACCTAAAGCAATCTCAATTAGTTTGGCCTTAAGGAAATGTATGTACCTCAACCACACAACATCAAATAGGTTAGCACAAAACACTTCCACAATGGAAATAAGTGAAGGAAGAACACACCACTACTTAGCTGGGACCCAAATCTACACCAACACACTTCTCAACACTTCCTCAAACAATAATTATCCTCTACAATTAGCGCTAGCATGCTAGGTAAGCTAAACCTACACTAACACTAAAAGGAAACTCCAAACATAACTATCCAAGTCTAAAAACATCTTGTGGACCACACAACAAAATTCCACAACATCCCAAAATATTCCACATCATTAGGATATTCACCACTACTACTGCAACCACTGAAAATTAAGAACACCTTCAATCTATGCAACTAGACATATTGGCATAAACAACCTTGCAGAATAACTCAACACTTAAAACTTCAAGGGAAGGTAGATACAAACATTATAAGAATGTTCCCAGATTTGCAACACTAGAACCTTCACTGTGGAGAAATGCAGAGCAATCTTATTTCTCCCAGACACCTTGTTTCACCAGACATACATACTATCAAACAAATCTTCCATTGTAGTATGATCCAAAACCTAAAAAACTATGGATATGATACTACTAAACACCTCTGATCATCATGTCTAAACCCCATGAGCATATCTTCAATCATGAAGGAATGTGGAGCAAAACACTGAACACTGCTCTATCACATTGAACTCTCTTTTATTCAAATTTGTCAAAAGCATTTGGAAACCAAATGAACCAAATTCATCAATAAATTTATTAACATATCTACAACACATCTACAAAATTTGCAACATGCAACACTTTCCCCAAACACAAGTCAAGCTAACAACGTCTGCAACTATACTGAAGTAAGACATCAATGATAACACCAACATGAGTTGAAATCAATACTAACAATTCCAGGCACATCATCAATACTAGTAGCATTCTGAAACTCTTTATACAATGGGTTGACATCAATGATAGCATCCAAGCAACTCACAAACAACTCAATCTTCCAACATCTCCAAAATTCTAACAATCTTCCCCTTTGTCATTGATGGCAACACCTAGTTTCTAAAAAACCATCAAAAGAAAAAGAAAGCAAAAACAATACTGAAATAAGCAGTACTCACCCTGACAGAGAAAAATCTTTACTCTTCATCCTCTCTCTTCATAGACTTCTTCTTTTGCAACACTAACAACACCCTCATTCTAGATTACTCTCCCCATATACAAGTTTTTCAACATGTTTTTATTTCTCCCCTATGGTTTTCAACTACTTTAACTCTCTCCCCCTTTGAAATCAATGGAAAAGGTCCAAATCATCATTTTCTCTCCTCTACACTTTATTTTCTATATTAAACTCTTTTTTTCTCCCGCTTTAACAACATTCAAAGGGAAATAACTACTCTTTCTTTCCACTATTCCACATACACCATTTTTACACTACTTACAACATCAACAAGCAACTACACTCTCTCTTTATTGCACTCATTTTTCTACACTCTCTCCCTTAGGGATACACAATATGCTCTATCTGAGTGCACCAACTAGCAACCACTACTACCTACTCCCCCTCAAAGGTAGCCTTAAACATCAGTCTAGGACTAAGAATGTATCTTAAAATGCTTCTTGGATAGATGCACACACCTATGCATCTAGTTGAAAGAAGGAGGGGCAATAAAGCCTAACTTCTCTTGGAGATACTCAAAAGTATCTTTTGAAAGAGCCAATGTGAAAATATCAGCAACCTGATTCTTAGTAGGCACATACTCCAACTTTACCTCATTCTCTGCAACTTTCTCTCTCAAAAAGTGATACTAAATTGAGATATGTTTTGTTCTTGAATACATTACTAGATTCTTTGAAATATTGATTGCACTTGTATTGTAATAGATGATAGAAATAGGTTTATCATATGAAACTATGATATCCTTCAATTTTTTCTTCATCCACAACACCTGTGTACAATATGATACTACTACAATATACTTTGCTTTTGCTACTGCAATAGATAATGACACTAAATTCTGCTTCTTACTTAGCCATGAAACCAACCTGCTTCTAAGAAAGAAAGAACCACCAATTGTACTTTTCTTGTCATCTACACTTCTAGCCCAATTTTTATTTGTATATGCACTCAAGGAGAAGTCAATGCCCTTAGGATACCACAACCATAATCTAGAGTGCTCTTCAAATAGTTGAATATCCTCTTCACTACTACAACATGAGATTCTTTGGGATCTTCTTGAAATCTATCCACAAGACAAACTGAATGCATGATATCTAGTCTAGTAGCAGTAAGGTATATTAATCCACCAAACATTGATCTATAATTGATCTGATCTGTCTTAGGAGATTCATCATTCTTTCTCAACTTACAACTAGTAACCATAGGAGTACATATTGGTTTAGAGTCATCCATTCCAAACTTCTTCAACATTTCCTTAACATACTTAGATTGTGATATGAATATACCTTTCTTTGATTAACTGATCTACAAACCAAGGAAGAAAATCATCTCCCCACACATTGAAATCTTAAATTCTTTCTGCATTTCCTTTGTAAACCTTTTGAACATACCTTCATTTCCTTTGAATATTATGTCATCAACATATACTACCATAATTAATATTTGTTCACCTTCAACTTTGAAATATAGATTGCTATCTGTAGTACCTTTTCTGAATCCTTGCTGCAACATGTACTTATCTAACCTTGCATACAAATCTCTAGGATCTTACATTAATCCATACAATGCTTTATTCATTCTGTAGACCATATTTGTATCTTTTGACAATTGAAAACCTTTTGGTTGTTCAATATATACCTCTTCTTCCAATTCACCATTCAAGAATTCAGACTTCACATCCATCTGATATACTTTGAAATATTTGTTGCAAGTATGAGTAGTTGTTGTTGTCATTGATGTCAATAGGATTATGTTTGTGTTGTCATTGATGATTAGTGATGGTTGAGAAGTTGTGATGATGCTTTGATTAGTTTCATTATGTTGTCATTAGTAAGTGCTACTGGTGTCAACCTCTAGTGTTGTTTTGATAAGATTTTTTTTGTGGGATGTTGTTGGTTTAGTGATGATGAGGAAGTGTTGAAGATGATGAGTATGTGTCTCTGGTGCTTGTTTTCTAGGTGATTTTGAGAAAATTTGAATAAAAGAGGAAACAATATGTTGTAGAGGTGTTCTGCTGTACAAAGTGGTGTTATGGTTTTTCTCCGCATTTATTTTGTATTGAAGATATTCTTGTGTGGTTCGGAAATGTTGGTCAAAGGTGTTCAAAGGTTCTATATCTAGAATTCCTTGTCTTGGATTGTTCTGCAGAGGAAGTTGTGTTCACTAGTGTGTGAACCATGTTGTAGTGTTTTCTGGGAGAAACAATTTTGCTCCATAGTTTGGTTTTTGGTCTTGCAATTTTGGAAGTGTGTTGATAAGGTTCATATCTACGTTCAGTCAAAAATTTTCATGGTTTGGTGCTTTGGAAGTTAGTTTCTTGGGTTACAATGTATGGAAGGTTGTCTGAGTGTACTAGGTGTGTACATTCTTCAGGTGAAAGTTGTTGTGAAGGAATTTGTTGGATTTCAAGGTCTTTGTGGAATATTCCAAATTGTTTTCAAGTGTTATGTGTGGTCCATGAGTCATCTTTGGATTTGAGGAAGCATGTACTTAAATGTTAATGGTGTTTACATAGGTTCAATCGACCTTGGGTGTTTACACTAATTATGGATTTGATTTGATGACTGTGGGAGTGTGGCATGATGTATATGTATGATTTGGG
Organism: Sequoia sempervirens; assembly: GCA_007258455.2. Lineage (NCBI taxonomy): Eukaryota > Viridiplantae > Streptophyta > Pinopsida > Cupressales > Cupressaceae > Sequoia > Sequoia sempervirens. The sequence goes on along the minus strand of VDFB02358134.1, from coordinate 218,044,235 downwards.
TCTGATTTAAGATGTGGTATGGTCCAATTTCATTCCTTCCCATTGTGGGAATGCTTAGTGCCAAAATAATTTGAATTTGCACAGTTGAGGTGCATAGTCGACCTTGGAGAATATTTTCAAGGTTGAAGAAGGTATAAATAAGAGTTGTGTTGATGGATAATTAAGGTGCGAAGTGTGTAATGTGAATTGTAGAGTTGTGAAGTGAAAATTTGTGAAGAGTGTGATAATAATGATTTAGACTATTGGAAGTAGTGAACAGAAGGTGTTTACAATCTTTAGAAAGGCTGAGAATGTGTTGGTGATGTTGTGGTGGACTTTTCTATTGGATTGAGATGGATTTCTCACTGTAACATCCTTCTTTATTCTTTTCTATAATCTAGGAGTGAGCCATTGGTAGTGATCCCTTATTTCTTTTGAGCAATGAGCCCTCTAGCAATTAGCCTTTTATATTCGGTGTTGCAATTACTTTATATTGTGAGCTAATGCTCATTGTGGTTTTTCCCTTCTTGGGTTTTCCACGTAAATCTAGTGTTCTATTGTGCATGGTGTTGATGTGTTTTAGTTTTTTTAATTTTCTTTCATCCTAAATCATTTTAACAAATTAAGGGTTAATAAAGTTGATGTGGATCTAAATGTTTATGAGGGTTTTGATGTTTTAATGTACAAATGATTCACCCCCCTCTTAGTTGTCTTATGTGCATTCAACAATTGGTATTAGAACAAGGTTCCTTGGAAGAAATCTTAATCACTTGAGGTAGATCTAGGATGGAACACAAGAGGGATGCTCCTTTGTTTGATGGATTAAACTATGGTTTTTGGAAGACAATGATGGAAGGTTTCCTGATATCTCTTGGATTTGGAGTTTGGAAGTCTGTTGAAACTGGATATACTATGCCCACTAGTGGTAAAAAAATCAAGATGAGATCAAGGCCTATGAGAGCAATGGTAAAGCAAGGTATGCTCTTTTAAGTGGTATTTCTAACACCGAGCTTGTGAAAGTTATGAGTTTGAAATTTTCTAGAGATATCTAGACAAAGTTGGAAAGTATTTATGAAGGAGATGATAAGGTCAAGAAAGTTAAGATGTAGAATCTAAAGATCACATTTGAGAATTTGTGGATGTTTGAAGATGAAAACATTACAAGCTACATGCAAAAGTTGGATGAAGTTGTCAATTCCATTAGAGGTCTTGGTGGAAATATTGAAGAAGAAGAAGTGGTAAAGAAGGTACTAAGAACTCTTCCTAAATCTTATAGTCACAAATTTTATGCTATTGAGGAAGTTCAAGATTTAAGAAAATATTCTAGAGATCCGTTCTATGGTGCTATATCTAATTTTAAAATGAGAGAATTTGGTCCAAGTAATGCAAAAGTTGAGACTTCTTTTAAGGCTAACAAATCAAAAAAGATTAAGGAATCAGATCAGGAGGATCTTGATGATGTAGAAGCAGATTTTGTGAGTACAATGAAAAAGGGTACTGGTAAATATAGAGGTAAGCTGCCTTCCAAATGTTTCAATTGTGGTAAGATAGGTCATTATGCTTCAAGATGTCGAAACATAGTTTTAAATGACAAGAAAATATAAAAAAGAGTTAAAGCAATTAAGAAAAGTTATTATGTTAGAGAAGATGCCATTATGTCTTGCGGAAACTGGAAATGGCATGCACAACTTCCTTGTTCACACCAAAAGGGGAATGAAGGAAGAGGGATCTGATTTCACAATGCTCACGTTCAAGAACAAACTCTTGAGATTTTAATGCAAAGGAGACTGAAATATGTTAAAGGGGATTGTCCTAAAGGTTGAAAGCTAACAAAAGGGCTTACCACTAATGCAAAACTTGGAAAATGCAAGAAGTTTGAAAACACAGTGTGATATGCAAAAATATGCTAAATGACCTAGAAATGCAAACAAAATAAAAAAAAAGATGTAAAATAGAAAGTGTGCACTTGTAAAATGTGTAGAGGTTGGAATGAAGACTAGAAATGTTGTCGATCCTAAAATTTTGACCTACTAGGACTCATTCGTCATTCTGGGCGAATCAGTCCCAGATCCGAAAAACTATACTAGAGCCTATTTTAGGCAAATGGGTATCCGAATCAATAAAAATCTATAAAAAATAGGTACAGTGGGACTCATTCACCACTAATGGTGAATGATTCCACTTTGAATTTTCTAAAAACTCAAAAGTGGAACCTGTAGCTCTCGGTCTGCTCTTTTTGTTCCTCCAGGTGTCCGAATTCGAAACCCTAATTTTCAACACTATAAGTGAATTTTTGTGAAGATTTTTACCTTTCCAATAGGGAGATGACTCCAAAAATTTTGTAACCTATTCTTTAATCATCTCCAAGTATTCAAAGTACCTATACTTGCAATCACACAAAGAAAGAGAGAAAATGTTGATTGTTAGGGAATGGGGGTTTGCCTTGGTCAAACCCCTTTGAGGTAATTAAACCAAAATGATGAAATAAGATAATGAAGCATGAATATGACGTAATGCAATTAGAAACTTTCCATGATGATGGATCTTGAATTATTGCAACAATGGATGAAGAATCTTTCCTTGAATGACTAAGAATTGATCTTGACTGCTATCTTGATGCCCTTGTGAAGACTTAAAATGCTAAAACCTAGCTTGCTTGACTTGAGATGGATAATGAATGAATTAAATAATGATTAGAAGTTTATTTATATAGGCAATCCACTCAAATTCTCATTAATTTGATCCCAAAGGCTAACATTGAAGAAAATTAAACTTAAAACCCAATTTTTCCTGCTCAAACCCCGAAAATAGCTGAAATGGGACTCATTCGCCATCCTGGACGAATGGGTCCTATTGAAAGGCACAAGACAACTAAGAGGGGGGGTTAATTGGTTGTCACCAAACTCAAACACAAATCTCAAACACTTATCAACTTCACATCAACTTTATTCTGTTATTAAGTGTGAACATGAAATGCAAATAATAGAAAGCAATATCAACAGAAGAAACACCAGATTTACGTGGAAACCCTAATAAGGGAAAAACCACAGTGAGGATTAAATCACAATATAAAGTAATAGCAAAATCGATTACAAAGAGGCTCATTTCCAAAGGGCTCACTGCACAAGAAAGAGGCTCACTGCCTACAGATAGGACTCACTGTCCAACAAGGAGGCTCATTGCCTACAGAAAGGACTCACTGTCTAGAAGTGAGGCTCACTGCCTACAGATATAAAAGGATAACAAAAAATCCACCACAACAGATTACACACATCCGCAACCTTGATCATAAGATTTTAGACACCATCAACTCGCTTCTTTCAGGAGTCTAACACATTAAAGTACTGCTACCTTAATTCACTTTCACACACTCTAGTTCTCACACTTGTGGCTTGTTCGTTTCATACAATCCTTAACATCTCAACTTGTATTTATATCATCATCAACCTTATAAACTTTCTCCAAGGTAGGCTACACTTGCTTCATATTTCAAATTCAAATTAGGTCAGAAACTCAACATTTTCGCAGTGGAAGAGAATGAGAGCGGACCAAATCAACATTTAACCAAGACCTAGAAAAACATCTCAGATCAATCACACTCTTCCTCAATTCCTTCGCATGACGTGTAGACACCAGGTCGGCCAAATCTAATGAAAACACAAATGAATTTTGAAGTACATGCTTCCGCAATGAGAAGATAACATGTAAACGACATAACATGCTTCAACATACACTGGAACACATCTCAGATGCCTTTAGATTCATCTGCAGCAAATGCAACAACCTTCATACACAAAAAACTTATCATCAGTCCATCCAGACTATACATACACACACAAAAACTTTGAAATTCATCTCCTAGATCACCAAACCATGAACACCTTTGATAGAGTACAAATAACATCATTACAAGCTTTCTACCACATCCGCAAGTCCAAAAACAAACCAGCAGAGGACTGTGGAGCATAAACATTTCTCCTAGTCCACAGACAAACAACTCTTCCAAACCAGTTCACACACCGGTGAACACAACTTTCACTCTCCATCAACCCAGAAGTTACAAACTAGGATATTTCACCCACATATGTCCATAAACAATACTTTAGATCCACAAAAGAATAGGATCAACACAAAATAAATGTGAAGCAGATACCAGAGCACATTTGAACACACACAATTTTTTCTTCACTATTTCTCAAAAGCACTTGGTAATTCAACATGTCAACACACCTACAACACCATAAAGATAGCTCCATGTGTAGACACATAAAAATGGCCTAGACCTAAAAACCATATTTTTCTATGTCTTATCATATTTTGTCTATAGTCCAAATTCAACTATTAATTAAATAATTCTTAATTATTTAATTAATTCACATATTTTATTCTTCCTGATTATTTAAATAAATTTTATTTATTTAAATACATCATTAATATCTTATGTCCTCTTATAATTAAATAAATTCTTTGATTTATTTAATTATTGACCACCTTATTTTTTTCATCATAATTAAAAAACCGATTTTTTTTTTACCTAGGCGAATGCATTGCAACAGAGCAGATGTGTCGTTGGATAAAGAAAATGTGGCTCGGGATCAAATGCGTCGCTATAGGTCTCTTGAATTCATCTTGTCTTTTCTCACACATTGTCAACAATATTCAAATCCTTCAACATTTGCTTTTTCATTGTCATAGTCATTAGATTGCTCACACACTCAATCTGAGGGCAACACCATATTTGCAGCAAGTTAGAAGGGCTATGGAGGTGATTCATGGAGGTTTTGAGGATGATTTGGTATAATCATTCTTATTTACACATTTTCCTTCATTGTGCTTCATAGTTAGCTTTGGTTTTTATGATTAATGCTTTAATCTTCTAACACCATAAAATATCCTCAGTTACACCATGTACTCACAACATCTCTACATTATCTTAGCTATACATGTACAACCTGCAATCACTTGATTCCTTTCTTTGCAACCACTTATACTATGTTGACATCAATGACAACATTAATGACAACACCACCATACTCTTTAATACTTACAACAATCTCCCCCTTTGTCATTGATGGTAACACATGATGTGAAGAAAAACCAAAGACACCATCCATTCCATTTCTGCACTCTCCTTTATTTTTCAGATTAGATAGCCTACACAACATTTTCTGCACTCTCTTTTTCATGACTTTCTCTCCCCGTTTTTCTTTCACTTTTTTTCACATGACTTTCTCTCCCCTTTGACATCAATGGAAAAGAAAAAAAGGTTTGCATAATTCTTCAGCCATATGTAGCTCTAATCACTCCCCCTTAGGAGTGTACCCATACATCTCATACTACAACAATGATACTTCCTACTCCCCCTATGGAGTAGACCCAGTCATTAGTCCAAACAAGTGAAGAATCTATAGATCCACTAGACTGATACACCTCCATGTGCACCTAGTTCAAAGAAGGAGGGACAATGACCCCCAACTTCTCCCTGAGATACTCAAAAGTATCCTTCAGAAGAGACTTAGTAAATATATTTGCAATTTGATCCTTTGTATACACATATTCCATCCTGACTTCATCCTCCAATACCTTCTCTCTCAGAAAATGATATCTGATAGATATATGCTTTGTTCTTGAATGCATCATTGGATTCTTTGAAATTTTTATAGCACTTGTATTGTCACAAAAGATAGGGATAGGCTCATCACATATCACTCCTATATCCTTCAATGTTTGCTTCATCCATAAAACTTGTGTGTAGCAAGATGCTGCACCAATGTACTCAGCTTCTGTAGTGGATAAATAAATTGAATCCTATTTCTTGCTTATCCATGAAACCAATCTTCCTCCAAGAAAGAATGCACCACCACTTGTACTCTTCCAGTCATCCACACAACCAACTCAATCTGTAGCAGTGTAAGCACTCAAAGTGGAATCAACATCCTTAGGATACCAGAGGCCATAATTCAGAGTTCCCTTTAGATATCTGAATATCCTCTTCATAACTGTAACATGTGCTTCTTTAGGTTCTTCTTGAAATATGGCAACCAAACATACTGTACGAATGATATCCAGTCTAGTAGCAGTAAGATATAACAGTCCACCAATCATAGATCTATACATGCTCTTATCAACTTTAGGAGATTCATCATCTTTACTCAGTTTGCATCCAGTCACCATAGGAGTATAGACCGGTTTGGAGTCATCCATTCCAAGCTTCTTCAACAACTCTTTGACATAATTTGATTGTGAAATGAATATTCCTTTATCAGTTTGATTCACTTGAAGACCAAGAAAGAAATTCAATTCACCAATCATGGACATCTCAAACTCTTTTTTCATCTCCTTTGCAAATCTCTTGCACATACCTTCATTTGCTCCAAAGATAATATCATCAACATACACAACCACTATCAACATTTTGTTTCCTTCCACCTTGAAATAGAGATTACTATCTGCGAAGCCTTTGTTGAAACCATGTTGTGTCAAATATCTGTACAATCTTGCATACCATGCTTTGGGAGCCTGTTTAAGTCCATACAATTCCTTTTTCAACTTATAGACCATGTTTGGTCTATCTGATAACTAAAATCCCTCTGGTTGTTCCATGTACACTTCTTCCAACTCTCTATTCAAAAATGTAGACTTGACATCCATCTGTTATACCTTGAAATATTTGTGAGAAGAAAATACCAAAAATATCCGAATAGCCTCCATTCTTTCTATTGGGGTAAATTTATCCTCAAAGTCTATTCCTTCAACCTGTGAATAACCTTTGCATATAAGTCTTGCTTTTTTCTTTACAACACTATTATCATTCAACTTATTCTTGAACACCCACTTTGATCCAATTATGTTCTTGTTTAGAAGTCTAGGAACCAATTCTCATGTCTAATTCTTCTCTATTTGCTGCAACTCCTCTTTCATTGCTCTAACTGAAATATCTTCTTTGCATGCTTCACACACTGATTTATGTTCTATCTTGGAAAGTAAAAACAAATTTACCTCATCTACCGCCACTTTGCTTCTTGTCTTTACACCTTCACTTTTGTCTCCAATTATCTGTTCTTCAGGATGATTTTTCTGTACATACTTTGGGGTCTTAGGAGTAGGTTCTAGAGCTTCTTCTTCTTCTTCAATCTGTTCTTCTTCCTTAGTCTCTTCTTGTACTTTTTCATAGATAGGCTCATCTAGTTCAAATTCACTTATTTCTACTAGTCTGTGCATGTCTTAATCAACTTTCACATTTGCACTCTCAACAATCTTCCTCAATCTTTTATTGAAGCATCTGTAAGCTTTTCTACTGGTTGAATATACAAGGAAAATACCTTCATCACATCTTGCATAAAATTTCCAAGGTTCTCATCATATTTTTTAATGTAACATCTGCTTCCAAACACCTTAAAGTACTTAACAATAGGAATTTTTCCAGTCCACAGTTCATAAGGTGTCTTTATGCTGTTACCTCTGATATGAACTCTGTTAAGAATATCAATAGTAGTGTGGATTGCCTCTCTCCAATATACATCAGGTACATTTGCTTCTTTCATCATAGTCCTTGTAGCCTCTTGAACAATCCAGTTCACCTCTCAACAACTCCATTCTGCCGAGGAGTTCTAGGAGCAGAAAAATGTCTCTTTAGACCATGCTTTTCACAAAATGTATTAAAATCATTGGAAGTGAATTCTCCACCTCTATCAGATCTTAAACATTTGATTCTTAGGTTCACTTCATTCTCTACCCTTTCCTTGAACACTTTGAATCTATCCAGAGCTTGAGCTTTCTCCCTAAGAAAAGTAATCCATGTCATTCTAGAGTAATCATCAATCAACAACATAAAATACCAGCACCATTAAGACTTCTTGTTCTTGTAGGACCACAAAGGTTAGTATGAACCAATTACAACATTCTGGTAGTTGATTGCTCTTTTCCTTTAAAACTGCATCTTGTCTGTTTTTCCAACTGGAAACTTCTACAAATAGTATTAGCAGGCTTTGTGATTTTAGGCAAATCCCAGACTTCTCTTAAACTGATCCTGATCAGATTATCAAAGTTTACATGTCCCATCCTCTGGTGCCATAGCCAACTTTCATTAACTTGAGATACAAGGCACTAACCATCAATGCCCTTAAGTTGATAAATGTTTCCATATGTTCTTCTTCCTGCAACAACCACAGTTCCAGACCCTTTTCTGATCTCACAAGTGTTATCCTGAAACACAAGCTTGAATCCTTTGCTACACATTTGTGCAACACTCAAAATATTATGCCTTAAGCCCTTAACATAATAGACATCATCAATATTGTGTTTTCCATCAAAACTAATTATTCCTTTTCCAACAATCTTTGCACCAAAATAATCTCCAAACATGACTAATCCTCCATCATACTTTTCAAGTTTAGTAAACTTACTTTTATCTTCGGTCATATGATTTGAGCAACCACTATCAATAACCCAATAGTCTTCATCCTGTCTAGTATGAAAGGCAGTAACTAGAGTACCTTCCATCTCTTCCTTCTTGTTCTTTGAACCACTTTCCCTTGCACATCTTCCAGAGTTAGTAGAAACAAATTTATTCTCTAAGGATAAGAACAAGCATTCATCATTATCACCCTCAAAATCAGACTCATCATAAAAAATTCCAACATCTTCTCTAACATAGTACAATCTCTTGAACTTCTTATCCTTTTTGTCCTTGTTGTCTCTGTTCTTCTTGTGTACAACTCTATTTGGATATCTTGAAGCATAGTGATCAATATTTCCACAATTGAAGCATTTAAAAGGTAACATACCTTTGTACTTACCGATACTTTTCTTCAACTTCCTTGTAAATTTTTCTTCCAACTCCTCTGAACCATCACTATCTAAATCATCTTCTGTCTTAGTGGCTTTGAAGGATGTTTTTGTTTTCTCCTTTTCTTTTCCAAATTTCCTCATTTCAAATGCGGTCAAGGTGCCAAATAGTTGTTCTTTAGTAAACTTCTTAGGATCATACACTTCCTTAATGGCTGCGACTTTATCACTGTAACTCTCCAGTAGATTCATCCAAATCTTCTCCATCACATCTTCATCTGTCAGAGTACCACCTCAATTTTTCACTTCGTTCACTGCAATATCAACCCTCTAAAAATAGCTTGCAATATCTTCACCTTCTTCCATTTTCAAGTTCTCATATCTACACTTGGATGTTAGCTTCTTTGACAATTTTCCTTCATAGATATCTTCCAAATTTTTCCAAACTTCATAAGCAGTGCCTAAAGAAATAAATTTTGTTCACCCAGTCTTAGATAAAGCACTATAGATTACATACCTTGCTTTTTCATTCTCATCATAGGAAAAAATATCATCTACAGAAGAAGGACCACTTGCCGGTGCAACATACTTTGTCTCAACAGCTTTCCAAGTCTTGTAACCAAGAGAGATCAAGTAACCTCTCATCTACACTTTCCAGTCACTGTAGTTAGATCCATCAAACACATGGATTGACAATTTGTGTGCCATCGGATCTACCTCAGGCAGTTAAGCTCTTCTCCTAGGAACCAAAGCTTTGATACCAATTGTTGAAAGGCACAAGACAACTAAGAGGGGGTGTGAATAAATTGTCACCAAACTCAAACACAAATCTCAAACATTTATCAACTTCACATTGACTTTATTCTGTTATTAAGTATGAACATGAATTACAAATAACAAAAAACAATATCAATATAAGAAACACCAGATTTACGTGGAAAACCCAATAAGGGAAAAACCATGGTGAGGATTAACTCACATTATAAAGTAATAGAAAGACCGATTACAAAGAGTTTCACTGCCAAAGGGATCACTGCCCAAGAAAGAGGCTCACTGCCTACAGATAGGACTCACTATCCAACAAGGAGGCTCACTGCCTACAAAAAGGACTCACTATCTAGAAGGGAGGCTCATTGCCTACAAATACAAAAGGATAACAAAAAATCCACCATAATAGATTACACACATCCACAACCTTGATCAGAAGATTACATAAACCATCAACTAACTACTTTCAAGAGTCTAACACATTAAAGTACTGCTACCTCAATTCACTTTTGCACACTATGCTTCTCAAACTTGTGGAATGTTCATTTCATATAATCCTTAACATCTCAACTTGTATTTATATCATCATCAACCTTAGAAACTTTCTCCAAGGTCAGCTACACATGCTTCATATTTCAAATTCAAATTAGGTCGGCAACTCAATATTTCCACAGTGGAAGAGAATGAGAGAAAACCAAATCAACATTTAACCAAGACCCAAAACAACATCTCAGATCAATCACACACTTCCTCAATTCCTTTGAATGACGTGTAGACACCATGTTGACCAAACCTAATGAAAACACAAATAAACTTTGAAGTACATGCTTCCACAATGAGAAGATAACATGCAAACCACATAACATGCTTCACCATACATTGGAACACATTTTAGATGCCTTCAGATTCATGCATAGTAAATGCAACAACCTTCATACACAAAACACTTCTGATTATTCCATCCAGACTATTCAAACACAGAAAAATCCTCTAAAACTCGTCTTCTAGAGCACCAAACCACGAACACCTTTGATAGAGCACAAATAACATCATTACAAGCCTTCTACCACATCCGCAAGACCAAAAACAAACCAACGAAGGATTGCGAAGCAAAAACATTTCTCTCAATCCACAAAAAAACAACTCTACCAAACTAGTTCACACATTGGTGAACACAACTTTCACTCTCCATCAACCCAAAAGCTACAAACCAAGATATATCACCCACAAATGTCCATAAACACCACTTCAGATCTGCACAAGCATAAGATCAAAAGAAAGGAAATGCAGAGGACATACTGGAGCACATTTGAACACACACAATTCTATCTTCACTATTTCTCAAAAGCCCTTGGAAATTCATCATGTCAACACACCTGCAACACCATAAAGATAGCTCCATGTACTCACAACATCTCTACATTATCTCAACTATACATGCACAACCTGCAATCACTTGATTCCTTTCTTTGCAACCACCTATACTGTGTTGACATCAATGACAACATTAATGACAACACCACGATACTCTTTCATACTTGCAATAGTTCCCATCGGGATGGGACTCATTTTCCCAAAGTTGCGAATGGGTTCCACAGGGGCTCTTTTGCTAGCTGGGATGTCGAGGAGTGAAGAATTTCATATTTTATGCTGTTCTAGTTGGGTTTTATATCAAAAAAAGCCTAAAGATGCACAATATAGTGTCATAAGGCCTATTAATGATGATGTAAATGGTAATTAGGGCTAGGGACAAAAAATTCAATGTGAAAGTACACTTTACAACATTAAAATGAGGTCCACATAGCCTAGAAGGGCACAACATCGAATGTGAATGTGTAAAACACATTACAACACTAGATTAAAATTAGGTTTAATTTACAAGCCTTCTAGATTAAGGTGAGAATGCAATTAAATACATTTTACAATCTTGAATTAAAGAAAAAATAGGTCCATTAGACTTAAATGCTTAATAAAAGTCTAGAAAAGTGAGAAAGTTATTTACAACACTTTATAACACCTTTACAAAACATTGATGAATGAATTTTATTCAGTTTGCAAGGGCCCAAGCCTAATGTGAATGTGTTATCCACATTACAACATTAAATCAAGGCAATATTAAGCCAAAATCACAAGGATGACCCCAACGAGATAGAAAAACTAGAAGGGTTACTTTTTTCAGTGTCCACATTTAGCCCCCACTTTAGTGAGAGGATGAACCTACTTCAAACTCACACTAAAGTATACATTCAAGAGGGGTCTAATCGTACCAATGTGGATGGTCTAGGATAACAAAGATGAAGGAAGCGATCAAGCCCCCAAGATCCAAGATCCTAAGTAAAACCAACATAAGTGCAAAAGGACATGCACAAGGTGAATGATATGCAACAAAATAAGATATGTGATCATGCAATGGGAATAAGCAAAAATAAAAAGGTGGATCAAGCTTTAACCATTTGTCTAACATGATGTGGATCAAATCTAGGCTGTTTGTCCAAAAAATGCATACTCACTTTGAGGCAACAAAATTTTTGGCTGTTTGTCGGGTGAGAAGTCCTAAAAGGTGAGAAACATACACTCATGGCTGGTATGCACTCACACACACGTGAGTGGCTATGGGGAAAGTCATGCCTCAGAATGGGCTTCCCGCTCAACCATACCAAAGTTATACCTCTTGATAACTTTAATAAGGCACCACAAAAGGAAATGACTTTCTGAGCTTCATAAGACAAGCAAGACTTTGTCTGCTTGAAACTCATAGACATTGTAAATGAAAAATAGTGTAAGATTTGTTCAAAGGGATTTTTCCTAGTTCGTGCAAGGTCTCTTCTTAGGGAACATTGTGCCTAATGTCTCCAAGAGAGGACAAGTCAAGGTGTCAGATCATTGCCAAATATGGGATGCCTCATTCACATCATGCCATGTCAAAAGATCATACAATCTTGGATGGCATCAAACCCAATGAAACGACCAAGAAGAGGACACATCACAAGAAAAAAGAAAAATCACGCCATGAAATTTTTTCCAAAATATGTTATCTATGTATGCTCCCACTTTAAAGCGGTTGCTACACCAACACTGTGAGAAATTGCTTTAAATCAGCCCATGATAAATGAAAGAAGACATGATAACCAACTTGGAAAGCCCTATGCCAAGTCATATGTTTCCAAATTGAGCTACATCATGAACAAGTACATCACATGTGATTCAACTTAAGGCATGTAATCCACATCCCAAGCTTGCTCTTATATGTTCATGAAAGGTTAATGACTAACCAAAAGAGACAATGACAAGTGACATGTGGATAAGGCTACTTAACCCCTTGCTACCTCTTAGTGCAGGACAAAGGTGAGCCTAGAATGAATGATGATATGCCGCTCCTTGCAATAGTGAGTATGCTATGATCCTAAAAATATTACATGGAAAGGAGCAACAACTAATGTTATTTATTTTGATAAATAAACAAAGTTTCTGCTTGATACATATTTAATGAGATGTCTATCCGTTTAGGATGTACCAAGGTTAAAGTTGTCTTGGAATAATATTTTGTGATAGCGTTGACATTGGATGAAGGTTTTTTTTTAGGGATAATAACCAAGATCATTAGGATTTATAGCATCACATCCTTTTCCAGGTTGCTTCAGAAGTTGAAAACGTCTTCCAAAACATTTTTTCACGTTTATTGGATTTGGTGGTTGTTCAATTTCCTCAAAGTTTTTCTTGGATGTTGTCTTTGCTCTTAAGGTGGTTGACGTGGACGTTACCTCTTTTTCTCTTCCCTTTTCAGATTCTTTTGTTATGATTATGTATTCCCCCATGGATGTAGAAATGAAATCAAAGGTTTTCAAAGCCTCTTCCAATAACTTTGTGGCTTCTTCAATTTTCTTTTGTCTTTCTAGGTCGTTTTGCTTGGTACTCATCATAGCACATGTAACCTTTTTGTGTTGATGGTGGTAAATCCATGTTAAGCAATTCAGGATGCTTCAGAGTGAGGTTTATTTTTGGTTTGCACATGATAGTGTTGATGTTTTCTTGCACCATGATACCTTCCCTATTAGGAGAGTTTTTAAAAGAACTACAAACTAGATGTTCATGACGGTGAATGTTTGGTTCTTCACTATTGACTTCATCACAAGTAAGGGGATGATCCATGGTTGAATTTTCTTTCTTGGTAATGATTGTGTTTCTTTGTTCAATAATGTTTGCCTCATGATTCTCATCGATGGGATCTTGTAACATCATAACATATTCTTTACCAATAGGAGAGATATTAGGAGAGGTAGAAATTTGATTGTTGTCAATAATGTTAGCCTTTTTCTATAAGGTCTCATTATCTTGTGCCATAATATTTACCCTAGTAGGAGAGGTTTTAGGAAAGTGGAAAACAATAGGTTCATCACATTTCATGGTTGGATTTGATAAAGTAGCTTCATTGCTCATAGGAGAGGCATCAAGAGAAGGATAACTAGGAGTTTCATGGTTACCTATGATTGGACTTTTTTGTTCAAATAGGTCTTCCCAAATGGTAGAGGCATTAGGAAAGGGAGGAATAAGATTCTCATGAGTCTCAATAAGGATATCTTCTAACACTAAGCTATCTTCTTCATGTCTAGAGAAGATATTAGTAGAAGAAAGGGTTTGATTCTCATGATTATCTACATGTACATCCCCATGTCCTATAACATCTTTGTGAGTAGGAGAGGTAGGATTGTCATAGTTCTCAAATATCAGCATATCCTCCACACAAATGTGTTTGTCATGATCATTCACAATTTTATCCTTATTTACTAAAGCATTTTAACAAGTAGGGGAGGTGTTGGGAGATGGATGTAGACTAGGTAAAGTAGTGGCCATGATTTCAGCTTCATGTGTCATAATGTCTTTGCAAGGGGGAGGAGGAGGAAGACAAGCAAGACTTTCATGATCGTCAATGATTGTATCTTCTTTCACTAAGATACCTTCGTCACCAAGGGGAGAGATGTTGGGAGAAGAAAAATTATGATTATCATGATTATCGATGCGTGCATCCTCTTGTATCAAACCTTTAGTGGATGACCCTAGTGAGAGGAAGTTCTTAAGGGCTTCATCTAACATGTCTAAGTCATCACTACTAAAGGGATTGGATGATATGTTTTTTTCTAAAGTTAAGCATTTTTTGAATTGTTTCTTGTGATGTTTTTAGTTTCTAGTTTTTTTTTCTAATGAATCTGATCTAAGTGAACTAGGAACTAATGTTGAAAATGAAAATTACAAAAATCTAATGCTATCCATAAGTGCCATGAATGTAAATAATGCTATTTCTAATGACTTCAATGCAATAGAATCTATGCAAACTTAAAATGTAATGTAAATACTTAGGATGAAATGCAATTTTCAGATTTCAAACAAGGTAATTTAATAATTACACTATGCAATGATTTGAAAATGAAATATTGTGAATGCAAATTTGAAATTAAGCAATGCATGAAATAAGCCAAATTAAGCTAGATTTAGTGAAATGAATGTAACAAGAACTTAACCAATTGATGTGAATGCAAATGTTTGAAAGTGGTAATTGCAATGCATGAAATAAGCCAAATTAAGCTAGATTTAGTGAAATGAATGTAACAAGAACTTAACCAATTGATACAGATAGTTAATGGCAGAAAATAGAAGTGTAGAAATAGGGTTTTCAATGTTGTGAAGGCAGTTTTAGTGGTGGAAAGGGATTGATTCACCGAAGGTGGCGAATGAGTCCCAAGGGGGATTTTTTTTCAAAAATTTCAAAAAATTTCAATTTTTTTTTATGCTTTTTATGTTGTATTATGTGTAACCTAAGTGAAAATGCAGTTTTTAGATATTTTTCAATGATTTGAGATGCAAAAATACAACCTATATGCACTTTCACTAATGCAAAAATTTAGAAACCCTAGATGCCAATTAACTAATGTAAATCCTAATGCAATGTTAATGCAAGCTAATTCTAGGATGATGATGGACTCCAAATCAGAAAATAAGGTATTCTAAATGTAGGTTCACCAAAATGTGGAAAATGGAAATGGAATCCACAACTTCCTTGTTCACACCAAAAGGGGAATGAAGGAAGAGGGATCCGATTTCACAATGCTAACACTCAAGAACAAACCCTTGAGATTCCAATGCAAAGGAGATTGAAATCTATCAAAGGGGAATTTCCTCAACGCTGAAAATTGATAAAAGAGATTAACTCGGTTGGCTAAGTAATTCCGTTGCAGCTTTGCTGGTCACGAGTTCTAGTCTCCCCCGTCCCGTGGTACCGGAGGGCGTGTCGCGCCAGTGCCGCCGGTCACGTTAAAAAGTTTACCAGGCGCACTGCAGTTTATAGGGGGTTGTGCTACCCGATTCCTGTAGTCTAAAAAAAAGAAGAGAGAGATTAACTAATAATGCAAAACTTAGAAAATGTAAAATGTTTGAAAACACAGTGTGATATGTAAAAATATTCTAAATGACTTGGAAATACAAACAAAACAAAAAAAAAGTTGTAAAATAGAAAGTGTGCACCTGGAAAATGTGTAGAGGCTAGAATGAAGACTAGAAATGTTGTCGATCCTAAAATTTTAACCTATTGGAACTCATTCGCCATTTGGGGCGAATCAGTCCCAGATCTGGAAAACTATACCAAAGCCTATTTTGGGAAAATGGGTATCTGAATCCATAAAAATATTTAAAAAATAGGTATAGTGGGACTCATTCTCCACTAATGGCGAATGAGTCCACTTTGACTTTTCTGAAAACTCAAAAGTGGAACTTGTAGTTCTTTGTTTGCTCTTTCTTTTCCTCTTGGTTTGTAAGTGAATTTTTGTGAAGATTTTGACCTTTCCAATAGGGAGATGACTCCAAAAAGTTTACAACCTATTCTTCAATCATCTCCAAGTCTTCAAAGTACCTAGACCTGCAATCACACAAAATGTTGGAGTCATATGTTGATTGTTAGGGAATGGGAGTTTGTCTTGGTCGAACCCCTTTGAGGTAATTAAACCAAAATGATGAAATAAGATAATGAAGCATGAATATGAAGTAATGCAATTAAAAAATTTCCATGATGATGGATATTGGATTGCTGCAATAATGGATGAAGAATCTACCCTTGAATGCCTCAGAATTGATCTTGATTGCTATCTTGATGCCCTTGTGAAGACTTAAAATGCTAAAACCTAGCTTGCTTGACTTGAGATGGATAATGAATGAATGAAATAATTATTAGAAGTTTATTTATATAGGAAATCTACTCAAATTCCTGTTAATTTTATCCCCAAGGCCGAATTGAAGAAATTAAACTTAAAACCTATTTTTTCCTGCTCAAACCCTGAAAATAGCTCAAATGGGACTCATTCGCCTATTGAATATCCAAGATACTGAGGGGGGGGTGAATCAATATCTTCTTAAATTTTCTAAACAAATACCATCCAAATAATCCAATGAATATAACAATAAAGATAAATAAGAGCATTAACAAAGCATGAAGTCACACAACACATGAACACCAAAATTTTTACGTGGAAAACCCAAAATGGGAAAAACCACAGTGAGTGTTAGCTCACAATATAGTATAACCAGTTATAAGATATTACAAAATGGGGTGGATCATTTCCAAGACTCACTATCCAAAATTAGAGGCTCACTGCCTACAAGATTACAATGAAAAAATGGCTTATAGCAAGAAAATGAATTGATAATGTGCACCTAACAAGTGTTGATTCAGTTCCAATGAAGCTTAGTAAACTAACTTGATACAATTCATCATATTCACACTTGTTTAAATTCATATTCACTGCACCATCATCTATTCCCCAGTCTTAAAAAACTATCCAATATATATAGCTGATATCTTCACAAGCATCAATTAGGTTAGCCTAATTAGATTCAACTCTTATTCATCAAAATAACCAATTATCGGCTACAAGTATTCACAAAATATTTCTAAGAACAATTCAATCTCTCAACACACTACACCATGTCGGCACATATATCCGCAAGACAAAATTAATTCACCAAATTACATCATCTATCCATTAGGTTGGCCAAAGATAGACTTAATAGAAAAATTGCAACAACAAAATAATGTTGATACACCATACAAGCATCTAAACATGTGAGATTATGAGTGAAAATTCTTCCAACATCCATAAACCATTTCCCAAAATTGCACGCAACAATAATCAATAGCAATGAACTGCAGACCAAAATATTAGAGAATGTAAACTGCATACCAGATCAGATTCCAGACCAAAATACCAGATCAAGCTAAGACTTAATCTTGCAGTTGCAACTCATATATCATGGTGACATCAATGACAACAAAACATAAAAATGAGATGTTCTTCTTCATTCTTCCAACAATCTCCCCCTTTGTTATTGATGGCAACATGTGCCCAGAAAAATAAATTTACAAAACTTCTTAAGTACAACACTTTTCCCCCTATCACCAGTATTTCATCATTCTTCACTCCCCCTTTGACATCAAAGACAAAGGGTGGCACAACAGAAAACAAGAAAATAAGAGAAAACAAACATTAACTGGAGGATGGCGAGCCTTTAAGCTCCTTAAGAATACCTTGCCATGAAGATTTACCATTCTCCCAACTTTTGTTTGCAGTAATCAACATCCTGTTTAGAGATTCCAAATCCATCAGTCTCCCCTCTACTTCATATGGAGTATCACGAGTCAAGGTTTTTTTTTGAAATTTCTCTGTACTTTCCAAGGAATTGGCAACTAGGGTGTACACCATTCTCACAAGGTCACCTAACTGACCAAATTTTCTAATGATTTCTTCCTTTTGCTTCTGTAAAATAAATAATTTATCTTTATGGGCAGAGATAGCATTCTAGGTTGATCTGTCTCTATCCTTGGATGCATTGTAAGTACTAGAGATAGTAGTCAACTAGGACTCAATGGAGTCCATAACATTTTTAATGCTCTGAGTGGCATCTGACCACTTCAAACAAAAAGAAAAGACAACATTAGCTTTTGTCTCACAGAGTTTCATAGCTTCCAAATTTTTCTCAACATCAGTGTGTGCCAAGACACACTTGTCATGCAATACCAACAACCTTTTCTCTGCCAGCTTCTTCTCAACCTCTTATTTAGTTTTATCTCCAAGACTAGAGGCATACTCCTTAAAGGAGTCCAATAACAATCTCATATTTTCTACTGGAGTGAGAGATGTATCAATTGATGCACTGGTTGTCGTTTCCTACAATTCCTTAAGAGAATCTTCAATCATTTATGTTCCTTTATGATGCTACTCCAAAATATCTCTTCTACCGGATGCATGCATTGCATCACCTTGCACCATCTTATTCACAAGAGAAATTTTATCTAAGTCGACGTAGCCTTGAATCATAGGAAGTTGCAAAAGCTCTGGAGGAATCACTGACTGGAATATGATTTTCTTGGATAGCAAGCCCTTCAACACATCATCACCGATGGAGGATTCTCCAGGAGATCTATGAGATTCTACAACCTACTTTAGAATTTCTTCATTCTTCCCAGATTCCTCTTTTTTATCTTCTCCCTTATTTTTCTCTTCTTCCTTCTTCTTTCTCCTTTTCTTCTTTCTCCTGTTCTTTTTCTTCTTTTCCCTTTTTATCTTCATCCTTGTCTTCATCCCTATTGCCTTCATTATCATTTCCTTCATTTTCACCTTCATCTTTCTCTTCCTTAGCATTATCATTTCCATCATTATCCTTTTCTCCTTCAGTGTGCTCCAGAGGAGCATTATCATGCTTTTCAGGCTCAACTTCACCTTCATTCTACTTCATTTCTGGAGGATCATTTTCCACACTTGCATCATTCTCAACATCAATGTCTTCAGAAATACCTGCATCACCTGTACGAGGAGGAATAATTTCCTCAACATTTTTAGTAGAAACATCTTCATCTGTCTTAAGCATGCCATATTTCTCTGTTGTATCCCAGATCACTTCTGCAGTTTCCTTCTTAATCTTCTTTATTTTCTTTTTATCCCTAGTCATCAGAATGTTAACTCATTTATTCATCTGAAACATATTTGAACATATCTTTTTCAGAGTTTCCAGATCATCTGGGTTTAGAGAAGACCCAATTTTATCAAATGGATTATTCCTGATTTTCTCTTCAATTTCAATAGCCTCCGATCTCCTTTTCATTAGGGTAGCCCACATTTTCTCAGGTACATCTTTCTTCACATCATCCCACTTAACTTTCAAGATGATAACATATTGAATGACAGCTAAAAGCAATGTTTATGTATCCTCTTTTCCAACATGATCATAATATTCTGTTGTAGGCTTTAGCATGTTTTCAAAATGTAACAAAGAATTGAGTGTTTCCTCTAATTTGAAATGGGGACCGAAACTTACCGGAATGTCCTTTTGTTCTCCCTGGTCTGGAGAGGATTTTTCAGACGCTTTGGTTTTCTTTGACTCCAGTTTGGTGTGTACATGAACACCAAACTCCTATTCTTCCACTTCATCAGAAGATGAAAAAAATACACTCTCTTAGAACCAATACCAGCTTCCTTAGAAGCACCTTCACTAGAGGATAAACTTCCTCTTCTTTTCCTTACCAATTTTGAAGTCAGATCCTCTTCCTCTTCATGTTGATCATCTGTGACGCTAATATTTTTCTCCCTTGTAGATTTTTGTTGCTTTCCTCTTTTCCCAGGGGCCACCAGAGGAGTTTCTTTCCTTTTCCCAGATCTACTAGTAGGTCCGGAGGAAACCAAGCATTACCTTTATCAACAGTATTGGGTGCAACTTTTACTGCAGGAGCTACAGAGGGTTTAGAAAGAGTAGTCCTGCTAGATCTCCTTAGACTTGATGATTCTCCCTCCAACTCTTCTCTCTTAGCCTTTCCGAGCGCAACCTGCTCATTAATGAATCTGGCTTCTCTAAGCTTCTTTTCCACATTCTTTCTTATTATTGGCTTCTTGTGCTTCATGTGTACCTCCATAGATTTTTCTCCTTAAGTGCCAATTCTAGGTTCATTGGGATTCTTTCAACTTTTCAGCAACATTTGTACATAACCCTTAGCTTCATCTTCTATAATATCATATCCCAATGGCTAAATCCATATGATCCAGGGTTCAACTACTTCAATCATGCATTCATCAAAGGAAACATGAAATATTATTTCATTTTTATATTTCTCAACAATTTTCCCCAGAATCCTCTCTCTCATTCATGTTACTCTTAAATACAACAAAGAATGTTGTTAGAGCATTATCTCTATTCTTTAGATCACCCAGATTGTGTAAGTGATAAAAAATCTGACGTGCCACAAGTCTGGATGTATCCCAACAAACCATATCATCCCTTCCAGGAAGTCTTTTAAGAAAGTAGAATAATAGACACATAATCAAATAACCAAATTTAAATGCATAATTATTTTATTTGGTCGACTTTAAATTTTTAAGCAACTGTTGTCGGAGAAGCTCACACAAGTCATAGTTTGCACCATTGACTACCATATCAAAACCATTATAAATAGTTGTGGTTGAAACAAATTTCTCTCTGTTGGTGAAGTAAATTTCATGACCAATCATGATAGCAACGTACTTCACATCCAGATTAGTGATCGACTTCATTATAAGAGCTCTCTTGTCATATTTAGCACCAGTGAGTTCTTTTACCACTTCATTCTTTACTGCTTTTAGCATAGGTAATGTTTCAGTATCACAGAGTCTAGTAACAACCCTAATTGCTTCCTTAGTTATCAGATGAGGGATATCAGTCCACAAAAATTATCATGCATTCTTCTGAGAATAGGTTTCACATATTTATCATCAACCACAACTGAAATTAGGAAAGTAGTTCCATCTATCCAATTTCTTTGTAACAATATTCGAGTATTCAAGTTTCACGAAGAAATTATCTCCAGTGAGCTCATTTTGACAAATATCTATCAATTTTTTGTGATTGAATTCTTTTTTTTTACTCACATGAACATTCTTGTGCCCTCAGTTGGCATAACCCCATGAGGGATTGATGAGAATGCACCCATAGGGTCATCTTCGAAGACCTTCATAGAATATTTCCTATACAATGGTCTAGATCTTTTTGAAACTTTAACAACTACAAGGGTTGCCATTCTTCACAATTTTAAACTTAACCAATTCAAAAAAATGATTCACACAAATCCACAACTGCACAGAAAAGTAAAATACCTTTTTCTTCACGAAGAACTAGAACTAGGGTTTGCACAACTCGAACTTGAAATCACCTCAAGAATGCTCTAAAATGATCTTTGATTTCTTCAAATGCACAAGTGATTAAAATGTCTTATACATTTACTTTATAAAACATTGATCTTCCCTAATTCACATTAAATGTGGTCAATTTCAAAAAGCTACTAAAAAAATTTTCTTCTCTACACAGAGAAACCCTAATTTGCTCCACAAATGACCTTGCCTTCAAATTTTCTTCCAGTTCCACTTTCATAATCTCCAACTAATCATTTCTTACAAAATATCTTCATGCCAAAGACTGACAGCCAAATATCAGGGGGTTCAAATAATTTTTTGTTAAGGCTCCCCCTGACCCTGCTAGGTCTAATTCCCGGAGTAATTGTTTGTACCGAATGAGGGTACAGATGCATCTGATGTTTCAGGCTCTTCTTTCTTCCTCCAACTATTATTCATTTCTTGCTTAACCTCATTCTTGTTGATTTTCTTCACTGGTTCATTATTTTCTACTAGATCAGTCTACTTACCCTTTTTACTTCTACAAACTCTTGAGATATGTCCTAGTTTGTTGCAATTATAGTAGACAACATTTTTCTGATTAGATTTTCCTCCATTGAATCTTGACCAACACTGATTAGATTTGTGTCCAATTTTTTTGCATGTATAGCAGTAAGCATTAAAGGGTTGATTCATTCTTCCTCCATTAGACCAATTCACCATCTGAGTTCTACATTCACTAGATTTATGTCCTAATCTTTTGCATGCAAAGAATTGTCCAGAAAAGGAACTAGGAAACTGATTCATCATACTCCTACACTCTATTGTCATGTGACCAAATTTGTTACATGTAAAGAAAACACCATTGAAAGATGGATACCTTTGTGCATTAGGCTGTCTCATAGGCGATTTCCTAGTAAAGTTCCTAGACTTTCCTTTCTTCTTTCCTTTATTCTGAGTCTTTTGATTATCCTTAGAGTTTTCACTTCCTTCCATTCCCAAGCCACCTTTGTCTTTACTTGGTTTCTACCTTGAAATCAACTCATCAAGCTTGTCTGAGCTGGATTTGAAATTATTTTCACATAGTTTTGCTTTCTCCAGATCTACTTTCAGATTCACCACTTCTTGTTCAAGCTTAGTGCACTCATCAAACTTGCTTTGTATCATTTTTTTTAGACATTCTTTAATTCTTTAATTATCTTCTACTTACACCTTTAAACTAGTAATTTCTTGATTAGCCCGCTTCAACTATACGGTTACTTCCCTATGCCTTTCTTTGAACTTCTTCAATTGCTCTTTTAATTTTTGAACACATTCATTTGCATCTTCAAGATTTTCTTTTAGATCTCTATTTTCACTTTCAACTTTGTCAAGATCCTTAAGTGCAGCCCAAATCTCTTCTTTATCATTAATTTATTCCATCTTCAGGATCTCCCTCAAGCTGTTAGGCTTCTCTAGAGGAACCAAGCTCTGATACCAATTGTTGAATATCCAAGATACTGAGAGGGGGGGTGAATCAGTATCTTCTTAAATTTTCTAAACAAATACCATCCAAATACTCTAATGCATATAATAGTAAAGATAAATAAGAGCATTAACAAAGCATGAAGTCACACAACACATGAACACTAGAATTTTTATGTGGAAAACCCAAAATGGGAAAAACCACAGTGAGTCTTAGCTCACAATATAGTATAACTGGTTATAAGATATTACAAAATGGGGTGGATCACTGCCAAGATTCACTGTCCAAAATTAGAGGCTCACTACCTACAAAATTACAATGACAAAATGGCTTACAGCCAGAAAATGAACTGATAATGTACACCTAACAAGTGATGATTCAGTTCCAATGAAGCTTAGTAAATTGACTTGACATACTTCATCATATTCACACTTCTTTACATTCACATTCACTACACCATCATTTATTTCCCAATCTTCAAAAACTGTCCAATATATATAGCTGATATCTTCACGAGCATCAATTAGGTCAACCTAATTAGATGCAACTCTTATTCATCAAAAGTACCAATTGTCAGCTACAAGTATTCACAAAATCTTTCCAAAAATAATTCAATCACTCAGGATGCTACACCATGTTGGCACATATATCCACAAGACAAAATTAATTCACCATTACATCATCTATCCATTAGGTTGGCCAAAGATAGACCTAATAGCAAAATTGCAACAACGGAATAATGCCGATACACCATATGAGCATTTGAACATGTGAGATTCTGAGTGTACATGCTCCCAACATCCATAAACCATTTCCCAAAACCACACACAACAATAATCAATAACAAAGAATTGCGAACCAAAATACCAGAGGATGTAAACTGCATACTGGATCAGATTCTAGATGAAAATACCAAATCAAGCTAAGACTTAATCTTGTAGTTGCAACTCATATATCATGGTGACATCAATGAAAAAAAATAACAAAATGAGATGTTCTTCTTCATTCTTCCAACATCGCCATTTTGGGCGAATGGGTCGCACCTGGATGGGACTCATTCAACCAAAGTGGCGAATGGGTCCCACAAGGGCTCTTTTGCTAGCTAGGATGTCGGGGGGTGAATAATTTGATCTTTTATACTATTGTAGTCCGGTCTTTGATCAAAATAAGCCTTGAGATTCAAAACATGGGGTCATAGGGGCCTATTAATGATGATGTAAAGGGTAATTAGGGCTAGGGACACAAAGTTCAATGTGAAAGTACACTTTACAACATTAAAATGAGGTCCAAATAGCCTAGAAGGGCACAACAACGAATGTGAATATGTAAAACACATTACAACACTAGACTAAAATTAGGTTTAATTTATAATCCTCTAGATTAATGTGAGAATGCAATTAAATACATTTTATAATATTGAATTAAACGAAAAATAAGTCCATTAGACTTAAATGCTTAATAAAATTCTAGAAAAGTGTGAAAGTTATTTACAACACTTTACAAAACATTGATGAATGCATTTTATTCAGTTTGCAAGGGCCCAAGACCTAATGTGAATGTGTTATCCACATTACAACATTAAATCAAGGCAATATTAATCCAAAATCACAAGGAGGGCCCAAACAAGATAAAAAAGTAGAAGGGTTACTCTTTTAGTGTCCACATATCTGATGATGAATCTGACTATGGAGATGATGAAGATAGTGAATGCTTGTTCATGGCTATAAAATTTGAATCTAATTATGCTAACTGTAAGAGATGTGTAAAGGAAAGTGCTCTGAAAGCAGGTCATGGTGACTTGTCTTCATGCTAGAAGGGAGAAGAACTACTAGATTATTGATAGTAGATGCTCAAATCATATGATCGGTGAAAAAATTAAGTTTGTTAAACTTGAGAAATATGAAGGAGGTCTAGTAAAGTTGGTGATGATACATATGCTAAGATATGTGGAAAAGGTTCAATCAGTTTTGATGGCAAGCATAATAAAAATGATGTTCTTTATGTTAAGGGGTTAAGGCATAATATTTTGAGTGTTGGAAAAATGTGTAGAAAAGGCTATAATCTTATGTTTCAAGATGATGGATGTGAGATTAGAACAAGCTCCGAAACTATGGTTGCTGCTAGAAGAAGGACATATGGAAATTTTTATCAACTTAAAGATGTTGATGGTCATGGCTTTATGACTCAAATTAATGAAAGTTGGCTATGGCATAGAATGATGTGTCATATTAGATTTTATTGCCTAGTGAGGATAAATTCAGTTCAAACTGTGAGAGATTTTCCAAGGATTACAAATGCTGTTTGCAAGGAATTCCAAATTGGGAAGAAAGCAAGAATAAGTGTCAGAGTCAAATAATAATATACTACTAGATTATTGGAGTTGGTGAATACAGACCTTTGTGGTCCTGCTAGAGTAAGAAGTCTACAAGGTGATAGGTATTTCATGCTATTGATTGATGATTATTATAGAATGGCATGTGTTACTTTTCTCAAAGAAAAATCAGAAGCTCTAGATAAGTTTAAAGCATTCAAAGTTATGGTTAAGAATGAAATGGATATAAAAATCAAGTGTTTGAGGTCTAATAGAGGTGGAGAGTTCACCTCCAATGAGCTTAGTAGTTTTTGTGAGAATCATGGGATAAAGAGGCATTTATCTACCCCTAGGACTCCTCAGTAGAATGGAATGGTTCAAAGGAAGAATATTTTTGTTCAGAAAGCTACAA
Source organism: Sequoia sempervirens (assembly GCA_007258455.2). Taxonomy (NCBI): domain Eukaryota; kingdom Viridiplantae; phylum Streptophyta; class Pinopsida; order Cupressales; family Cupressaceae; genus Sequoia; species Sequoia sempervirens. Next base: position 218,018,337 of record VDFB02358134.1, on the reverse strand, counting down.
TAACAATGATGAAAGAGGAAAACTTACTGGAAGTCTACTGGAGAGAAGAAATTCATATTGCTATCTATATTCTTAATAGAGTTGAAGAAAGAAGAAACCATGCAAAGACTCCCTATGAATTATGGTATGGAAGAATTCCTACTATCAGATACTTCAAAGTGTTTGGAAGCAAATGTTATATCAGAAGAGATGAATAAAAACTAGGAAATTTTGATACAAGATCTGATGAAGGTATCTTCCTTGGATATTCTACAAGAAGCAAAGCTTACTGATGCTACAACAAGAGGTTGAAGATGATTATTGAAAGTGAAAATGTAAAAGTGTATGAATACTTATAGAAGAATTATATGGTGATAGATTGATATGAATCAGATGAGTCCTCTTGCAAAGAAAATAACATAGATGAAGGCAAGGAGAAAGAAGTTCAGATTGAAGAGGAAGAAGTTCTAAAAAGGATACCTAAGACTCCTAAGTATGTGTAGAAGAATCATTCTGAAGATCATATCATTGGTGAAAAAAACAAAGGTGTGTTGACAAGGAGAAAAGCTACTATGATTGAAGAACAGGTAAATCTATGCTTACTTTCTAAATTTGAACCTAAAACAGTGATTGAAGTATGCAAGAATGAGTATTAGATCAAGGCTATGGAAGAAGAACAAATACAGGTTGGGAAAAATTAGACTTGGGAGCTTGTTCCAAGATTGAAAAACAAGAATGTGATTGGAACTAAGTGGGTATTCTGGAACAAACTAAATGAGAATGGAGAAGTGGTAACAAACAAGGCAAGGGTTGTGTGTAAGGGCTACTCACAAGTAGAAGGAATAGAATTTGAGGATACATTTTCTTCAATGGCAAGAATGGAAGCTATCAATATATTTTTGGCTTTTGCAACACACAAATATTTCAAGGTTTATCAAATGGATGTGAAGTATGCATTCTTGAATGGTGAGTTGGAAGAATTATACATTGAACAAACAGAAGGATTTCAGCTATCACAAAAACCAGATATGGTTTGTAGATTGAAGAAGAAAATTTATGGATTGAAGCAAGCTCTTAGAGCTTGGTATGGAAGGTTGGATAGGTATTTGATACAACAAGGATTCAACAAAGGTACTGTAGATAGTAATCTTTATTTCAAAGTTGAAAAATATCAAATCCTAATTGTGGTTATATATGTTGATGATATAATCTTTGGAGGCAATGAAGTTATGTGTAAGATATTTGCAGAAGAGATGAAAAAGGAGTTTGATATGTCTATGTTTGGGGAGATGAATTTATTCCTTGGGTTGTGTAAGGTAGGGGGACCAACCACACCAAGGCTCCAGGTCATAGAGAGCCAAGAGCGGAGGGCTGCCCTATCTTACCTCAAGCTAATAGGTGTTTAAGGAAAGGATAGAGAATGAAGAGAACTCTCAAGTTCTTCTCTCACTCTACAAATCCAAAAATTTGAATGAGGCTAGATGAGCCAGTTTCTAGAATCTGAACTACACCTCAAACAACTCTCTGCCCAAGGAAGATAGCATGGGTCAAGGACAATAGCACGATGCAATAGCGTCTCTCTGGTGCCCTGGTCTCCGTAGAACTAGAAAGTGAAAAGTGTAGTGTAAAAGACCAGAAAGCCTACTAACAGTCTAGCTAACTAAGTTTAACAAAATGAACATAATGATAAAGTATGAGAAATAACTATATAAATGGTAAAAAGGTAGATGAAAGTAAGGGTGACGAAGATCAACTCACTGAGGCTCCAGTTTACTAGTGAGCTCCACATGCACGTTCATCTACACACAACCAAGAGAGGGAAAAATGTTAGGCTATATAGGGGTTTACCTCAGTCAAACCCCCACTTTGGTGTTTCCACCTCCACGAATAGCTAGGAGAGCCATAGAGTAGAAAATACGATAAAGGAAAGAAGAATATCGAACACTACAAAATATATAATGCTACTCTATCAAACCAAAACAAGAAAGGAAAGTGAAGCAATACCACCTCCACCCAAAGGCTCTCAAGGCCAATGAAGGGAAAATGCAAGACAACGAGCTTGGAAAAGTCAACATGGTCGCATCGATGATAAAGGGAGGTCTCGTAAGACTCCAAACTCACAGCTTCTATGGTAGCACAACATGTACGAAAATGAAGTTGATGGAGTAACAAGTTGATGTAATGCTCAATGGAATTGTATGAAAGTGCTCAAGAGATCAAGTGAATGAGATAGATTGCTAAAGAGTTGCTAAAGAGATGGATTGAATAATGAGTGTTCAATAAAGTAGATCAAAGAGTTTAGAGATGTATACCTAAACCATTGAGGAAGTAGACTGTGATCTGGTGAGCTTGAAAACATAGGGCAAGAAAATATCTCCACAGGTACTCTCTCCTAAGGAGGTTTGAACAAAGGACTCTGTAGCTTCTCAAAACTACAAAGTAGAAAAAAGTACAGCAAAGGTCCACAGACCAATGATGGAAAAATATTGTAGGATGAAAGCATTTCATAGGCCCTCATACCTACAAGGAAGGTACCTCCCAGATACTCTCTCTTGAAGGAAGCCCAGTGTAAGGGGAATCCACAAAGTCAGACTGAAAAATAGCTTCACAGGTGCACCTGCAAAGCAATATGTTAATCCAAAGATAAAACATGTTAGAAAACAAAAAGTAGCCACATAGGAAAACATGCAAATAGTCAAAAAATTAAAGGAAGAGCTTTCAAAGAGGAACCCTTCAAAAGAAAAAGGGTCCACTCAAGGGACACACTGTTTGGAAGTGAGAGCATTTTTCACAAATCAATTCAACATCAAGGAATCCTTTCGAAAGATGTTCACTTCATGAAGGAATTCAAAAGAAAGAAAATGCCCTGTCGCGAGGGGAAGGTTGAGGCCTTTCCTGTAAGAAAAGATGCTCCCTCCTGAAAGGAAAGTTTTTCAAGTTCTTTCTTTGCAAACCCATGACGAAGGAAACACGTTTCGCTAGGGGTCCTTATTGAGAATGCGATTTTAAAAAATGATTTGAAAGGATTTTTGGAAAAATATTCGTTGGCCATCGAATGTGTTTTTTGAAAATCGAAGTTGACATGATAGCCCCCCTTAGGATGGTGCGTGTTTAATGTAGAGGCATGTGACATCCTAAGGATAGAAAAGCAAGAATGAAAAAGTGTTGTTGTGGATCGCCGAGAAATAGAGAGATGTCACCATGGTAATGTTGTCACACATACGAGGGACAACACATAGGTACCACAACATCACGAAGAAAGCACAAAAGAGAAACAATGTAAAGAAAAATAGTAACATTATGAACAAGAGACACAAGGGCGATCTGATATTTTGAGGTTAGAGCTACTCATAAATATGTGTAAGTATAATAATAGTATATTTAATGAACTGTTATCAAACCCCTACTATATCAGACCATATGAAGACTGTACGAGAAGACAAAGTAAAAATTAAAAAATTGGTCAGCATGGAAGGGAAGCCTAAATTCCCTCAAAAATTTACATCGTCCCAGATTTGCTGAAAATCAATACACATAACAAAGGAAGAATGATGCAAAAAATAGAGGAAGTTTTAGAACACATAATCACTCCTATATCCAAGCACCTATGGGGGTGACAAGGGTCATCTAGGAACACATAACACAAGGACAGGGTAACACAAACACACTAAACTATAGATACAGAAGAGGTGCCCTCATTGGCCTCTTGATCTAGATCATTATATGGGGAAGGTGGACGAGCTTGCAAGGAAAAAATATCAAGGGGGAACCCTCCGACCCTCCCACAACAAGATCCAAGGAAGAAGGCCCCACAAGGTCTTCTTCGCTTGATTCTTGTGGAGAAAAGGTCAGTGACTTCATGAAGATTAGTGATAGGGATGAGACCTCATTCAAAGAGTTAAACATGCACTTCAGAGGAGTGTCATGTGTTACGCCAATGGACGATTGAGGTGACATCTGAGAGTCACTCCTAGGATCACCGAGTGACTTGGGAGCAGTGACAAACTCAGGGGATGTTGAAACTTCCTCTTTCACTAAGATGACACATGCAAACATAGGACCACCCTCTGAAGAAGGTGGAATCCTCTTACACCCCACATTGCTATCGGGGCCAACCTCAATCTTCTGCTTCATCAGAGGATGTGAGTTTCCCATGGATGACGTAGAAGGTGCAGAGGATGCGGAGAAAACAACGACGGACACCTCCGAGGTGTGCAACATGTCCATAGGCTTTGAGAATGGAAAGATGTTTGGAAGGGACATCAAGAGAGGGGGCTCTACTAATAGAGAAATAAATATCTTCATCTTTTTAGGGTCAGGGGTGTTTATGCTCGCAACAGGAGCTGAAAGCAACACTGAGGCTAACTGAAATGAAGCAGAGGGGACAAGAAAGGAAGACACCATAGTACGACCTAAAAAAGGGGTGGTCAACTCCCCTTCCTTCCTCTACATAGTGGTATGCTTAGCCGCTAGAGCCTTTCATCGACACTTGCACTCACTCTCAAGGCAGCTCTTGCGACTCTGGGAGCTAGAGGCCGAGAGCTAGGATGGAACAAAAGGCTCTTGCTCGGCCATCAGAGTGTCCATAAAAACTATTTTTGATAGAGGGAGAGACTCCTGGACGTGAGCAAGAGGGAGAGACTGAGAGGAGGTTGGGGGAGTCGAATCTAATGCCTCGATGACATGCCTCTTCCCATTCACTGCTTTGGGAGTAGGAGTGGTAGGAGGCCTTAGAGATTGAGACATAGATGATTCCCCATAGGGACCCTTCTTTCTACCATACAGGTAGGGCCAAGGTCTAGTGGGAAAAGTAGGAAAGTTAGATATCTGAATCTTGGCTTTACACTAAGCAGGTACCATCAGACTTCTTATGCGAAATCCAAGAGTAGCCATCCAAAACTCTTCTTCAAAAAGGGGGGCATAGGTGGCACCATGAGGATGGTTAGGCCTCTCCTTTCCCTTCTGAGAGGAGGGGGAAGCTTGCTGCTGTACTACCGTAGGGGTCATTTTCGGCTGTCGTTTGCCCTCAATTTTGTACTTTACATAGTTTCGATAAAGCAGGTCCATTCTAGGGGGAAGCAAACCAACCAGGGCGAGCCAAAAATGATCTAATGAATACCCCCATGGGGTACCAATGGTTGATATGTAGTGTAATGCATGATGTAAAACATACCTTTATGAGAGAACTTTAAACATTTGTGAATAAAGGAAGCAATTTCATTCATGGAAGCTAGCCATGGAATGCCCAACTTCACCTTGAATAGATCGCATTCTAGAATAATGTCAAAAGTTGTATCCACAGCCTTAGGTCCAACTAGGATGGAAAGAGTTATAGATCCATATGGCTTAAGAGAGACCATTTTGTGTAAGTATGGTAGACTTAGTTTCTTCATATTCCTCCCTATGTAATGAATTTAACCATAATGTATCCTTTGTAATAACATTTACTCGGCTCGCAGGGTTAACTAGGACCCCTGTCACAATGTTCCCATTGAGGTGAACAGGAATGTATAAAGGAGAGGGCTTATTATTCAAGGGAAAGTCTTGTAAGGTGAAAGTCACATCTGGTGAACTAGTCATAGGTTGCAGAGTAATCAAAACCATATTAACATACATCAAGGGTTGAGGAGAAGCGTCAGAGGGTTCAATAATCAAGTTCACAAAATGGGATGAGAATGGGTCCATGTAAATCTGCAACTCACTATTGGCCTTTGCTACCGAATTATTCACATTTTGTTTCTTCCCATCGAGATGGATGGTACTAGCTTCGATGCGGTCCTGTATCTCATGATGTGGGCACATGCAATGCTCAGTATCATGCCCATTAACGTGCAATGGTACTGGAAAAAAGAATTTGCATCATACCAATTAGGATAAGGTTCCTTTAGAGGTATGGGGTTTTTGAAATTTATGATCTTATCCTTCAACAACATTTGTAGAATGGAAGAATAAGATTATGCTAACTTTGTAAAATTCCTATTACGTGTAAGGCCGTGATCGTTAGTCACGATGAATACATTCACAATAGCCTTTCCTTTTCCTAAGATGGACACAATAGAATTTCCTTCTGAATGGGAGCATGGGGAAATCCCCCAAACTGAACTACCATTTGCTAATAGTCTCGCAACGTGACACATAAATGTGCAAAGGAAGGGTATTTCATTAGGGAAAACTTCTCTTGCCATGCTCATTGTAGGTTGCCTATGAAAACATTTTGCACATTAGAGTCAGGCAACAAGTACAAGATCTATGAAAAGAATGCTTGGTATCGTGCTATGAAGTCAGTTATCTTCTTGTTATCTCCTTGCTTACATTGGACAAGATCCGAGAAGGTCATCTTCAGACTGATGTTAGCTTGAAACTGGTGGAGAAACTGATTGAAAAGTTGATGAAATGAGAATATGAAATTATCAGGAAAGGAACATGTTGATGGTGTTTTCTACACAACAAAAAATCAGACAAAAATATAATATCCTATCTCTCTTGGAAGGTAAATCTCTATCAGTAAGCATCAAGAGATAACCCTAAGGTCTCTAATGTCAGGTCTTGACAATGCAAAACAACTCAGTAATCACAGGGGCCTTACAAACAAATGTTGGAAGCTCTCAAGTTCGTCAAATATATCGATGTAATGGTTCTCTTCAGTCCTAAAACAAACCTAGACTTAAAATAAATAGAAAAAGATAAAGTGTTTAAGAGAGATTCTAAAATAACTCTTAAGATCAATCATGAAAACAAAATAGCATTCAAAATGGACCAACCCTTCAAACCAATTCCTGTTAAACCCAGATTAAATCTGTAATATCACAGAAATAGTGCAATCTCCTGAGGCATAAATATTTTTAGATTATGAAGCATTTACACATCAACCCAAATATGGCATTGAAATGAATAAACACCCACAATTGAACATAAGCACAATAAGATATAGGCCTAGGCTAATTTTACACAACAACTCACAATCAACAAGATGCTAAAAGTATGGACCAAGGGATTCTCAAAAACTTCAAATGTTGTATCATAAACACAATTGAACTGCAACTATTTCTAAGATTAACCACAATAACTTAGATAAATTTATCAAAAATATGAGACACAACAACCATGCACAGATGAATAACACAAGAAGAACACCAAATAACAATGTCTTCACTTGTATTTGCTTCACCAAAATTTGCAACAATCAAAGTATCTCAAGTATTACAGTAGTTCTTCAAAGCTCTAGCTAAAATTCTAACTCTTCTCTAACTGTTTAAAATTTACAAATGAGGAGAAAACCATAATTTATAACATTTCATCCCTAGATTGGCCCAAATTAGGGTTTACAAATTAGGTCGGCCAGGCAAGTCGGCCATGACACTTTTAAATTCCCCCCTAATTCAAGTTTACAATAAAATATTAGAGGTCGGCCTCCAAAGTCAACTCCTAAAATAAAATAAAATATTGACACAAAGTCCAAGGAGCAGCTAACTTGTATCTTTGTCTAGCTCGAGGTAGATGGCACACTTGTCAAGATTGTCCAACCTGGTCATCCCCTTTATCCTTTTCTCCTTCCATTTTTCTAGAAATTTATTTAACCTTTTCAAGAACCAGATCCAGGTCAGCTTGAGTTGGGATAGAGATTAAATTAATCCTTGCTTTCATTAAATTTAATTCTCCTTCATATTTAGTCAAGTTTTTCTCCCAATCAGAATAAAGACCCTGATACCTATCCAAGCTGGATATGTAAATTGTAGCATCCTCCAGTTGGTCTTTTACTATTGGTCCACTATCTCCAAGTGAATAGATCTCATGCCACAACTTCTATAGCTATCCAACATTCAAGTTCTTCTTCCTAGGCTTCTTCCTTCTAGTAACAGTCTCTAAGAAAGTGATGCAGCTGTCAGAATTTTCCTTTACTTTGTTTGGAACCTTAGAGATCTTCTTTGGTGCCTTTTGCTTGAGTTCATTCTTGAAGTTAAAAGCCTCTATCCATCCCATGACCTTCTGAGTATTTTACATTGTGATGGCACCTTCCTTAACCAATACATCTGAAGTGACGTGTAGTATCCTTTCTAATACTTTAACAATGAGATCATCTAGATTCTTACAATCAAGTAGAAACTATGTTATATCTTCAACAAGGAAATATTCTTTTTCATACATTTGTAGTACCTTTTCTATCATGGCATCTCCCCTTTCACTCACACTGTGCAACCACTCTGATGCAGAGTAGGGGTGGATAGTTCAAAACAACCTAAATCAACCAATCTTGAAACCCTAAAACATCACTTGGTGGGTTTTTCCTCACAAGCCTAAAACATGGGGGCAACAAATCAGGTTTTTTGGTCATAAATTTCATTGCAGACATGATATCAAAAGTGTAAATATATTTCTAGATACCCATTTGGGATTTATACAACATACCAAAATTTTAGGGGTGGTCACTTTGTACGAAACCCTTTAAAAATTGGCTATTCTTTTGCCAATTAGACTTAAAAGATGAAAAGATCAGACCTAGGGCATCATGAAACCTGCAATTTTGGGAAAACAAAATCTACCCTAATCTAATCCATTCCACTGAGTTTGGCCCTTTTTCACCACTGGAATGGAGAGAAAAGCATTTTATTAAATCAAAGCGAACCTTACCTAGGGTTTTGGGCGGTTTGGAGTAAAATGGCTCTAACTTTCTTTAAACACAATGAAATCAAGTGCTATCAAAAAGAGAATTAAGAAGATTCACAACTCTATAAGTTTCAACAATTTTTAGGCCATGAGAAGGCTGTACACTTCTGTATGATTCACCAAATCAATAAGAAAGCGTTACAAAATGCAGGAAAACAAGGATCTTTATTGATTCTTCTCCACCAAAACTCTTTCTAACCCCCTTGGGTTGATGCCACAAAACTTTTTAAACATTTTTACACACCTCCCAATGGTTACACAACCAAATATTGAACTAAAACCGCCATTTGCACATTCTTGACAAAAAAAAAAAGTTGCTGACAACATTTAGTCAACTTGACAATATTTTGCAACTACATACTAACTCACCCCCTAATGACTCAAACTGACTCAAACACCTAAGAAATGGTCTTAAAAGACCTTATTACATACAATTGACTCAATCAAAACAAAATTTAACTTTTTGACCCCTCTTGGAGGCCTGAGAACCTAGGTGCCTCTGCACCATACTCCCGGGGAAGAAATATTTAAGCTCCACTTGAATGGAGGGTAGCAACATGAGAACTATGCTTGAAAGCTCTTGATTGATGTCTTTAGCTCCCTACATATTACCTTCTTTGAAATAGTCCCATGTTGGTTTCATCTTCACCTTAGGTTTTGTTGAACATTTGGAAAAGGTATTTGAAATTGTTAAAATAAGTCTATCCCCCAGCGGCACCTCTAAATCCTTCTTTCAACAATGCTTTAACAACTTTCAGATGAAAGTGATTAGTCTTCCCATTAGATTGAGGATACTCTTTCTCCTGTACTTGGATGATAACAATGGCAACATTTTCCTCTAAAACTATTTGTGTAAAACCATCACCGACTATTCCTTCTTTGCCATACTTCTCACACTCTCTTAGTGAACCTTTCAACATGGAAACAACTAATTGGAGTAACTCGGTCTACAAATCCACAATAGCAACTTGATCCTCCCCATCAACAACCCTCTCTACTTATTCCACTTGCACATTAGAGTCAAATCCACTTGCTTCAAACAACTGCAAGTGATTGATCCTTTGCATTGGGAATAAAGAAGGTGAAAAATCATCCACAACTATATCCATATTGTCCTTCAACATGATTTGGATCTCCCATGGAAAATTAGATATATCAACTACTGTCCTGATAGTCTAGGGTCTGATCATGATCTCAAAATCTTCCTTTTCCTCCATCATGGACTGTGGGAACTCTTTGTGACTCATTAACATCATCCTTGACCTCACCTTTGGATCTTTGTCTTCCTTCTCTATGATTTGGAAAAACTAATTTTCACTCACCAACATAGCACTATAACCCACTTGTGATTCATGACCTTTCTCTTTCTCAAATGGCTTTTGCTCTTCCTTCATCAACAAAGATTGTCCATTATCTGGTTTTGTTGTCATGCCTCCAGGGGGTCAAAAGTTGACCTTTTTCTTTGTTTGAGTTGGTTGAATGTAATAATATATTCTTAGACCATGTATTATGTGTTTGGGTTGGTTTTGAGTCATTAAGGGTGAGTTAGGGTCTAGATGTAAGAAATTGTCAAAGTTGCACAATGTTGTAAAAAGTTACTTTTGCATTTTGTTGTCAAATTGAAGTTTGGATGGAATATGAATGGTTGTAAGTTAAAAAGTTGGTTGAGAACCATTGGAAAAATGGTTGTAAATATTTAAAAATTCCTTGTATGGGCGACACAAAGGTTAGGATAATGAAAGGATGAGGAAACATTGTGTATTTGAAGTTTTGATGAATGAAACCCTTGTTTTCTGTGCATTTTTCCTATAACAGTCATGTTATTTCATGTGGTATGGATTTGTATGACCTGCGTACAATGTACACATGGTATGGTCGGAAAGATAATTGAGTTAGCTTTCATTTGGTTTTGGTTTGGTTAAATTTAATTAAGTTTAGAGAAAGTTATAGCATTTTGTGTAACAATAGGTCTGAATCTGCCCTAACGTTTCCAACGAACAAGAAAATTGCATATCTTTTCTTTCCTCCATAAAAAATCTATAAAAATTGGTGGAAGATACTATTTTGAGGATATCTAAAAACCCTTGAGAGTATATTTCATTTTTTTCCATTTTTATGAAGTTACTAATAAAAGTTTGCTTGCATTTGTGTGTAGATAGTCCAAAAAAAACCCTTTTAGAAGTAGGATAGTAAATTTTTTAGGCTCTCCGTACAAAGAAACCCTACCTTATTTTTGGATATATGTAAGAATGGACAAATGGGTATCCTAGATGGGTCTCCTTTTCTGTAGATTAGGTTTGGGTCAAAAGATATGTCCAAAAGACCTTTTTAAAAGACTATAATTAAGAATGAGGGTTTGTGAAGGAAAACCAACTTTTTGATGAAAAAAGGCACTTGTTTAAGGTTTTTTGAGTTTGATCACCCATAACATACATAAAATTGGTATTAGAGCCCGAAGATCTGAGAAAGATAAGTTTTGGGAGTTGTGTATTGTCTTTTTTTTAACAGGTTGAAGGAAGAGCCTGGATACCAAAAGACTAGGCTAAGGAAAAAGAAAGAGGCCTAAGGTGAGGTATCACAAAGAAAAGAAGCAATATTGAGAATAGGAAAGGTGAAAGAGACTATTTTTCAAAAGGAGAATGGACATGTTAAGAAGATTAGTCCGTGGAGACTTGCAGAGTAAAGAAGTACAAGCAAGAAAAAAGAGAAAATTGAGATGCAAAAGAAGGATGCAAAAGTAAAAAAATAATATTGAGCAAGAGATAATAGAGTTGAGGCACACCTTGGAACAAATGAAAGAAATTAAAGAAAAAATGTAAGAAAGCATGGATCTTTAGATGCAGCAGTGTCTTGAGAAGGTGGAACAAGAAAGTGGTTGGAATTTACCAATAAGAAAGAAGGTTTAGTGGCCCATCAAGAAGATCGTTCAGAAACGAAGAAGGAAAAAGAGGACAATGACAAGAATGGATGAGTTGCAAGATGATCATCATCCTTTGATAATTGAATAATTTTAATTATTCAATCATGTTCGATCATATTCCTCTATTAATTAAATAATTTTTAATTATTTCGTTAATTCACCTTCTCATTTCTATTTTATCTTGATGAATTAAACTTATTTAATTGCATCGCTAATATCCCCCTTTCTTTAATAAATAAATAAATTATTATTTATTTAATTATTTGTCCTTTATCTATAGTCAAATAATAATAATTATTTGTTGTGTAGTTTTTGCACGCACACCCCGCTAAAAGCAGGGACCCTCTTTTTCTTTCGCTCTTGTTGTTTTCGCCCTTTGATTTTGAGGATTTTCCTTGCCTTGGAATGAGCTTGTGTGTTTATCTTGCTTGCCTAAGTGCCCCCCCTAAGTTGCATATTGAAAATCTTAAGTTTTGGGCCAAGTTCTGGTTTTTGCAATGTTTCGGGATTTTTTGCCACGTCTAGATTTTTCTGGATTTCATTCAAACTCCAGCTAAATGCGATGGTTTAGGAATTTTTGGTCTTCGCGGAATTTCGCATGGGCTAGATTTTTTTGGAAGTGCTTTATCTTGTCGGGTTTCTGAACTTCCGCAATTTGTTTTGTTGGCTTCATTATTACACCTTGGTTTGATCTCCATGGCGAGTGTAGTTAAGTTTAAGCGAATTTTGCACCATTTGCTCCCATCTTTTGTTGTGTATTGCTTTTGCATTTGGGATTTGGTAATTTGGATGTTTGGATTCTTTGATTTGCTTGCTTGGGTGTTTGGATTGCTGTCTGTTGTTGCCATGATCAATTTCCACTTGATCAAATGGTATGTACATGTTGCCTTGCTTTTGATTGATGAATGTGAGTACTGCTTTGATGTTATAGTTTTGCTTAGAGTTTGAATTCCTGTGTGTTTGGGCATTTCGTGGCTTGCTCTATGTGTTCATGGTTAAAATTTAGGGTTTCATGCCTAGGGTATTGCCATTTCATCTTAATTTGCTTTCGAGTGAAACTAGAATTCAAGGAAGATCTGTAGGAGGTTCAGGTTAAGCTGGTTGCATGCCCAGGGTCCTCAAATTTGTGATCTTCGATCAATTTGAGTGAGATCGTGAGAGGATGTCGATATTCAGGTTTTCTTCCGGCTTTGGGATTTTCCTACATAGACGGATTTCTTCGGTTTTCCTACCTCTCTCCATTTTCCCGGAATGTGTTGAAAGTACACAAATTTTCCCTGTTCGTGGAATTCTGGTCTGGTCGGATTTTCCCAGATTCTCTGTGATGCTTGATGAAACTTGGAAATTGGGTGAAATGGATGATTTTAATGATAAATGTTTATCATTCCATGCTTTTAATTGATAGATTACACTGTTATCTACATATTTTCTACATTTTTGATGATCTATGGTTGATTTTGTGCCTTCTTCGGGAAAATCCGCCTGGCCTGGATTTCCCTGAAATTCCTTTCTGGCCTAGATTCTGCAGTTGGTTTGAAATTCTGAATTGTGAGGTCTGTTCTTTAACGATGTTTTTGGATTGATTTTGATCTTTGCTCGGATTTGTTTGAATGATGAATATGTTATTTGTGATGGGATAATTCTTGATCTTCATGTTATAATGGATATTATTAATGGTGGTTTTTGCTGAGTGCAGGCTAAATTTAACTGGGTCATCAAGGAAGTCGTGGAGAGGAAATTTAAAGTGTTGGTTACTCCACTCTTGGCTGACTTGGATGGAATTTTCTTTAGGATGCATGATCAAATAGATAAGGATAGAAGGAGGCGGTTAATGCAAGGCTACATTGGAACTTGCTTCTCTATTATTTTCCATGCCTTGGTCTGAATTATATTGGAGATCCCAGGCCAACCTAGATGAGTTCATGAATTTAATGCCTATTTTATCTAATTTCAAATTCTCCTTGGGCCGACCTATTTTATGGCCATTTATTATTGTAAACATTAGTTGGGCTGACTTGTTTGTGGCTATTTTATGATTGTAAACCCTTGTTAGGCCGACATGCTTTGGAGGTTCCTATAAATTTGGCATTTTGCCTCATTTCTAAGATATAGAATAAAGAACATAGAATAGAAAAGATAGTTCTTAGAGCGAATTAAGCAGTAGAGCAGAGATAGAAGTTAGTCAATTTCTGAGCAAATGTTGTAACAGAACATTGGAATTGTTGTTGTAATTCGGTGATTTAATACAATTGAAGACATTGTGATTTTCTGGCGATCTCTTTTGTTTTAACTTATCTTGCATGGTTCTTATGATTCTATCTTTCAAATTGCTCAAGGTTATTAGATATATGTTAGATTTAGATTTAGATCTGATTCAATGGTGTTTATGGTTTGATGCTTGAAGTGTTTGCAACAATCCCTGGTCCATACTTTTTGCAGCTAGCTGATTGTTAGTTGCTTTGTAAAGTTAGCCTAGACCTTTATATCCATCGTGCTTAGTTCAATTGTAGAGATTTATTCATTTCAATTGCAATTGGGTTGTCTTGGATGAATGTTCATGATCTGAAAATATTTAACACCTTAGATGATTACACTGTTTCTGTGAGATTGCAGGTTCATCTGGGTTAAGCAAGAATTAGTTTATGAGGGATTGGTCCATTTCAAGGATTTCATCATTCACATTGTTAATCTTAGGAGTAGTGTTAAATTTAGGAACCTCTCTAAAACCCTATATTTTGTTATTTCTTTATCATTTGAGTTAGATTTAGGATTGAAGTATCATCATATTGCCAGATCTGATAAGTTAAAGATTCAGTATTTTCTTGTAGTAAGGTCTCTTTGTGATTACCAACATTTTGACATTTATCACTGAGTTGCTTATGCATTGTCAAGACCTAACATTAGAGACCTTGGGGTTATCTCTTGAGGCTTGCTGATAGAGGTTTACCTTTCAAGAGAGATAAGATATTATATTCTGTCTGAGTTGTTGCTGTATAGAAAACATCATCAATAGATTGGTGCTAGAAGGAGGGCCTGAATAAGCTATTTGGATCAATTTTTGTCTGCTATCTCTCCTGAAAGATTCAGATGAAGAACCAGATCTACTTCAGGAGAGGAGGAATTTCAAGAATTACCAGCTCCTACTAGGTCAAGAAGGACCAGTAGAAGGGGAGAATCGTCATCCACCCAACCACCTCCATCATCTCCATCATTCTCATCTTCATCAATTTCATCTTCATCTTTATTTGAGGACATTCCCATTCCAAAACTTTAGCCAGCCATAAATCATCCATTACCACCCCCACCTCCACCAATGGCTTTCCTAACTAATAACCCATCTCCATTGAGTTTCGCTAATTACAATGTCATGCCCAAGAACCTTGATCACTTTTGTTCAAAGTTCCATGTTAATGATCCCAATAGAACTGTTGAGGAGAACATCAGGATCTTTCAGACTAGCCTTAAGGATAGGGGAATTAATCATGAGGATGTAGCATGTAGGCTCTTTCCTTATTCCTTAGGAGAAGATGCATTCTATTGGTATAATCACTTACCTGCCGGGTCTATCTAGCATTGGACTAAATTAGAGACTACATTCCTGTAGAAGTTTAGGATCCCCATTAGTCGCAATGAGTTCTATCTTTATTTCACTAATGTTAAGAGAGAAGTCAATGAGCCTATAGGGTCCTTTAACAACAGGTTTCATCGTGCCTATACCCAACTGCAGGCTCCCTATGTTGTTGATGAAGCCACTGCTTTAGAAGTCTATTATGAGGGACTTGATAGTCTGAAAACTACCTTCACGAAATGGAGAAACAATCCTCCTAACACCCTACTTGATGCATATGCAAAGGCTTTAAAGGTTAGAACTGCTTTAAGACAACATTTGTCTAGACTGTTACCATCATTAGGACATGCTGCTCACCGTGGACAGGTCCCAACTCTCAATCAAGCTCTCACCAATCATACTCCCATCATGAATCCAGTACCTCGTTGCCTATGATCCCTCACCCAGGGCCTCCAGTGAGTCAAGTTCCACCCACAATCTGTTATCCCCAACAAAATGTGAATCAGCCTCTTCATCCATAATCTCATGCTAGCTATCCCCCATATATGTAGAATTTTGAAGTTTTGAACCAGTCATTAAATATTAGCACTGCAATAGGATATCCCCAAAATAATGTGAGCCAACCTCCATATAGGAATCCTCCCTAGGAGAGACTGGATGACTTGACCGAACAAATGAAGAAGCTAAATATGGAGGTAACTTGTTTGAGGAACCAGAACAGTCAGTTGCAAGCTGGTCAGAGAAATATGCAGTCCAATCAGAGCAGAGAAAATTGAGAAAATCAACAAGGACAACACTATGATAGGGGGAAACATCTTGAAAGAGAATATAATAATTATAGAGGGTATAACAATGACAAAGGATATAGTAATGATAGGGGATATAACAGTGACAGAGGAAAAAATTATGATAAAGGACAGTCCCTAGGCTAAAACTTTGATAGAGGTCAAGTTGGTGGACAAGGGTTTGATAGGAGATAGCCACCTAGACAGAACATGACTTGGAATACGAGGCCTAACAATGGAGGAGTCTCCACCCCATTGGATCAACCTGTCAATCATCCAGTCAATCAAGAGAAGCCTCACAATGGTGTATATTTGGCCGAAGATGCTTTATCAGGATGGTGTAGGCTCCATAAAACAAGTCAGCATTCTGAGTTATATTTTCAAGAGTTCTAGACAACAACTTCAATGTTCCAATATGAAGTGGAGAATAATTCGAGTAGTCAAGAGATGGTGCCATCTACTCCCTATGATTCACCAGTGTTGGTACTGAATCATGCTCCTTTTCCATAGAGAAAGATAATGTGCCTGAAGAAGAGTCAGACCAACTCAAGGAAGAGGCATACTAGGTATGCAATGGAGATGAGATTTCACAGTTGTTTGATGAAAATCTAGTAAATGACAATGGCCCCTTGGATGAAGAAGAAACTTATGTTGAAGAGGCACAGACCTTCCAAAGGCCTATTAAGAAGTATGATTTGAGAGACATGCCACATAGACATCCACAGGCTAGAGGCCCCTTCACCACCTCCATTCTACCAAACAACTTCACCACTCCTCTAGATCCTAATGCCAGTAATAATCCTCTATATCCTCATGTGTCTAAGCAGAATCTGTCAAAGGAAGGACAAACATAGATGGACATGTCAAAAGGAAGGACTGTTGAAGCAAGCAAAGACAAGGTGGTGGAATACCCAAAAGAGACCCCTGTTGATCTAAGTGAGGACAACTGACTATATATGTCACAGAAGAACTCAAGAAGCTAAAGGTAAGCCTCTCCGCATTTGAATTATTGAGAGTTCCAACCATTAGGAATGCAGTTCTAGGAGCTTATAATGCAAATTCCATATCACACGATAGATCAGTTAGTGAAAGTATCAATAAAGCATCTAGTTCTCAATTAGTAGGAAGGAAAAATTAGACTCATAATTAGGTTCATGTGCCTCCTGGAGATAAGGGAAAAGAGAAAGATAGGACTCAGGTTTCTCAAGTAGATACTCCCTTAACTCTGTTTCAAGGAAAAACAGAGACTCCTCCATTCCTGATATATGTCTACATATTTGGTAAGCACTTGCACAATTGCTTGTTAGATTCTGGTGCTTCCACCAATGTAATGCCTTTTGGTGTCTGTCAAGCTTTGGGTATTACTCCTGCTGATTCCCAAAAGAAAGTTACATAATTGGATAGAACTGAAGTTAATGTTGTAGGGGAATTAAACATGATTCATATGCAGGTTGCTTCTGACCCTAGAATTCAGCAGGTTATTAATATACTGGTGGCTGATATACCTGATGCTTATGGCCTGATTCTGGGAAGAGACTTTACTAGAGCCTTGAATGGATATGTATCGACTAATAACTCTCATATGTGGCTTCCTTGGAAGGGAGTGCCAAACTAGATTAGAATTGAAAGGGAACCTAGGATGAGGTACATGATTACAGAATATCAGAACACCTCCAATGAAATTATGATAACAGAGGTGAGTATGGGTAACTATGTGCTTGCAACCCATTTTGAGGGGTCAGATGTAGAGGAAGTCCTTATGTTCCACACAACACCTGTTGAACTTACAACATAATCCAGTAGTACTAAAGCCTTGGTGGAACTAGTTGCAAATGAAGATGATCTTGAAGATAGTCAGCTCAGTTTACTGGATAATTTCTAGGAATTCATTCAAAAATGCATTGAGGATCAGATTCAATTGGGTAAGGAAATGAATTTTGGAGATTTTCTTTTGCCAAATTGGTGCAAGGTCCATAATTCCTCTCATTCGAAACTAGATTGTTGCTTATGACATACTACAGTAGAACAGGTGCAAAAGTGTATCAACCCTACTCCAGCAGTCAAAATTAATATACAGAATGTCCAAGAGGATCCCAAAGGAAAAAGAGTGATGCTTTCTGAATTACCATCCAAAAACAACAGTGCAAGAGATACAATAAGGAAATCTACAGTTGCTAATTGTTGGACTTTAAGATTTGATGGATCCAAATCAAAGCAAGGAGTTGGGGTAGGATTTGAGCTAATCAGTCTGAAAGGTAAGACTTTCTTTGTTGCTCATAGACTTCAATTTCATTGCACTAATAATGTAGTGAAATATGAGGCTTTGGTCCATGGGTTGTTAATGGCACTAAAGAAAAAGGTCAAGATCTTGCAATTTTTTGGAGATTCTGAGTTAGTGGTTAAGCAAGTTAGGAGACAGTACTCTTGTCATGATAGAAGAATGACCAATTATAGACACAGAGTATGGGATCTTATTGAAGGGTTTGACACCTTCAACATTCAGTTGATCCCATGAAGTAAAAACCAGACAGCTGACTCCCTTGCTCAGGCAACTAGTACGTTGCAACCTCTGTCCCTTTCTGGATTGAAGAAGTTTATGGTGGAACTGAGCCCAGTACCTTCAGTACCTGACAACATTACTAATTTCTAGGTATTTGAAGATAATAAGCACATTTTGGACTTTATCACAAGCTTGGATACTTTTGCTTCTCAAATTATTGATGAAACTAAACTCCAAGAAGCAGAGATGGATTTGGAATGGGTAATTAATCTGAAGACCGATACTATTTCTAGAGGAATGGTGCAGTTAGAGAGGATTTTTGATCTAGATAAGGTCAGAGATCAGGAACAAGATGCCAAGAGGGAGTCCATCAGTGGACAATGTGAAAAGTATAATATGGGAACTCAAGATGATGCCAAGAATGTCTTCATTGGAAAAGTATGCACTCTAGAAGAGAGGAAAGAAATAATCGATGCATTACATAGATATCTAGATGTGATAGCCTAGAGTTATTAAGATTTGAAGATCTATGACACATCAATCATAACTCACACTATCCCTCTTAATCCAGGAGTAAAACCTTTCAGACAAAGGAAGAGGCCTATCAATGCTCTAATGGAACCCATAATTTAGAAGGAAGTGCAAAAGCTGATGTCTACCATAATCATATTCCTAGTTAGACATTCAACTTGGGTTGCAAACTTGGTTCCTGTGAGGAAAAAGAATGGTGAAATCAGGTTGTGTGTAGATTTTAGGAACCTCAACAGAGCATCAGAAAAGGATAATTATCCGGTACCTTCACTGGATGAAGTACATCAGATTGTCAATGGATCTCAGATGATGTCTTTCTTGGATGGTTATTCAGGATACAACCAGGTCATGGTGTAGTATGAAGACAGGCATAAGACTGCTTTCACCACCAAGTGGGGCACTTTTTCCTATAGAAGAATGCCCTTCGGTTTGATTAATGTTGGGGCTACATTTTAGAGGGCCATGGAAATTGCGTTTAAGGATATAATTGGTAAGTGTATAATAATTTATATGGATGATCTGATAGTCTTTTCCAAGAAGAGAGGCGATCATATCACAAATTTGTGTAAGGTGTTTCAGAAGTGCAGGGAATTTGGTATATCTCTCAATCCAAAGAAATGCATCTTTGGAGTTACAAAGGGAAAGTTGTTGGGGCATGTTATCTTTGAGAAAGGAACTTCCATTGATCCAGAATGAGTGGAAGCTATACTCAAGATCCCACCACCTACTAGCAAGAAATAAATGAAGTCATTCTTTGGAAAAATCAACTTTGTAAGGAAGCTCATCACTGGATTCATAGAAATAGTCAAGCCACTGAATGCAATGCTGAAGCAAGAGACCAAAGTTGAGTGGAATACAGAAGCTAAGAAAGCATTTGCAGAGATAAAGAGGGCTATTGCTGAAGCTCTAGTTTTGGTGAGTCCAGATTATGCTAAGCCATTCTATATATATTCGTTTGCTTCTGATCATTCTTGTGCTGCTATGTTGACTCAAAAATCTAACCAAGGAAATGAACATCCCATAGCATTTATGAGTGCACAATTGAAGGATGCAGAGTTAAGGTACCCAAGTGTAGATAAGTAGGCTTATGCCTTGGTCAGAGCTATGAAGAAGTTTAGGCATTATATTCTTAGAAACAAGGTGTTTGCAATAGTTCTTGATCCTATAGTAAAGCTGTTGTTGATGCAGAATGAGCTAGGAGAGCGCAAAGCTAAGTGGGTAACTATTTTATAGGAGTATGATATTGAGATTCAGCCCATGAAGTTGGTAAGAGGGAAAGGACTTACAAGGGCAATGGCAGAAATGGGCCCTGATCTTGCTGCTCAACATTACAATCTAGAAGATGTTTCTCCTGGCGAATGGTATGATGATATTGTTTATTATCTCCTAACTCAAAGGCGTCCTAACCATCTGAATGCAGTACAGAGAAGAGCATTACGCTTGAGGAGTTATGGTTTCATGTTGAAGGGAGATTTTCTATATAAGAAAAATTATGAAGGTATCTACCTGAGGTGCATAGGAAAACAGGGAGCTGAGAGAGTCATGGCTGAATTTCATGATAGATATGGTACTGGCCATGGATCTGCACATGCCACTACAAATCATATTTTGAGGGTTGGTTATTATTTTCCTACATTGTTCAAGGATAGACACAGTCATGTCAGAACTTGCCATGTGTGCCAGATTGTAGCATCCAGGGAGAAGTATGCAACTCTTCTACTTCAGCCGGTCTTTGAGGTAAAAACTTTTGCACAGTGGGGGATGGACTTCATAGGTCCCATCAATCCACCTTCTTCTGCAGGTCACAGGTATATTCTCATTGTTACTGCTTATTTTACATGATGGATTGAAGCTCTTGTTTGCAAACAGTGTACTTCTGAAGTGGTAATAGATTTCATTGAATCAGGTATTATCAATCGCTTTGGATGTCCTTTATCTTTAGTTTGTGATAATGGTCCTGCATTTGCATCATTGAAATTTTCCAATTGGGCCTTTGATCATGGGATTATAACAAAGTTTGCATCCAATTACTATCCACAGGGTAATGGGTTGGCTGAGTCCTCCAATAAAAACCTCTTAACAGTCATCCGTAACTTACTAGAGAAGAATCCTAAGGATTGGCACACTCAACTTAGATTTTCTCTATGGGTAGATCGCACAAGACAAAAGTCTTCCATAGGGACCTCCCCTTATCATCTTGTGTATGGCCTAGAACCCTTATTTCCAATTCAATTGAGGATCCCCACTTTATAGTTCATTAATGAATATTATGATGAAGGAAACAGGTGTGAGGCCCACCTACAGGAGTTGTTACATCTTGAAGAAAGAAGAGATGAAGCCTTAAAGAACTTTGCTAAACATTAGGGTGTATTCAAAAGGTGGTTTGATAAAAGAGTCAAGGTAAAATCCTTTCGGATTTCTGACTTGGTTCTCTACTTGGATAAGGCCCATGACCGTAAGGGGGAGCATGGTAAATTTGACAAAATTTGGCTTGGCCCTTACCATATTTTAAAAATCCTAGGATATAATGCTTTCCACTTGAAAACTCTCACTGGGGAGGATATCCCACTGCTTGTCAATGGGTAGTATTTGAAGCATTATTTTCAGTCTTGAGTTGTTTTCAGCTCTTTTCCTGTATATAGTTAGAGTTAGTTTCATTTCTGTTTTTGTTTGCTTTTCTTTGCTTTGGTTAGAGTAGGTTTCCCTTTCTACTTTGCTTTTGTTTGTTTTGGTTAGTATAGGTTTGCTTTCGGTTTGGTATGTTTTTTCTCTACTTTTTCTTTGGAGGTCTTCTTGTTTTCTTCTAGATGTGTTGCACCTACATAGCAAATTTTCTTTTGTCTGGGACTATTCTGAGTATTTCCTTGACAACCTTTGATCCTATGTCTTGAATGGATGGTTGAGGTCTTTGTTGTCATTATGCAGTCTAAATGTTTGATTTAAGGAATATGGGTCACTGGTTTGATGTGAATTTGAAGTATTCTGAAATCTTATATCTCTTATACATCTTAAAAATTCTGAGGTTGTGGTAGGGTCCTTGTGAGGTCCTGTCAGGTAAAAAATCTTATTTTTGCTTCTGTGCCACTGGGCTTCTCAACCCTAAGTGTGAACTTCATTGTTCACAGGTTGAAATGAAAAAATGAAAAGAAAAGAATATCAAAAGAAGAAAAAAGAAAATATTGAAACTCATATGAATTCAACTTATCAGGGGTATCTGAATATCTCTATCAGGGCTATGGAGGCCTGGTTGGAAATAGAGCTATGTTCGGGAGAATCACAGCGATAACCTCCTTGGGGATATAGACGCCTAACTGGAAGCAAGGCTCTATCTAGGTTGCTTTTGTAGTTAGAATCTTTACATAGCCTAACCTGATTGAACTTGGTTTCTATAGTAGCTTAAGGAGGGAAATTAACTCATGTGCACACACTTGGATTTTCAATCTATGGAAGGTTTAGTCTACTTGTGGTTTTGATTCTTTAATCTTGCATTTTGATTTTTTTGTCTAAGAGTGAGATCAAAACCAAAGATTTTGGGTTCATGATTCTTGTTCATCATCAAATGCTTTGGAGCATTTTCCTAGTAGAGTCGCCATTTGTTGTGTAGTTTTTGGACACACACCCCGCTGAAAGCAGGGACCCTCTTTTGCTTTCGCTCTTGTTGTTTTGGCCCTTTGAATTTGAGGATTTGTCTTGCCTTGGCATGAGCTTAAGTGTTTATCTTGCTTGCCTAAGTGCCCCCCCTAAGTTGCATATTGAAAATCTTAAGTTTTGGGCCAAGTTCGGGTTTTTGCACTGTTTCAGGATTTTCTGCCATGTCCGGATTTTCCTGGATTTCATTCAAACTCTGACTAAATGCGATGGTTCAGGAATTTCTAGTCTTTGCAGAATTCCGCATGGGCCGGATTTTTCTAGAAGTCCATTGTCTTGTCGGGTTTTTGAACTTCTCCAGTTTGTTTTGTTGGCTTCATTATTACACCTTGGTTCGATCTCCACAGTGAGTGTAGTTAAGTTTAAGCAAATTTTGTACCATTTTCTCCCATCTTTCGTTGTGTATTGCTTTTGCATTTGGGATTTGGTAATTTGGGCGTTTGGATTCTTTGATTTGCTTGCTCGGGTGTTCGGATTGCTGTTTGTTGTTGCCATGATCAATTTCCACTTCATCAAATGGTATGTACATGTTGCCTTTCTTTTGATTGATGAATGTGAGTAGTGCTTTGACGTTATAGTTTTGCTTGGAGTTTGAATTCCTGTGTTTTTGGGCATTTCGTGGCTTGCTCTGTGTGTTCAAGGTTAAAATTTAGGGTTTCATGCCTAGGGTATCGCCATTTCATCTTAATTTTCTTTCGAGTGAAACTAGAATTCAAGGAAGATCTGTAGGAGGTTCAGGTTAAGTTGGTTCTGTGCCTAGGGTCCTCAAATTTGTGATCTTCAATCAATTTGAGTGAGATTGTGAGAGGATGTCGATATTCAGGTTTTCTTTTGGCTTCAGGATTTTCCTGTGTGGACGGATTTCTCCAATTTTCCTACCTCTCTCCATTTTCCCGGAATGTGTTGAAACTCCAGAAATTTGCCCGGATCGCGAAATTCTGGTCTGGTCGAATTTTCCTACATTCTCTGTGATGCTTGATGACACTTGGAAATTGGGTGAAATGGATGATTTTAATGATAAATGTTTATCATTCCATGCTTTTAATTGATAGATTACACTATTATCTACATATTTTCTGTATTTTTGATGATCTATGGTTGATTTTGTGTCTTCTTCGGGAAAATCCACCTGGCCTGGATTTCCCCCAAATTCCTTTTTGGCTTGGATTCTGTGGTTGGTTTGAAATTCTGAATTGTGAGGTCTGCGCTTTAACGATGTTTCTGGATTGATTTCGATCTTTGCTCAGATTTGTTTGAATGATGAATATATTATTTGTGATGGGCTAATTCTTGATCTTCATGTTATAATGGATATTATTAATGGTGGTTTTTGCTGAGTGCAGGTTGAATTTAACTGGGTCGTCAAGGAAGTCCTAGAGAGGAAATTTAAAGTGTTGGTTACTACACTCTTGGCTGACTTGGATGGAATCTTCTTTAGGATGCATGATCAAATAGATAAGGATGGAAGGAGGCGATTAATGCAAGGCTACATTGGAACTTGCTTCTCTATTATTTTTAATGCCTTGGTCTGAATTATATTAGAGATCCCAGGCTAACCTGGATGAGTTCATGCATTTAATGCCTATTTTATCTAATTTTGAATTCTCATTGGGCTGACCTATTTTATGGCCATTTATTATTGTAAACATTAGTTGGGATGACTTTTTTATGGCTATTTTATGATTGCAATCCCTTGCTAGGCCGACATGCTTTGGAGGTTCCTATAAATTTGGCATTTTGCCTCATTTCTAAGATATAGAATAAAGAACATAGAATAGAAAAGATAGATAGTTCTTAGAGCGAATTAAGCAGTAGAGCAGAGATAGAAGTTAGTCAATTTCTAAGCAAATGCTATAACAGAACATTGGAATTGTTGTTGTAATTCAGTGATTTAATACAATTGAAGACATTGTGATTTTCAGGTGATCTCTTTTGTTTTGACTTATCTTGCATGGTTCTTATGATTCTATCTTTCAAATTGCTCGAGGTTATTAATATATGTTAGATTTAGATTTAGATATGATTCAATGGTGTTTATGGTTTGATGCTTGAAGTGTTTGCAGCAATCCCTGGTCCATACTTTTTGGAGCTAGCTAATTGTTAGTTGCTTTGTAAAGTTAGCCTAGACCTTTATATCCATCGTGCTTAGTTCAATTGTGGAGATTTATTCATTTCAATTGCAATTGGGTTGTCTTGGATGAATGTTCATGATCTGAAAATCTTTAACACCTTAGAAGATTGCACTGTTTCTGTGAGATTGCAAGTTCATCTGGGTTAAGCAGGAATTAGTTTATGAGGGATTGGTCCATTTCAAGTATTTCATCATTCGCATTGTTAATCTTAGGAGTAGTGTTAAATTTAGGAACCTCTCTGAAACCCTATATTTTGTTATTTCTTTATCATTTGAGTTAGATTTAGGATTGAAGTATCATCGTATTGCTAGATTTGATAAGTTAAAGATTCAGTATTTGCTTGTAGTAAGGTCCCTTTGTGATTACTAGCATTTTCACATTTATCACCAAGTTGTTCATGCATTGTCAAGACCTAACATTAGAGAACTTGGGGTTATCTCTTGAGGCTTGCTGATAGAGGTTTACCTTTCAAGAGAGATAGGATATTATATTCTGTCTGAGTTGTTGTTGTGCAGAAAACATCATCAACATTATTGTTTGACCTTTTATTCTTCTATAATTAAATAATTGTCAAAATTATTTAATTACAAGTCATTCCTCACTTTTGAATAAATAATTGAAATTATTTATCCATGACCAATTTCTATCTATCCATTTGATTAAATTGAATAATTTAATTAAATGCTCCATCTTTCATTTTCTCCAAATAAATAATTTGAATAAATTATTTATTTGCCACTTGTCCCTTTCCTCCATTTTCTCCATTTTCAAATAAATTATTTAAAATAAATTATTTATGCACCTCCTCCAATGAAAGATGCCCTTTCATTAACCCCTGTCATAGCCTTCATTGCTATCATAGTTGTCGGTGTCATACTTGTCATAATTCTTCCCAAAATGGCATATTCTTTGTGCATCATTCTGGACTATTGATCTTGGCATTTTTTTGGAGACTTGATCCTAGCCATCCATTTCATAACCTCCCTCTCATGCAACCTCATCCATCGATCTTGGAATCCTTCTAGAGGATTAATCTAGACTGTCCATTCAAATGGTTGTCTATAAAAGCAACCTTCCTCTTCCATTTTCAACTTAGCAACTAATTGTCTCCAACTTTCTACTTACTATTTTGTAGGTATTTGCACATGTGAAGCAACAAATCTGAGGGAAAAGATTGCAAAAAGGAGAAATAGGAGAGCAAGGGAAGTGAGTCAAGATTTAAGCATGGGGAGTGTTTTTATTTCATGTTCTTATTTTCTCATGCTTTCATTTTTTTCTCTTGTTTGGGTGTGGTTAGTAGTCTAGAGGTGTTGGCTATCACTATTCTAGGCTAGGAATTCTCTAACCCCATATTACAACAATCAATGACTAAATCAACGACTAAATATACTACCAAATCGATAAATCAAAACAACCAATAAATGACTAAAAATGGTTTAGTCATCAATCTAGTTGCATTATAAATGACTGACAATAAAATACTAATAGTCATGTGATCATGTTTAGTCATTTATATGCAGTTTTTGGTAGTTTTTTTAATCATATATTGTTGTTTTTGTACTAGTGCACTAACGGGTCCCACATAGTTATAATCTCACCAAAGGCTCCTTGTGCTTCACTTACAAAAAACTTTTCCCTAGGCTAGATACTATTTGACATAGACTGGAAAGTATCTTGATTCATTTTAATTTCTTGGATCAAGAGGATATCAATCTTATTCTCAAGGATACATATCTTGAGAGTTATTTTTTAGGGATATTCAAGCCTCTCATATTCCAAGATAGGAAATTCATTTATAGTTTTTAGTGGTTGAATCCAAGGTCTTTTGACTTCCACAAGCAATCTCCCATGTTATTTCCTTTTGTCTTGTTTGATGCTGGGAGGTATTACCCACTTTTGAATCCACTCCCACACTAATTTTCTTGTTCTTGATTTTCTTTTTTGGTGTTGACCAACCATCATCAATCTAGGAGGCACTAGGGCTATCCCTTGGGGAGAGTACAAGTCCTTTAAGTGGCTCAAGAAAAACAAATGAGGAGCAAGAGTGTTATACACGAAGCTTATCACAAGGTTCCATAGGAGGGGGCGAGGAGTTGTCAATGAATATCTCAACATTCAAAATACAATTTGGATATGTGGGGCTTCGTTACCAAAAGCAAGGATGGGGTTGGGGATCTCTCCTTCCTCAAGAATATGAGGCATGAAGGGTTGATTAATTACAATAGCTTGCAAGGTGGGAGAAACTTCCAACTCTAAGGCATTTTTAAGGGGTTATTTAGTAGGGGACTTCAAAATGTTAAGGGGATCCTTAGTAAAGGGGTAGTTTGTCGCTTCATCCAAATGTAGGGAAATAAGGTCTTTAGGTTTAGAAATTTTCTTTTTTGACAACTTTGAATTTAGTAAGAAGATGAATAGATCTTGAACAATTTTTATAAAACATAGTAGCATTCTCATATTGAATGGTTTGGGACCAACTTCCTAACTTCGATTGGAGAGTAATACATTTGTGAAGAGTTTTGTTAATGTCAACATTAATACAAAAGCAGGAAAAAAATAAATTAAATTTAGCCTTTGTAACTCCATCACCAAAAAAAATTGGCCAAAAGAGTTTCCAATGGATTTGAAAATCTATTCATCCCAAAAATCAAGCGAGAGACCTAGTAGACGAATCTAGACTTAAGCTAGTTTATTTAAATATGCAACTGGGTCAAAACCCAACTTCCAACGACATAGGGACAAACTATGTTTACCATGGAACTAGGGTCCCTATGTAAGGACTCCAATGAGATCTTCATTAAAAGTGAATTTGAACAGAAAGAGTCCACTAGGCATAGCACTTGTGGAAACACTCCCCTTCTCCTTCCAAATAGTTGATGTCCATCGATGAACCATATTAGTCCTAGGCCGAAAGGAGAAAAAATTTCCAACCAAGGAGTTGTTCATTGAAGAGAGGATTCGATAAAAAATCAAGTTAGGGAGTTTGATAGAGGTTCCCTCCTTTGAATCCTAGTATTTAGGGGTGGCCCCACCACCACTAGCGTCCAACGACTCTTTAAGGAGAGCACCCTTCCATCCATCAAATTTCAGAGAGGAAGCAACCCCACCCCCAGTGTTAGTGGAAAGTCTAGTCCCATCCAAGGGGAAAAAAGGGATAAAAGGGATAGTAGGAAAAATAGGAAGTTCACGATTCGGGGGGACAAGGTCACCCCCCCACAAGTAGGCACCATGATCGAAGGAAATTTAAACTTGGAGGAGCAGGAAAGTTGTAGATGGGCTCTTTTTTTATAAATCTATAATTTATGTTTGTTAAGTTGAGATTGTTAATTTTATTAACTTGATATCAATTCATGTAGTCTAAATTCTATTTAAATGGATCAATTTTAGCATTATTATTAATTTTTTGTTTATTCCAAATATGATGCAACCAAACAAACCATTAACATTATTTTCCCATTATTGCTAAAAGAAATCAAGTAAATAAAAAATTGTTTCAAAACAACACTATTGCATTATTCCTCTCTACTCTAGAGTCTACAATGAAATAAAAAAACCCTTAGATCTAAAAAACCAAAAATCTAAAAAATCTAAAAAATACCTTTTTTTGGCAATTTTTGACAATTGTCATAATTTCCCATTTTTGGTAATTTCGCATGCCTATACCTTTCAGCTCATAGTTTTTCAAATATATTATTACCACTATGGTGACACTAAATTTCAACTTAAAATTCAAATTAGAAAGTTCCCAAATTATTAGAAAAAGAAACTTTCAAAAAACTTGAAAAAAACACTAAAAGCTTATTTTGAGGGCCTAGATGAAAGAATTTGAACCTTTAAAAGTGTTGATCAAGGCACCTATGAAACTAAACCTTTTAGAAATCCAAAAAAATCCTCATAATGCATCTCCCCATAAAATTTTATCCTAAACAAACTTCCGAGTCGAAAGTTGACTCCTGAAAGTCCTTGCATCATTCTCCCCTTATTGAAATGAACACAACTTTTTCAAGTTATTGTCTTTGAATTCACACCACTTTTTTGGATCCACTTTCTTCAATTCCTGTTCTATGATGCAAGTTTTATCTATTTTGGAAAAACAAGGACATACAATTGAGAGGGGGGTGGGTGAATCAGTTGTCACAAAATATTTGAACTACTTCTAACTTTACTTAACTTAATCTCAGATCTGATGAAAGATTGATAAACCATAAACAATAAGCACATCAGAGAGACAAAGAACACCAAGATTTTTTTATGTGGAAACCATGTTAGGGGAAAAACCACGGTGGATGTTAGTCCACAATATTATACCCTATTAAAAGTATAAGAATAATGGGAATGCACATGCATTCAGACACACTTCCTAGAGTTCACTGCTTAAATAAAAAAGAGGACTCACTATCCAAAAGGAGTTTGGATTAAGACCATCCAAAATGTGAACTAAGAAAATAACTTCTACACAAGCATGATTACAGTTCCAATTAAGCACATAAAAACCTTCTTCACTCTTCGCTCAACTTCTTCACACTCTGCTTTGCAATCGAATGATTTGGACACTATTCACACATCTGCACTTTCTCTGGCATACTACACTCTTATGCACACTTTACTTCACTCAAAAAATCACTCTTATATATCCGCAATATTGAATTACATCAACAACTTCATTAGCCAGAAGAAATATGAAAATATAAAACATACATACAATTTTGACCCAGATTTAGAAATAAATTTTCAATATGAATCCACCAAGGTCGGCCACAACATAGTGGAGACCCAAATTAACAACTCCAACACAAAAAGACTTCAATTAATTTCACCTCGAAGATCCACAACATGCTACCATCAACATATCAGCCAAGAACATGAAAAATGGAACATACAAAGAAAAAACTTCGACCAGGAGCACATCGATCAATGTGGATGTATCACAAAGATAGAGCAGAATCTAGAAGCATCCAACACCAAAAAGAACTAACAGAAAAACATCCGTAGCAATAGAAACACATAAAATTCAATCTGAAATACTGATAGAACACACAAAAATACTATCATAACACATCTGTTCACAACACAATTAAATCTTCACGCGGATCTCTAAAAATTCTGGTGGATGAACTAGATACACTCAGCAATAAAATATTTAATCCACAAGAACTGATTTTCAACGTACAAAACACGACACCTTCATGACCTTCACAGTTCCACTGGGAACCTGGAACACTTCTTTTAACAATTTTCTCAATATCCTCGACATATACAACCTTCAATACACCAAATGCTAATAGTGTTGACATCAATGACAACCACATATCAACAACACATCCACAACATCCAACAATCTCCCCCTTTGGAATTGATGGCAACACATGATGTGAAAAACACCATCAACCCAATTCTCAAACAACATTTACTCCTTAGATTTTGACTCTTCTTTCCTCAACTCTTCTCAAGATCTTCTTCCCACAGGGCTCTTCTCCCTGGATAATCAACAATTTTTCACATTGCACTTCTCCCCCTTTGACATTAATTACAAAGATAAGCATTATCGTTCCA
The DNA here is from genome assembly GCA_007258455.2 of Sequoia sempervirens. Classification (NCBI taxonomy): domain Eukaryota; kingdom Viridiplantae; phylum Streptophyta; class Pinopsida; order Cupressales; family Cupressaceae; genus Sequoia; species Sequoia sempervirens. The sequence goes on along the minus strand of VDFB02358134.1, from coordinate 217,988,060 downwards.
AATACAACCTCTGAACCACATATCTGCACATCTGACTACTCCCCATGAGTAGCAGCCACAAAAAATCAAATATGATCATGAAATGCACAGATTGATGCAAATTAATGCATCCTTAGTTCATATCAGGAGGGGTAATCACCCCTAGCATCCCTTTGAGATACTTAAAATTATCCTTTGGCAATGGCTTAGTGAAAATATCTGCAATCTGTTCTTTGGTAGAAACATACTCTAGTCTGACTTCCTTCTCACTTACTTTCTCCCTCAGAAAATGAAACTTGATTGATATATGCTTGGCCTTAGAGTGTAGCACTGGATTCTTAGAAATATTAAAAGCACTTGAGTTATCACAGTATATGGCAATAGGTTAATCATATACTACTCTGATATCTTTCAACATTTGTTTCATCCACATCACTTGAGTATAGTTATTGGTAGTAGCAATATATTCTACTTCAACAGTAGATAGAGAAATGGAATTTTTCTTTTTGCTCAACCAAGACACTAGCTTCTTCCCTAGGAAGAAAGCACCACCACTAGTATTTTTCCTATCATCTACACGTCCAGCCCAATCTGTATTAGTATATGCATTCAAAGTAAGATCATCATCCTTCAGATACCAAAGTCCAAAATCAATTGTTCCTTTCAGATATTTCAAGATTCTCTTTATAGTAGTCATGTGAGACTCTTTTGGATCAGCCTAAAATCTAACAACCATACACACAACATTCATAATGTCTGGTCTGGTCTGTGTTAAATAGAGCGATCCACCAATCATAGATCTATACCTTGTTTGATTTTCCTTAGGAGAATCATCATTCTATGTTAACTTGCATCTGGTTACCATAGGAGTACCAACATGCTTTGAATCATCCATGCCAAACTTCTTCAACAACTCTCTCACATAATTGGACTGGGATATGAAGATCCCCTTGTCTAACTGAGTAACTTGCAATCCCAAAAAGAACTTCATCTCTCCATTCATACTCATTTCAAATTCATTCTTCATTTCATCAACAAACTTCATGCATAGATTATCATCTCCTCCAAAAATAATGTCATCAACAAATACCTCAATAATCAACTCTTTATCATGATACAATTTGAAATACAAGTTGATGTCAGCAGTACCTTTATTGAATCCAAGCTTTAGTAAATATTTGTCCAGTCTAGCATACCAGGCTCTGGGGGCTTGCTTGAGTTCATATAGATATTTATTTAGTCGACAAACCATGTTTTCTTCATCAATTAGTTGAAATCGATCCGGTTGTTCAATGTATACTTGTTCTTCTAGCTCACCATTTAGAAAAGCAGACTTCACATCCATTTGATAGACCTTGTAGTTCTTATATGCAACATAAGCAAGAAATAATCTTATAGCTTCAATTCTAGCAATAGGGGCAAAAGTTTCTTCAAAATCAATACCTTCCATTTGTGAATACCCTTTACATACCAGTCTTGCTTTGTTTCTGACCACTTCACCTTGTTCATTCAGCTTATTCCGAAAGACCCATTTAGTACCAATCACATTTTTATCTTTAGGTCTAGGAACAAGTACCCATGTATTATTCGTTTCAATCTTCATTAATTCTTCCTTCATAACTTCCATCCAGTGTTCATCATTGCAAGCTTCATTGACATCTTTGGATTGAATCTTGGATATTAGGAAATACTCTTTTGCAATCTTTCTTCTAGTTTGCACACCTTTATTCTTGTCCCCTATAATTTTATTTTCAAAATGATTTAGCTTTATATACCTTGGATTTTTAGAATTCTCTCAAACTTCTAATTATTTTGTTCTTTCTTCTCCATTCGCACTTGTCTCTGCTTCCTGACTATCCTGATTTACCGGAACAAAAGGAACATATGGAACATATGGAAAAATTTGAAGTTAATTTTGTGTCTAAACATTCTTTCCTTTGTTTGTATTGTTTTCATCTGAATCATATCCACAATATCTAGATGATTTAGCAAAATCCTCATCAACTCTAACATTTGCACTCTCAACCATTTTTCTCAGTCTTCTATTGTAGCATCGGTAGGACTTGTTTCTAGTGGAGTAGCCTAGAAATATTCGTTCATCGCTTCTTGCATCAAACTTTCCTATATCATCATCTCTCTTGATGTAGCATTTTCTTCCAAAGATCTTGAAGTATTTAACAGTAGGCTTAGAACCAAACCATAGTTCAAAAGGAGTCTTACCAGAATTACCATTAACATTTACCCAGTTCAAAGTATACACAATAGTTCTTATAGCTTCACTCCAATAGTTGTGAGGCACATTTCCTTCAATCATCATTGTTCTAGTAGCATCCCATATTGTTTTGTTCTTCCTCTTTGGAACTCCATTCTATTAAGGGGTTCGAGGAGCAGATAACTGTCTTTTGATTCCATGCTCTTCACAAAAGGAATTAAAATCTCTAGAGGTGAACTCACCACCTCTGTCTGACCCTAAACATTTAAATTTTAGAACTTTCTCATTTTTCTGCCATAGCTTTGAAATTTTGAACTTTTCTAATTCTTCACATTTTTCTCTTAAGAAAGAAACCCATATCATTTTAGAGTAATCATCAATAATCAACATAAAGCACCTTTCACCATGGAGACTTCTGACTTTGGAGGGACCACATAGATCAGTATGCACAAGCTCCAGTAATCCATTTCAATGATGTTGTTTACTCTGAAAAGAAACTCTTGTCTGTTTTCCCATCTGACACTCCTTTTAAATTGTGCTAGCAGGCTTCACTAACTTAGGTAGATCTCTTACTACTTGTGTGGAACTTATTTTGACTATGTTATCAAAATTCACATGAAACAACCTTCTATGTCATAACCATATTTCATCTACTTGAGCAATTAAAAAACTTTCACTAGCAACATTCAGGTGAAAAATGTTACCTTTTGTCTGTTTACCTGAAGCAATTATATTTCCAGAACTTCCAAATATCCTACATCTTCCATCTTTGAACTGAAGATCATAACCCTTGTCCACCATCCGTCCAACACTTAACAGGTTTTGCTTTAGTCCTTCGACATAAAGAACATCATCAGTGTTATGCTTACCTCCAAGACAAATAGATCCTCTGCCATGAATCGCACAAGCATTGTTATCTCCAAATCTTACAATCCCACCGTCATACTTCTCTAGACTTACAAATTTTCTTTTGTCACCAGTCATGTGATGTGAGCATCCATTTTCAATGATCCATTCATCCTTTTCTTCAATTCAGGCTGCAAGAGCTTTCTCAACTATAGCAGATTCAGTAGCAACAAGACTATTTTCCTTGATAGCAATGAAAATCCAATCATCTTCATTTCCATTATCTTTATCAGACTCATCATCAGTCACTCCTTCAGAAAAATAACATTTCTTTTGTAATCTAGATTTGTAAGGCTTAGATCTACGAACTCTTTCAGGACACCTTGATGCAAAATGACCTATTTTACTGCAAGAAAAACATTTGATAGGCAACTTTCCTTTGTACTTACCTTGTCCTCTACCTTCTTTCTTCACAATCAGTGCTTCCAATTCTTCTCATTCTCTTTCTTCATCTTCAAGCTATTTCATTTATTCCTCATACTTGAATGTCTTTCTAGAACTCTCTCTCAGATCATATCTTTGCTTGTTTCTTTTGGATACAATAGCCTTAAATGCAGTTTCAGTCTTAGGAACATAATCACCAAATTCGCTTAACTCAAAGGCAACAAGCTTGCTAATCACTGTATCCCTTGTCACATTCATCAATGATCTGATTTCTTCAATAGCATGAGCCTTTGCTTTGTAGGAGGGAGGCAATGATCTGATCACCTTAGCCACAATTTCTTCCTCTTCTAGGATACCATTGACACATCTAATGCCCATTACTAGCTCATTTACTCTCTGCATAAAAGAGGAAATATTTTCATCTTCACCCATTTTCTGATTTTCATATTTACCTTTCAAACTCTGTAGCTTAGTCATCTTCACATGTAAATCTCCTTCATACAATGTTTCTAGCTTTGTCCACATCTCATGAGCTATCTTTAGACCTAAGAAATTTTTTATTTATGAATCTATCAGAGCACTCAACAATGCTTCCATGGCCTAGACATTATTCTTAGCCTCTTTGATTTCATTAGGAGTGGAAGGACCACTTGCAGGAATAACATATATGCTCTTTGTAATTTTCTAGAAAGGTTCACCAATACACTTCAAATGACACTCCATCCTAGCTTTCCACAATGAGTAGTTTGTTCCATCAAATCTAGGACTGTCCTTTTTGTATGATGCCTTCTCGGATCACCTCAAGCTTTTAAACTTCTTCAGAGGAACCTCCTCTAATACCAATTGTTGGAAAAAAAAGGATAGAGAACTAAGAGGGGGGGTGAATCAGTTGTCACAAAATATTTGAACTGCTTCTAACTTTACTTAACTTAATCTTAGATCTAATGAAAGATTAATAAACCATAAACAATTAGCACATCAGAGAGACAAAGAACACCAAGATTTTTTATGTGGAAACCTTGCTTGGGGAAAAACCACGGTGGATGTTAGTCCACAATATTATACCCTATTAAAAGTATAAGAATAATGGGAATGCACATGCATTCAGGCACACTGCCTAGAGCTCACTGCTTAAATACAAAAGATGACTCACTGTCCAAAAAGAGTTTGGATTAAGAACATCCAAAATGTGAACTGAGAAAATAATTTCTACACAAGCTTGATTACAGTTCCAGTTAAGCACAAAAAAACCTTCTTCACTCTTCACTCAACTTCTTCATAGTCTACTCTATAATCAAATGATTTGGAAAATAATCACACATCTACAGTTTCTCTGGAATACTACGCTCTTATGCACAATTTACTTCACTCAAACAATCGCTCTAATATATCCTTAATATTGAATTACATCAACAACTTCATCAAGAAATATGAAAATATAAAACATACATACAATGTCAGCCGAAATTTACAAATAAATTTTCAATGCGAACCCACCAAGGTTGGCCACAACATAGTGGAGACCCAAATTAACAAATCAAACACAAAAGACTTCAATTAATTTCACCTCGAAGATCCACAACCCGCTACCATCAACATGTCGGCCAAGAACATGAAAAATGGAACATATAGAGAAAAATATTCAACCACGAGCACATCGATCAATGTGGACATACCAAAAAGATAGAGCGTGATCTAGAATCATCCAATATCAACAAGAACTAATAGAGAAACATCCGCAGAAACTAAAACACATAAAATTCAATCTAGAATACTAACAAAACACACAAAAATACTGTTAGAACACATTTGTTCACAACACGATTAAATCTTCACATAGATCTCTAAAACTTCTGGTGGATGAACTAGATACACTCAGCAGGAAACCCTTTAATCCACAAGAACTGATCTTCAACGTACAGAACATGACACCTTCATGACCTTCATAGTTCCACTGGGAACCTGAAACACTTCTTTTAACAATTTTCTCACTATCCTCGACATATACAACTTTCAATACACGAAATGCTAATAGTGTTGACATCAATGACAACCACATATCATCAATGCATCCACAACATCCAACAATCTATTGGTGTCAATCTTTCCCACTGTATGAGATACCTATTGTATTGACCTTACCAAGTCTAGGTAGTTTTCTTGTCCAAAATCTGTGTAACCTTTTCCTTCTGCTTATGTATTTGTGTTTTCCAATCCACTTATTATCCACTACCCTCATCATGATCCTCTCCATGGAAGGAATATAAATAAATAATATTAAACATAAGAGAAATATCTAAATTATCTATTAAACTTACCTCATAGGCATTATCATTGATCTTCTTTGTGATTTTGCAGGGACCAATCTTCTTGTACTTCAATTTGTTGTAAATTCTTGTAGGAAACCTTTCTTGTCTCAAATAGACCATCACTAAATCACCTTCTTGGAATGCATTAAGCCTTCTATCAAAATATATGACAACCTTATATCTATCATTTCTCTTCTTTAATTTATGCCTCACCTCTTTTTGTAGTTGTTGAAGATATTTTGCATATGCTTCCCCATTATATCCTTAATGGGTAGTTGTACCAAATCCAAAACATCATTAGTATTCCTACCATAAACAATCTAAAGTGGTGATTTAGTTGTGGATTTTTTAATAGAAATGTTATAGGAAAATTCAACTTGATATAATGATAAGTCCCATTACTTAGGATTTTCTCCAACAATGCATCTCAACAAGTTTCAGAAACTATGATTCACAAGTTTTGTCTGTGAAGGGAAATTTGGTTCATCTTAGAATAAGCATCTGAGATCAGTAGGTGCCTTCGGTAACATTCATTTCTTTAGAAAGCCTCAAAAACACATACTACTATGCCATAAAGTGGAATTTGATATAGTTCATTTACCACCATTAATTATAAGAGGAAAGTTCATGCAATTTAAGATCTTTCAAGATTAACCAATTTCAATAACATGCATTAAACATATTCTACAAACAAAATCATTAAACATGTAATATGGAACAAAATACATGAACACAAAGATTTACGTGAGGAAAAACTTTTCAAGTAAAAAACTAGGCACACTCCAAAAGCATATATCCATTGTATTATTCAACAAAAAAATAAATAGTGACAATACAATGTAGGCTTTAAGCCTTTATACAAAGATTTACATATTGTTCCATTTGGAGGAAATCTGGCACCATAACCCCCTTGAATCCAATCTCCTCTCTCTCTCACACTATTCCAATATACTACCACATTACAAACAAACTTTTCAAGCATTACCAAATTTTTTTTTTAGCTTCAACCCCCAAACGGTCACAAACAGATTTAATCATCTTTACCTCATACCATCATTGAAGTCCTATCATAATATTGAAAGGCCTCATTATTATGTCCCGCTGATATATGCATCTCTCTCTGACAAGATTCCTTCGCAACCTTTCACCATTTCCAACACCTTCCATTGGGATATCGAAGAGACGAAGTCTGGTCGATGAACCTTACAACTTTGAACGGGTGGTCTCTACTACTTACGTGTCACCCCTATCATCACCATGAAACTAACATCGCTAGTGTTCAATTTTGTCAACACTCTGTGGGTTCCACTTTATCAGCATGTTGAAGGGACTGCACATCAACTCCCTCTAACATTGTAATTTCTCTCTGATGTTCCTTCTAATAGTCTATCAGAATGTTAAAGGGACAAGCCTCAAGTTCCCACTGATATCTTGTTCTCTCCTCAAAAATTCCTTTCTGCCATTCATTGGAATGTCAAAGGGACTGCTAAAAAACTCCCTCTGACATTGACCTATCCCTCCGATGTCAACTTTTAACAGTCCATCAGAATGTCTAAGGGACTACAAAACAACTCCCTCTGACATTGTAATGTCTAACCGATGAAGCTAAAGCCTGAACTTTAGAAACCTTATCGGTATGTCGAAGAGACTAGCAACTTCATCCTACTGACATTCACCTATCAGCCCGATAAACTTTCCGCCAATGCCCGAACTTTGAAACCTTTTACGCCAGTAATTTTGAGACATATTTCTCAGAATTCTCCCACTTGACGAAGAACTTACTAGTTCCTTCCAACACTTGAAGTCATTGTACCACTCTAGACATCTGCAACAACATCAAAGATGTCTACTATCTCAGGTAGTAGTTCCAACCATCCTCTAGAGGAAATGAATGAGCCATGGTGTATATGCACCAGTCTAAACAACACAAGTATCAGATCCAACTGATAGAAAAGGCTATAGAATATTGCCACCACTCCATTGTGCGCACAAGCTATACAAAAGCATCAACAACATCAAATTCAAAGCCCGCAACCCGAACAAAATTGTGAAGTCATCCTCCAAAAAACAAGATAAAACATCATTTCGAACAACAATTAGGAAACTAATTGCTCCCATCCAGCTAATTAACCCACGTGACTGAAAAATAGCACCCACAACAAGTGCTAATCCATCCAATCACACATACCTCAAAGGTATCCACATCAACAAACTCATGCCACCTACATAGCCAACCCATCAACTACAAATACAAGCTCCATGTACCAACTAGTCGAAGAAGACCAAACACATCCAAGAACTCCCACTGCATGGGTAATGTTGAATCTATAAAATATCCAAGGCATAAAAATTCTACCACTCAAAACACATAGAAAGTATAGCCATGTAGTACCAAGGACCATCCACAATGATCTGCAAATCTTGCAACCAACTGTTGCACGAAACATCTCCCTCAATAATCTTCCACAGTCTGCCATGTTCTCCATATCTGACAAAAGAAAGAGATACAAGAACCTCCATTTCATTACCCAATTGTCAACACATGACCACAAACTAGTGATCACCATAGCTCCACATAGAATTATCACATCTAAAGTCATATGAATATGAACATATAGGAAGAAGAACTAGATTAAAGAGAAAACTCTAAAAATCATAAACATGTTGCATGCCCTTCTACATACACATCCAAATTCCTATTGTGTCAAGTAAGATGTTATTTAGAACCTCTAGAGAAAAATCCATAACAATATCCAAACTCATTCAACCTCAAGAGATCAAACATAACATATGCATCATGTATCTCATGGATGTAAGCCTATCAAAATAAGATCAAACTACTCCATTTCCCATCTCATGAAATCAGCCCATAGACCATCTCCTAGCATTCATCATCAATGAATGATATCAAAAAACTCAAATGTATAAGGATATTACCATTCCAAACACCCCTCAAATGAATCCTCCAAAACTAAATCCATAGCCCAAGATCCATATCTATGAAAGATAAAGAATATAGACTCATGCTAAACCATCCTCGAATGAGTCTCCATAATCAATCACCATGAATCAATTCAATCCCATGAGAATCAAAGAACAAAAAATAAACACATTTGAAAGATATAGTGGGAAAATACCTCTCAAATAATTAACCGCCGAGTAGAGCAAGAGTGGGAAATGAGAATGCTCCTCCAGGATAACCAAGCCATCATGACTCACTCCAAGAACAATCTCCTCATAGGTCTCTATTGAGCTCATATCCAACTAAGGTGTAGGCTCCTCAAACTTTTTGCTGAAATCTCATCAAGAGTAACCATATTAAAAACACTTCTCTTATCTCGAGAGAAATATAGCCTCACCTCATTCTCCATGTATCCATGAGCACCTACAAACAATCATCTCATGCTAAAATCCAAATGCATCATTGCAATATCATGAAGTTCTCAAGCATATGACTAGTGCTCCCAAAACATAGAGAATCACCAAACCACTGTCAAAGCTCCAATCATCTAAACCAGGAACTTATCATGAAATCATGATATAGCCATCCCCCTTAGGAGATCACATGCTCAAAGTGAACACAAAATAGTCTCAAGAGCAATGTATCATGCTGAAAATCTAATCTAGAATCAAGAGTATATCATGACATAAAACAAACAAAGTCTAAACCAACATCACTTGTCAAGCACCACCAACACCTCAACCCAAAGACCACAAGATTCCTCCATGGATTTGAGATTCTACGCATCTTCAAATATTGTCCATGAAAATGCAAAAGAACCCTTCTACAACAACATGATATAAGAGCTCCTCCTAGTAACATCTACAATACTAAAGAAGATCATTCATCCACAGTCACTGCTAAATCTCCTACTGAACCGTGACAACCGAGCTCTCCAAGCATCATGACCAGGTCACTGCAAGAGCTCCCATTGAACTGTGACAACCTAGCTCTCCAAGCATCATGACCTAGTCACTGCTAAAGCTCCCATTGAACCGAGACATTTAAGCTCTCCAAGCATCATGACAAAACATCTACTAATTTGAAAATCCTCCATGTCCACACATCAACATGTCCATCTAACAACAATACCAAGTGGCACCAAGATATCCAAACCAAGCAAAAAATACCATCATTATCAAAAGCTTACACCAAGTTGTGTATCCAAGCTATTCATGACATCATAATACATGTTGGGTCTCAAAAATGTAGGTTACAAATCCTAAGAGGATGTTGGGTTATATGATCAGAATTGCAACATTCTTGAAGCAATGAATGGAGTTAACCTATATGGTTGATGACTCCCTACACTTCAGGCTCTACTAAACCTAGGTGGGTGGACCTTTATAATGGAGAAAATTAGATGAATGTATGATTTGGTTGAATTGATGGATCTATCCATAGTGGCAAATAGTGTGGGATAAGTTTTAAAGCTTGTTAACTACTACTACTCCTAGTACTGAATTTGAAATGTGAATGTTTGAATAAGATTTTATGAAATTCTAAAATGGAATTGGTGTGACCAGTGCCTACTTCTATTGGGCTAATGGAGTCAAGAGGTGAATGATATGTGGCTAGTACTAGTTATAGTTCTGATTGTTTGGCACTTAGGTTTGTTTATACCTTGTATAAACATGCAAGAATGTGACTGGAAAACTCTTCTTATCGATCCAATCAATCCTATTAGGTTACTGTGATTTACTAAAAGGATTTTAATCCTTCCTTGAAGGAACTAATTAAAAGAATCACACAATGACAAAAAATGTGTATTGAAAAATGAAGTATACCCTCAGTTTGAATAACAAGATAACATCAAGTTGGAGACAGTGTGACAATCTTATCAATTACCTAACTCTTCTTACTGGTCCAAATGTTACCTCCAAGTTACTGTAATCAGTCAAAAGAATTTTAATTCTTTAATAGAAACCAATTAACTTTATTACACGAAAACAACAAGTGCGCCTTGATGAGATTGGATATCAACTTAGATACATGGGTTTAAATAATAGAGAAGTAACAATGTGGAGACAACCAAATAATTGTTCAACTCAACAAACAATAGACAACAATGTTGGACCACCAATTTATGCATTCTTCTCCATTATATAATTTAAAAATATTTTGCAATACACAACATAATGTTCTGTTGAAGCAACTAATCAACCTATCCAACTGCCTAACAACTAATCCTAATTCTAATCCTAATGAATTCTTCATTTGATCTCATTTGGAATATATAGATTACATTTTCAAGAGTTGTGACCCTTCGCATGTCTGTCTGTTGCAGTTCTTCATTTTATTTTAATTAATTGCCTTAGGAAAATTAAAATACTTTAATCTTCATTCCTCATCTTTGTGAAAATTAATTCAATAATAATCTTCCTTTGCTCAAAATATTCACTTCACTTTTCACATGTATGTAGCTTCAATACGTTCTTTGGGTAAAAATAATTATCCCTTTTAACTCGCTTTGCATTTGCTTCCTCATGAAATTTAATTATGATTTATTATTATTATTTTGCTGAAGATTTTCACTTCAGTTTTACCCATATGTAGTTTCACCCAAATTTAGAAGATATCCTCTTGGGTGAAATTACAATTACTCACTCTTTAATTTTATTTTCTCTTAACCTCTTTGGTGAATTTTTTTTGAGTGAAAACATTTACAACCCCACTTTACATTATTACGTCTCCCCAATGAAGAAAGCTCTATCGGGCTATCAATGGGACTTCATTTTAACTCCTGCCAAAATTTAATTGTCTTGCCGATGTGGTTTACATTGAGCTATTGGTGTGACTTCGAAGTTCAAAGTGACTCCCACCTATGTAGCTGGTCTCTCCAATGACTTTATTTTTTTTCCTTGCTCATTTACTGTAGCCTTAGGGTTTCTGCTTTGTCTTTCTACGCTGATGCAATTCTTTGTTTCTGTAGACATAAAAAATATACAGATTGATCACACACTCGATCCTGATCCACTAACATCATTTCATCCTGAATCATCCCTCGGTCTAACCATTTAATCAAATCTCCTTATCTGATTAAATTCATCAATATTCCTCTCTTAATTAAATAAATCACTTTATCTAATTAAGTCACCTCTTCTCGATAATTAAATTAATCATCTTGATCTAATTATCTGATTTAATTAAATAATCAATTTTATTTGATTAAATCTCTTAAGTCTATCTATTAAATTAAATAAATTAAAAACTTATTTAATTTAATCTAACATAAGCTCCTTTTAATTAAATAAATCAAAATCTTTATTTGATTAATATCTTATCACATTCTTCTCATTATTTGATTTAAATAAATCCTAAAATCTAAGTCAAATAAGTCACATCATCTAATCTCTCTCATTAAATTAATTAACCCTTGATTAATTTAATCTCATCTCATGTCCCATCCTCTAGATAATGCAAGTTGCACATGAAAATAGATTTAATTCATTTATGCAAAATTCCAAGTCAACATGTACATCCAACAAGGAAATAAATTCATCTTACATGTCCTTTGCTTGAGCCAAGTGGCATTTATTGCATTTTCCCTTCCCTCTTACATGTCATTTCAACAAATTTGAATTTCAAATTCATGCATTTATTGGCACAAACCCCAAATCTTGCACATCCTTCATCCATTCATAGCTTGACAAGTGGCATCATATCATTGGATGAATGTTAGTCCCACATTGCTCAAATTTGGACATTCATCCATCTTGAAGTTCTATAAATAAAATGCTCATATCCTGATTTGATCATCCACAATTTGAGTAAACTTACTATACTCAAATTCATAGCAATTTTCATCCATCTCATTGAGTTCTTAGCTAGGTTATGCAGATTTTTGGCTTGGAGCTTTCATCAATCTTCATCAAAGTGGATCACTCTTCACCATCAATCAAAAAAGCTTGCATAGGAGTTGGGAAAGGGCCAATTTCCACATCAAATTGGCACCAACTCCCCCATAAGATCAAGAGTTTGCATGTTCATAATAGGATTTAGTTTGTTTTTCATCTTCTTTCATTGTGTTTTTGTTTTATTCCTATTTTGAGCATAGTTAAATGGATTTTATGGGGAATCTTGGTCTTAACTTGCATTTCAATCTTCTAATATGTTTGTCTATTGTGTTTTGCAGGTATTTAGATCATGTTTCACATTTTGGCGCTAGGAGGGCTTGAATTAGAAATCTAACACATTTTTTTAAATTGTCGCTGTTTTTTTATAGTTCTGTTCATAAATCCCCGTTTTAGTGCTCTTGCAAGTTTCTTTTAGCACTTATTTGCATTGTTTTAGTGCTCTTGCAGGTTCTTTTAGCGCTTATTTTCACTATTTTAGCGGTCTTACAGGTTATTTTAGCGCTATTGCATGTTATCTTAGCGCTCTTGCAGGTTATTTTAGCGCTCTTGTAGGTTATTTTAGCGCTCTTGAATGTTCTTTTAGTGCTCTTGAGTGTTCTTTTAGCACTCTTTAGTGTTCTTTTAGTTCTCTTTAATGTTCTTTTAGCGTTTTTGAGTGTTCTTTTAGCGCTCATGATCACTGTTTTATTGATTTTAGAGTCAATTTTAAAATGACCATATCTTGGTCATATGGAGGTCTTTTTTGATACTTTTTTTTTGAAATAGGGTAGAATTTTGTAACCTATCCAATGGTGTAGGTTTTTTTAACTATTAATGAGTTAAAATTTTCAAATTTTCATCTAAATTCAAAACACATGATAACTTGGCTAAGTTTTAGGGTGTTTTGGTTAATGATTCATCTAACCCCTATATCCTTTTGTTTTTTGATCTCATCTAACGTTTTGATCACTTTTGTAGGTTAGGAATCAAAATCAAAAGAAAGAGAAGCATGAGAAGGATATTTTGTTCAATCAAAGTGTTTTTAAACAATTTAGTGTTTGTTTAACACTTCTTTAAGAATTTGTTACCTTCTCCTTCTTAGGACACTAGTTTTCATTTGGGCTTAAAAAGAACCTTTTCCATTTCTTGCAAAGGCTAAAATGAATTTTAGGATCACAACTTACTAGATTTGGTTTATTGGATTAACAATTGAACAAGGCAATTTCTCACACTTCATTTGGTGCTCTAAAACAAACTCATATATTACTTTGAGGATTTAAAAAGAACAAGTGTAGTTGTGTTTTTTGTGAAGTGTTACTTAGACTAAAGGCATTGAAAAAGGACGTATGCGCTTCTCTCGCGCTTTATAGTGATCTTGAGAATCAAAAGGCCTTTTTCATGACATTGGGTTAAGATAAAGCAATCACCTCCACACTTCGATCTGGGCTTAAAATTGAACATCTTGTGCGAGTGTGAGTGGGGGAATTGTTGCGTATATTATCTTTCCTTGTTGCCAACAAGGATTGATCGAATTACGAATATTGTTCTTCATTCACTTTTTTTTATCGTAGAGGGCCTGCCTTGGGGAAAAAGTACTCACCCAAGGGAATGACTCAACTGGTAACACTCTAAATCCAAGAGTATTTCCAACCGGGATATAAATGTGGATATTGGAAGAAACGCCAATATCACGCGGTTGACTCCGACAAGATGGATTCGAAAGGGGACTCTTGCCACGTTGGGTCAACTCCTACGAACGGAAAGTCCTTACTAAAACCCATGTGCTAGAATTTGCCAAAATCCTTTATCTATTTATTGGTGCAAGAACGGTCATTCTGAAGCCACCCCACACTTTTACGGTCTTCTAGTAGAGATGGAAAGCATGCCATGGGAGTTTCATGGGTGTTGATGCTTGGCTGCCCCATATAAGTGAGTGTCATGGAGGGGAGCCAGTGGGGTCAAACATCTAACCATTCACTAGAGATAAGGGTAGCTGGACTTGTCCAAGTGGGAATCCAACAAATATTGTCTTACACATCCATAGGATTGTACTTATTCTTGGGTTAGAAAATGCATTGCTTGCTCGAAAACATCTCAAAAACAAACACTATACATCATCCAAATTTTAAACTCTTTTGAGGACAAATACAATTGACTCAATCCATATGTTATTGCTTTCCCTTGGGATTCACATCCTTAGAGGTTTCTAAGCATTGGATTATATCTCAATTTGTCTTCTTAAGTAAACAATAGGAAAACCCTTGTCTTAAGTTCATTAAATTTCCACATAACATATCTTGTGGGGTTTTGAAGAAATTAAGACATTGGACATCTTAGTTTGAAAACCTAATTGAAGAAAGTGTTTTTGGTAAAATAAAGACATTAAGAAAAGCTAAGCAAAATGAACTTTCATATGTGTTGAAGACTCCAAATCCCAAAGCACCAACCATTGATTGAAAATCCAAAAATGAATGTTCAAATGAAATCATTTCTTGGCTACAAAGGTCATTAGGAAGCATATGCATGCTCTTCAATACCTAGATCTAGGAAAACAAAGTGTCCTTCTTCGGTTCATCTTAGGATCAAAACACATCAAAATCCTTTTCATCCATCCATCAAAACATCAAAACAAAATCCACCTCATCATCACTTTTTGGAAAATCTTGAAATCATCCTTGATACTAGGATTTGTGGAAAAATCAAATCCATCAATATCATTGAGACAAAATCCTTGAAAACATTGATCAAAGCACCTTTGGCTAGGTATGTGTAAATGCATCCTTCTGCATATACTTAGTCAAAGTTATCAAAATCATCTTGTCTAGCTTAGTATATGTAGATGAATCCTTCTCCATATGCTTAGTGAAATAATCACTTTGTTTGAATAGATGTGGGTAGATGCATCCTTCTCCTCACACATATTCAAATTATCATCCCTTGAACAAAACTATCCCTTAGATCATCATCCAACATCTTAGGGTCTTTTTGTTCAAAATCCAAATCAAAAGCAAATCAAAATCAAGGATAAAATCTCAAATCTCAAAATCTAAAATCAAGAATCAAAATCTGCAAGTCCTAAAAGCCTAGTGTCTCATTCAAGATTTATCAAAATCCAAGAACATCCATATCATCCATCCCTAACATCATCAAAACTTCCTCACCTTTGATCCTCAAAAGCATCCTAAAACCTTCACTTTGGGACATAAAATAGGGATCATTCCAAAGAATCAATAGATTCATCTCCCATATTCTCAAAGATTGATCCTTGTTTTATGGTTCTAACTAGATCTCAATACAAGAAGAGTATGGAAGCCAACAAAGAAACACCCGCTTCAAGTGATCTTAGCCAAAGCAATGCAAAAATGAATCTAGTAGAATCCAATAATCGATTGACGCTCTCATCATCACAAAATTCCCAAGAAGAAAATCAAGGAGAGGACCTCACTTTCAGAATGTCTCATGAGGAAATGACAGAAATGCTCCAAAATCTGGACAACCATAGAATCATCAACATCATGATGAGACTTAACCCTTTGTTATACAGGCTTGAACTAGAAAAACAAGCGGCCAAGTTGCCTTCAAATTTTGATGTGAGTACTATCGTGGACACATCATTTCCCCCAATCTCATCCACCATCCCCATTTCATCTACACCCCCATCTCAAAACATCACGCAAATCACGACATCGTTTGCTCCAACTCAACCAAATGTCAACAAGGGAAACACATTCCTCAATTCTCTTCAATCACATCCCCTTGTTAATAATCAAAACATGGACGCAAACACCGCATTGGAACAAAACATATCCGAAAACCCATTACACAAAAATGTTCCTCTCACATTCCATCATGATCCATCATCATCATTTTTTAACGCAACTCCTCAAACACCTCTTCTAACAAATTCACAAGAAGAGGGAGATGCGTTTAGACTAGGGGGCTTATTCAACACCACGACATTTTCAAAATAGCTCACGCCCCTCACCTTTCCACCTCTTCCACCATTGCCATTATCATCCACACCGCTCCTTGGTTTAGGGCTTCCTCCCCTACCAAGTATCAGTCAAACCTACATCCCAACCATCAATCAAAGCATTGTACCAAACACACAAAATTTATCATTGATATCACAACAACAAAATGCGCAAGCAATGGCAACATCATCAAACACACCCCTAACATCACAAAGCATGGTCTCTCAAGGACCAATCACATCAATACCACTATCCAACACCCAAAACATCAACACAACATCATCATCTACCACCATTCCAAATCCACCACCAACATTCACCTCATCAAGCCAATACAATGCAACATTGCAAGTTGCTTTTCAAAGAGGATACCAACAAGTTCAAAAATAAAAAGCCATGCAACAAGCTGCTCAAGCCGCACAAGTTGCTTAAGCCGCACAAGCTACCCAAGCTGCACAAGCCACATTACAAGTGCAAAAAATGCAACAAGCCCAAGGTTTATTGCAATAGCAACAACAACAAGCTGCCCAAGCTGAACAAGTATTGCAAGCACAAAGGGTCGCTCAAGCACAACTTTTATTACATCAACAAGCAGCACAAGCACAAGCAGCTCAAGCACAAGCTCAAGCACAAGCTCAAGCACAAGCACAACTTCTTGCACAAGCAGCGCATGTGCAAACATATCAGCAAGCACTAAAGCAATACCAAGAGCAGCAGAATTGGCAGCCCAACAACAAGCGCAACAATGAGCACAAATCCTAGTGCAACAATGACAAGATCAACAACAAGCATTGTTCATACAAAAGCAAGTAGAAGCCTACTTTGCTCGCTAGAACATACCGATACCATTGAACAACGCAAAAACCAATCCACCCATCCAACCCATGATTCAAAACACCTTCATCCCACCCCCTGATCCGCAAAATGATGTGACGACACAACTCAGGTTTCTCTCACAACAAGTGCTCGACCTTCAATCAAGGCGAACAACCAAACCACCAAGTAACTTGTGTCCCTATCCATTTGATAGGAGCTTAGAAAGATGAAACCATTCCCAAAGGGATTTGAAATCCCCAAATTTTACAAATATTGAGGGATGGGATACCCTGAAGATCACATCAGGGAATTCCAGGTTCATTGTATGGAGGTTGCATATGATGATACTTATCTGATGCGGCTATTTCCTAGGAGCTTGGCAGGTCCCGCTATAGAATGGTTCTCTCGCTTACCTTCATGCATTAGAACATTTCAAGAAATAAGAGATGCATTCATTAAGAATTATTCATGTAACATTGCAATGGATGTCAGTCTCGAAGAACTATATGCTCTGAAACAAGGAAAGAATGAATCTTTTACTTCATTCCTTCAACGATGGCGATCCAAGGCCAATCGGAGCAAGTGGACCATGCTAGAAGAACAACAAGTCTACACAATCATCACCAACCTTGAAAGTCACTTAGCATTCCATCTCAAGGTTCAGGGTATCACTACATATGAACAATTGATCTCCAAGGTGCTCAGCATCGAAAGAGCCCTTGTGACCCAACCCACCGAATCAATGTCATATCATGAACAACAAAACAATCACCCACCATAAAATTACAATGATAAACCTCAAACATGGGCAAGAAACAATAATGTTACTAATGATGGTGTCGTTGATGCCAAGGTGGTCATTAGTGGTCCATGCCAACATACACCCACACCGCAAATCCAAAATCAATGCCAAAACACTCACCACACCACGTACCAAGCCAACAACCCTACCATTAATAACCTCAATGATCAGAGAGGACCACCCCAGTGCAAAAGTTATCCAAAATGCAAACACACCATTTTGGGGGAACCATTGGAAGACATAATGAAAAAATTGATCGACGAAAAACTTATCAAACCTCCTGCATTCAAGAACTACCAAGAACCCAATGTCAAACCTCCTTGGTACAACGAGAATCAACTTTGCAAATTTCACAAAATCAAAGGTCACACCATGAACAACTGCATGAGACTCAAAAATATCATCCAAGATCTTATCGACAAGAAAATCATAAACATGGAATAACCCACAGGAAATCAGGATCTTAAAATCTACACGAATCCGATGCCAAATCATGGCAACAAAGGGAATAAAAATGATTAAGGGAAGGGTAGTGTAAATCATGTGTATGAAATAGTCGTTGCCTCCCTAAATAAAGACTGCATGGTCATCACCATCAAAGGCGCCCATGCCGAAGATTGTGGAGTCACCACACGAGGCAGAAAAGTCACCATTACAGGATCATCCCAACCTAACAGAATCCCTTCATCTAGAGCTGTTTTACATAGCTACAATGTTGTAGAACAACTCAAGAGAACGCTAACACACATCTCCATCATGGAGTTGTTAAAAATCTCATCAGCACATAAAAATATTCTTGAGGAAGCATTAGCCTCATCCACTGTCCCTACCGACCTTGATGCGGACCAATTCCAAGCTATGGTTGGAAATATCATAATGCCTAATCTCCTTACATTCTCTGACCAAGATTTCCCCACCCAACCATCTCACAGTCATGCACTTCACTTGGAAGCCATTGTAAACAAGAGAAAAATCAAAAGGGTCTTGGTGGATGGAGGTGCAGGTTTAAACATATGTTCTCTCAGCCTCATCAAGCAGTTGAAAATATCAAAGGATTCTATCGACAAAGGAAAGGGCATCACGATAAGAGCATACGATGACCAAGAAAGAGTGTCTCAGGGCATGATTAAACTCCCTATCCAAGTAGGGCCAACGCTCATGGAAACTACCTGTCAGGTCTTGGACCTCGAATTTCCTTATAATATCCTCTTGGGACGCCCATGGATCCATGCAATGAAAGCCGTAGCATCAACCTTCCACCAATGTGTGAAATTTACACATAATGGACAAGAAGTTACTATCCATGGAGATCCCGAACCTTTCTCATACTGCAAGAATCTTGAAGCCAAGTATTACAAAATCCCCCAAGTACCAAAGAACGATGAGGGCCCATCCACACCATATATCGACCCTGCTACTCTCGCATCCACTTCTATGACAGAGACACCCGCCATCCCCACCATCCCCACCATCTCTGATATCAAGCTCATCATCCAGGATGATGGTTGTGGAAGCTACAAACTCCCTAACAATGCTTTTGTGATAGGAGAATTACCACAATCTCCTAGATCACGGGGATGCCCACAAGAAAATCAAGCTTCCGCATCACAAACCCATCCTCAAAACTATCCCAAATTCACAAGATGGGGAGACCTTGGTCATGAGGTTATTGAAGCAAATCCATCTCATATATTGTATCAAGATGAAAGACCGGCAACTAATTTACCAATGGACGAAAGAAGCAAGGGCCTACACATGATGCTTGCAATGGGCTACGACAGAAATCAGAGACTGGGACAAAATGACAATGGGCTCATAATACCTATCATGCTAGAGACACGACCCATAACAAATCATGGTCTTGGATGTACCCCTAAGAGAATAACCATACGTGGCCGAAGTCCTCCGATGAGAGCAGTTAATGTCTGTCCTCAGCCAGTACTAGTACAAGTACACTCACCAATAGTCACAGGTAGGGACGCACATAATTTTATAACCGAGCCCTATATTAGTAGTGATGATGAAGATACCTTGACCAATCTACCTAGGTTATTCGAAGATACCACCCTGTGTATGATTAGCACCCTCTCCTTTGAAACAGACCATCCAAATCATGAGATCCATTTAGTGTACCCCAAACTGATCGACTATGACCAACGAGGACCACCAGTTCTCGATACATTCAAAAATGATGAGGTGCTCTCATAATTCATGGGATTGAGGGATAACATTCCAAAGGGAGATGACAAGGTAGGATTTATAATGGAGTTGGATACAAATTCCTATTATAGGGAAACAATTGAATTCTTCAGTCATAAAAGTGAGAAACTAAGAATCATATCCAAGTCCTTGAGTGAAAACCACACTGTGGCACTCTCTAACAAGAAAATAGTAAAAAGAAAGGACGTATCCAACGATGAAAACCTCTCTAAGGCACTTGAGGATGAAGGATTCAATCTTCCCTTAAGAGCTATTCATCAGGAGAAGTCAACAGTATTGGTCAAAAAATGCAATCTTGTCAACCTAGGAACAGAGGAGACCCCGCATATCACATTTTATGTGGAATCACTATTATTAGAAGAGCAAGAACTCCTAGCAGCATTCCTAAAGGAAAGACAAATAAAATTTGCATGGAGTTATGCTGACATGCCAGGGCTAGATCCAGAGACTGTAGTTCATCATTTAGCAGTATATCCAAAAGCAAAGCCGGTCAAATAAAAGCTTCAAAAAATGCATCCCCAAATATCTTTGTTAGTCAAAATGGAGCTCAAAAAGCTGTTAGATGTAGGATTTATCTGACCAATTGATTATCCAGAATGGGTTTCAAATTTGGTACCTATTTCAAAACCTGACGGAGCCATCAGAATCTATACAGACTTCAAAGATTTTAACAAAGCATGTCCCAAGGATGATTTCCCGATTCCTAACATCGACATGATAGTAGACATGACAGCAGGACATGAGATGCTATCACTAATGGATAGATTTTCAGGATACAACCAGATCATGATAGCAAAAGAGGATCAACACAAGACAACTTTCACTTGTCCATGGGGGACCTACTACTAGAACATGATGCCATTCGGCCTAAGGAATGCAGGAGCAACCTATCAAAGGGCCATGACATTAATATTCCATGACATGAGTCATAAAACAGTTGAAGACTATGTCGACAACATTCTAGCTAAGTCAAGAAAAAGACAAGATCATATAGCAACCCTAAGTGCTATCTTTGACAGACTGGAGGAATACAAAGTTAGATTAAATCCCAAGAAGTGCGTCTTCGGCATACAATCAAGTAAATTGCTAGGATACATAGTCTCCATGAGGGGTATCGAGGTAGATCGTGAAAGTGAAGGAAATCCTTGAGATGGAAGCACCAAAGACATTAAAACAACTAAGAGGCCTCCAAGGCTGACTTCAATCCATCTGACGGTTCATAGCACAACTGGCAGACAAGTAGAACCCATATTCTCACTTACTCCACAAGGGGGTAGCGTATAAATGGGATACAAAATGTGAAGAGGCATTTAACAAAATCAAGGAATATCTACTGACACCACCAATTTTAATGCCACTTATCCCAAGAAAGCCATTGATCTTATATGTGTCAGCAATAGCAGCAGCCCTTGGAGGTCTCCTAGCTCAGATGAAAATAGAACGGAGAGGGTCGTCTACTATATCAATAGGACAATGGTCGGTCACGAGCTAAATTACTCATTCATCGAGAAATCTTGCCTTGCAGTAGTGTTTGCATCCCAAAAATTTAGACATTACATGTTGGCACACAAGATAAAGCTCATTGCGAAAATTGATCCCCTCAAGTATCTCCTATCAAAGGCAATGCTCACAGGCAGAATGGAAAAATGGGTAATGATATTATTAGAGTATGACATCAAGTATGTAAAGCGAAAAGCCATTAAGGGACAAGTTATTATAGATCAACTAGCAGAAGCACCCATTTATTCTGAGAACCCTCTTGTCTCAGAATTCCCAGATGAATCCATCTTTAACCTCAATGTAACTGACCATTGAAAACTATACTTTGATGGTTCATACACACAACATGGATCAGGAGCTGGTGTCTTCTTCATCACCCCACAAGGGGATTGCATATCGAAGTGATACAAACTAGCATTTCCTTGCACAAACAACATCGCAGAATACAAGGCTTTAACTATAGGCCTCAGGATAGAAATACAATGGAATATCATAGCTCTAAAGGTATATGGAGACTCTTAGTTGATCATAAATTAGGTCAATAATGAATATCAGACTAAGGATGATAAGCTCACTCCATACAAGAAATTGGTGGAGACTCTAAAGGAAAACTTCATTGAGATAAAATTCGAGCAGATTTCGAGAACCAACAACAAAGCAGCAGATGCTATGGCTACAATTGGGTCTTTATTAGACATCCCTCACAATGTGCCAAAATATGAATTTATGATTGAGCAGCTTCTCGTTCCCACATTCGAGGTACCAGAATCAAAATATGTGTGTGAAATCGTTGGTCCTGGTGATCCTTGGTACCATGACATCTATACATATCTTCACATAGGAGTCATACCCGTTGACCTACCATTGAGCCTAAAATGAACCTTTATCAAAAAAGCATCCAGATTTGTGATCCTACGTGATACCTTATACCGTAGAAGCATAGAAGGTACCTTGCTACGCTGTTTAAATGTTGAGGAGGCATTAACCGCTCTAACCGAGGTTCATAACGGTATCTATGGCTCACACTCGAGTGGAATGACCATCGCCAAGAAACTACTGAGGATGGGGTATTATTGGCCCACAATGGAAAGAGAAGCGCATGATCATGCTAAAAGATGTTTACAATGTCAACAACATGGGGACCTAATCCATGCTCCAGCTCAAGAGCTTCACCCGATTATCACGCCATGGCCCTTTTCATAGTGGGGACTCGATCTCATTGGCAAAATCACACCCACCTCATCCAATCTCCATAAGTTCATCATAATTGTAACTGAGTACTTCACAAAATGGGTGGAAGCCATAACCATGACGTATATCACTGGGAAGTAGATCTCAAAATTCATCCCGAACTATCTCATATGTAGTTATGGTGTCCCACAAGCCATTATCTCAAATAATGGGACACCATTCAAGAACCAGGAGGTTCGCGACTTGTGCGAGAAATTCAAAATCTAGCATCGCTTCTCCACCCCATACGATCCCCAAGGAAATGGCCAAGCAGAAGCCACAAACAAAACCATCCTAAAAATCCTCAAGAAAATAGTCAATGACACAGGTCATGACTGGCATCTGCAGCTTAATCCCGCCCTCTGAGCTTATTGAACTGGCATTTGCACACCCACCGACGCCACCCCCTTCTCCTTGGTCTATGGATCAGAAGCCGTACTCCCCATTGAGATCGAGCTCCCATCCCTCAGAATATCATTGCAAAATCTCATCACTGATGAGGATACCAAGTGTCAAGATTAAACGAGCTAGAGCTACTGGATGAGAGACACATAGACTCTTTGAATCATCTGCAAGTCTATCAAAATAGACTCAAACAAAGCTACAACAAGAAAATCAGAAGCAGGACTTTCCAAGTCAGAAAATTGGTCTTAAAAGAAAATTAGAAGAATGTCCCAAACCCCAGCAACAAAGGCAAGTTTGAACCTAATTGGTTATGACCGTTTGTCATAACAACAAGTTATAAGTCATGGGCATATCATCTATCAACACCCGAAGGGGAACCTCTAGAGGAGCCCATGAATGGCTCCTATCTCAAAAAGTTTTATGCCTAAATCTTTCAAGGTATAGAACCAAAAAATCCAAAAAAATAGAAAAAGTCCTGAAAAAATGGTTACTTAGGCGAAAACCTGGCAAACAGGCGTCTTGGTAACAACAAAAAATAAAAAGCAAAAAAGCAAAAAATCCAAAAAAAATTAGAAAAAGGATCAAAAAAATTGTCCTCTAGTGAAAACCACTTTGGTGGCACTTTGGGCAAATACCTTAGTGAAAACCTGGCAAACAGGCACCTTGTGTAAATAAGCACTTTCCATCCACCAGGATCTTTATGACTTGTTTTGCATCATCCATCCATTTCACTTCCATCATCCATCGCAGTCAGGTATCCATCCATCACTCATCCACTCGCATCCGCACCATAGCTTGGTCCTGTGTTCGTATCATGATCCCTCCTAGTACTACTCGACCCATCCTCAAGGTCAGTTTGTCCTACCTTAATCAGAGTAGTCTATTGCATCGCGTTGGGGGCACATTCTCGTCGGATCGGATTCGTGTATATTCTTAAAATCCTCAAGTCAAAAAATCCAAAAACATCAGAATATCAGAAAAATCCAAAAACATTCAAAAGATATCAAAATCCAAAAACAGGTCAAAAAGTCATTATAAAAAAATCAAAAAAAGAGTCATCTTGTCAAACTACTTCGTCTCTGAGCTTGAACGTAGGCAAGGTTGATCTTTAATCATCCCCTGAGACATTTAGGTTAGTCCTATAGGAGTTTGTCATAATAAACTGACATCTCATCGTGTACATCATCATCTGTAAATCGATCAAGTCGTCAGTCGAACTACGTGGTCTCTGTGTGTATAGCATAGGCAAGGATAATCTATCGATCAACCCTCGAGGCCCCTAGGATAGGTCTTTAGGTTAGTCTCTTGGTCAAAATCTCAGAAAATCCCAAAAACATTGGAAAATTAAAAATCAAAATAGCCTCAAAACATTGCAAAACTCCAAAAACATCCAAATATTTGAAAAATCCATCGATCTCATCTCGCTGGAACCCACAATAAGCACCATTCATAATCAACTGATCGTCATCCTCAACCTTTGGTGAAACAGTTGGAAACAAGTCTAGCAGATTAAAAGTAAAACTCAAAAGCGTCAAGTCTTAAGTCTAAGTCAGTGCGTAAGCAAGTTGGTCATCTCTTTGTATTGGTAACTTATCATTCCGTCAGTCCCATATCAATCATCCTTGAGAACACTTTGGATAAATGAAATGACGTGCCGCCATCCACTAACATGTCCTAGGATGAATCCTTCCTACAATGGGCATTATCTTTTGGCAATAAGTTTCAGTTATCATCCGTAGAAAACACATTTTTTTTTTCCGTTAGCAGTATTAAAGAGCATCAGTTTGTTTGTTTACTTGGTCTTTATCTTTTGACTTATCTTATTTGTGCTCATTCCAAGGATGTCTTGATGATATCCTAAAGCAGAGGATTTAGAGAAATAGGAATGGGGCAATGATCATTATCTTTTGTCTGATATGCTTGTTGGACGTTCTTGTAATATAACCTTGGCGAATACTTGCTTTGTTAGGTATGTACGGAAGAAGTCTAGGACAACTTGTTGACTATTACATTGATCGGTTATACCTTTCGGTGTTTTGGTCCGAGGTGTCTGAAACTTCCGAAGTCCATCCTAGCAAGGTTTCTGTATGTCAGGTGTGAACAAGAATACTCCTATTTGTTTGTTGAGTCAAAGTCCATCACACTAGGTGCAACACCATCTTGGTTCTTTATACCCTAATGCATCATGCCTACGTGTGTTATCAAACATAAGGTAATTGGCCCTTTGAAAATCCCAACTCCTTGGCAAGAAATCATCATCATCATCATCATCATCTCATGTCTTGTTGGAATCTCTTATTTTCTTCTATCTCTTGCTTTTCGTGCTAACATGGTACCATGACAGTTAATCATAAATCATCATTAATGCATCCATCCTACATCCAAAAACCATCTGCATAATGCATATCATATCATATAAGAAGCATTGATCATCTCTCATGCATTGCATTTCATCATTGCATAATATAGATTGGTTATTCTAGGCATCTCATAAACCATAGATTTAGTATCCAATGCATAATCATAAAAGTGTCATCATATCATATCATGAACATCCATATCATCCATGCATCATCATATCATCCATTGCATATAATCATCTCATCATCAATAATATCATTGTCATGGTACAAATTAGGATCAAGTGGGTGTAATATATCAAAATAGGCATGAGGCTACCCATGGCTGATGACTGTCTACATCATCAAATTTGTCTACATCAAATATTCGAGTTGAACTGATTTTGAACCTCTTTTTCGAGAGATCGACCCTCAAATCAAACCTCTTCGCCCGATCTCTTGAGGGGGCAGTATACCAGCAAAATTCTTCATTTGCTGGGGCAGCAGTGGGGCATCTGAAAAAAAAAAAAGCATAGAAATTTTGACTTTTGATCAGGGCAAGGTTATTCTTTGAACCAACGCAACAAGTGCATTGCTTCAAAGAGGGGCAAAATGTAGACATAAAAAATATACAGATTGATTGCACACTCGATCCTGATCCACTAACATCGTTTCATCCTGAATCATCCCTCGGTCTAACCATTTAATCAAATCTCCTTATCTGATTAAATTCATCAATATTCCTCTCTTAATTAAATAAATCACTTTATCTAATTAAGTCACCTCTTCTTGATAATTAAATTAATCATCTTGATCTAATTATCTGATTTAATTAAATAATCAATTTTATTTGATTAAATCTCTTAAGTCTATCTATTAAATTAAATAAATTAAAAACTTATTTAATTTAATTTAACATAAGCTCCTTTTAATTAAATAAATCAAAATCTTTATTTGATTAATATCTTATCACATTCTTCTCATTATTTGATTTAAATAAATCCTAAAATCTAAGTCAAATAAGTCACATCATCTAATCTCTCTCATTAAATTAATTAACCCTTGATTAATTTAATCTCATCTCATGTCCCATCCTCTAGATAATGCAAGTTGCACATGAAAATAGATTTAATTCATTTATGCAAAAATTCCAAGTCAACATGTACATCCAACAAGGAAATAAATTCATCTTACATGTCCTTTGCGTTGAGCCAAGTGGCATTTATTGCATTTTCCCTTCCCTCTTACATGTCATTTCAACAAATTTGAATTTCAAATTCATGCATTTATTAGCACAAACCCCAAATCTTGCACATCCTTCATCCATTCATAGCTTGACAAGTGGCATCATATCATTGGATGAATGTTAGTCCCACATTGCTCAAATTTGGACATTCATCCATCTTGAAGTTCTATAAATAAAATGCTCATATCCTGATTTGATCATCCACAATTTGAGTAAACTTACTATACTCAAATTCATAGCAATTTTCATCCATCTCATTGAGTTCTTAGCTAGGTTATGCAGATTTTTGGCTTGGAGCTTTCATCAATCTTCATCAAAGTGGATCACTCTTCACCATCAATCAACAAAGCTTGCATAGGAGTTGGGAAAGGGCCAATTTCCACATCAAATTGGCACCAACTCCCCATAAGATCAAGAGTTTGCATGTTCTTAATAGGATTTAGTTTGTTTTTCATCTTCTTTCATTGTGTTTTTGTTTTATTCCTATTTTGAGCATAGTTAAATGGGTTTTATGGGGAATCTTGGTCTTAACTTGCATTTCAATCTTCTAATATGTTTTTTTGTTGTGTTTTGCAGGTATTAAGATTATGGTTCACAGTTTCAATTAACACAGGGATCCCTCTATCAAGCCCACACGCAAGAGCTATGGCTCCTCCAAGTATGATGAATTTCCATTCATTTCAAAATATGAAGCAAATATCTAGCACAATAAGAAGCCATTCGATCAAGAGAAGCATGAATGTAGCCCATTGTTATGATGCAACCTTCTTTACTTTTCAACACTGCTTATTCTACAACATTCATTGATAATGGAACTAGATTCATTTTGGATGAATGTAGCCCATTGTTATGATTTTGTATGAAATTGCACTCGATTCATTTTGTGATTTTTCAAAGTGGGCCATTTGAGCAGATTTTCCAACTAAACTTCTAAGTGTTGAAATCAATTTTTTCATTTTGTGAACCTTAAATCTTACCAAATTTTGCATGAAATTTTAGGCTCCAATAGTGGCTCTGTCTGGGGATGTATGCCCCTTGTGGGTGTAGCAAGAATCTAGGTCTCTGGGGGAGCAGACCAAGTGTTTTATCCATTGAGCAGTAGACTCAAACTATTTTATATGATGAATTGATATGGTTTTGAAAAAACCACACCACAGCTGATGGCATAAGGCCACCCAAAAAAAGGCTCGTATTTTCCCCTGTGATACACCTTGTTTTGTTT
Organism: Sequoia sempervirens; assembly: GCA_007258455.2. Taxonomy (NCBI): domain Eukaryota; kingdom Viridiplantae; phylum Streptophyta; class Pinopsida; order Cupressales; family Cupressaceae; genus Sequoia; species Sequoia sempervirens. Next base: position 217,959,679 of record VDFB02358134.1, on the reverse strand, counting down.
TGATTTCATTAGAATCCTCTTGAAAACATTCATGCAATCTTCCCTACTACATGCACTACCATTGGAAACTTTCATAATAACACAGTGTTCAGCTTGACCTATGTTCCTTTTATTATTCTACAGTTCATAATTCCCATTATCATGTGATAAATCGTTTATGTCTCCATCATACAAAGTGTATTCACATTCAATGCAACATTTCTCACTATTTTTCTCACTAACATGTATTGTTAAATGATCTCCCAGCTGCACTGAACATGCATCATCTGAATGCTTCTCATGGAAGTCTGAAAATTTTGTCACATCAACATCTTTTGGAAATATTTTCTACTTCTTCAATATCACTAATTAGAAATGACACAAATTTATGACTCATACAACCATCATTATGCACATTTTAACCAACTTATGTTGAACAAGCATTATCCATGATGTGCAAATTAAAGTCATTCTCAAGAATTTTCCATTCTGATTTACATATCCCTTGTTGAACAACAATAGACATAGAACCTTAATTATCTTCAAAATTTCCCTCATCATTGATACACAAAGTTCTTTCACTGTCAAAGCAAATGTATGCCGAAGATGAAAATTTTGAATCATTCTTATGTGTGTATTTTTTGTATTCAACTGTCAGCAGATTTGAAATTTGTTCACTACTGAGTGAACCTGCCTCTACATCCATCTCATTGTTGTTGTATTCTTCACTATCAAAAAATGGTAATTTAGATGCATCGATCTCATATTCATTTGCTTCACCAATTGGTACATCACCCTAATTATCATAAAATACTTCATCCTCATCATAAAGTGGATTTGAATAAACATGAAATTCATTTTCTGGCACACCTTGCCAAAATGTCATCTGATCTTCTTCTACCTTTTCATCATACAATGGGTTTGAAAAAAATTGAAATCCATTTTTAGGTGTACAAACCTCTTCTTCATCAAATGTATCTTCATGGTACTTAACTGCAGTCAGTGGTGTTATTTGGTCATTGTCAAATGGCCTTGCTTCTTCCTCCCGATCTCCATAAAAGCTGCAAGAATCACGTAATTGCAAATGCACATGATTGTCATCAAAATCTGAATTTTCAATGGATTCCTCACAGTCACAATCTGTTATGTAGGAGAGACCCTCTATATCTTCATTCTCCTCATGCAAGTTGTTATAGGAATTATTTTTACTTGCATATTCACCCTCTATGAACTAATCATAGTCATTGCCTTCTTCATTGCTGTAGGGTATACTGTCTTCTTTTATTTTAGCTTCCAATTTGTTGTCTTCAATACTATGGCAATGCATAGATGGTTGCACTTCCCCTTCATCTGAATCATGGATGATATATTCGAAAGGTATTGTTTCTCCAACAATATCTTCAATGCTTCAGTCATCCTCCAAGTTGGAAAATTGATCCTCAACAAATTCATCTTCATTCAAATCTGAAATATTATCATTGAAATCTTCGCTTGTACATGTTTCCTCCATTGGCTGAATCATTTGATCAAATTCTCCATACTCATCAGTGATACCACTATTGGATTCAACATTGATAGTATCCTCATACCTTTTCTTATCTACAATGTCAGTCCATTCATCTATTTGGTCAAAATCAACTGGTTTCCATGATTCAGACCAATAAATTGAATTAGGTTCGTATACTTTCATGAATTGCTCAATGAACTCATACTTACTAGGTGGGAAATTAATAGGTATTTTCCCACAAATACCTCCCATTATTTTGAGCAAAGAGCACCCAGATTCTCCTTTATGTCTCCTTATGTCAAGAAAGGCATCCAAAAGACTTTTGCTTCTTTCTTGAATACGTAAACATTCATCATTTTTCTTCATTGATTGTTGATTTTGATATATACCTTGTTGTAGATTCTGATTTACACTTCCATGGTGGATGACATTGCTTTGCACATTCTGATATGGGGTTTGGTATTGATATGGATAAAGTTCAAGATATTGATTGTATTGAAGATCTTGGTAGCTTAATAGTCTTTGTCCAGGAGGGACAAGGTAAGCATTCATTTGATTTGATGATTGTGGTGCATAAATGCCCTACTGTGAATGATATGCTTTATCTCCATTGCCAAAATTCCCAGTTATATTATGTGGCACTTGTGGAGTCCAAGGACTGCTTGCATTTGTACATCCATCCTCATTGTAGAATGGTATATTTTGTGATGCATTTTGAACATGTTTTTCTCTCAATTGTAGTTGTTGTTGGTCCAATTGTAGCAGTTGTTGGTCCAATTCTTTACACTCTCTTATTAACTGTTGCCTTTTCACTTCTTCTGAAATCTTGACAAGAAATTTGTAGCAACTTTTTATCTTTTCTTTTGAATGGAAATAGTGTTTCCGTTCCAAAATGTCTATGCATTCTTCATCAAGTTTTTACCAGAGTCACCATCTACTTTTCCAAAAGTAAGAAAATGGAATGAATTTTGAAATTGTTCTTCATTTACCCTACCAGAATCCCCTATGAAATTAGGTGAATGCAAATGTGAATTTTATGACTCTATACCAATAAAGGCTTGGACTCAATGTTGATTTGGCTTGATCCCCAACAGAGTCGCCAAACTGCTAGTTGTGGCTTAGATGGGGCAATCTCAACTGTATAACAATTTAATCATTTTTCACTAGAGATTCTAAGCTAAATTTACAATATATTTCATACACAATTACCTAGTGGAGTCACCAATCTGTTGTGTCTCAAAAATGTAGGTTACAAATTCTAAGAGGATTCCAGGCTCTATGATCAGATTTGCAATGTTCTTAAACCAATGAATGGAGTTAACCTTTATGGTTGATGACTCCCTGCACTTCAGGCTCTACTAAAACTAGGTGGGTGGACCTTTATAATGGAGCAGATTAGAGGAATTTATGATTTGGTTGAATTGATGGATCTATCCATAGTGGAAAATAGTGTGGGATAGATGAAAGCTTGTTAACTACTCCTACTCCTAGTACTGAATTTGAAATGTGAATGTTTGAATAAGATAATATGGAATTCTAAAATGGAATTGGTATGAAAAATGCCTAATTTTGTTGGGCTAATGGAGTCAAGAGGTGAATGATATGTGGCTAGTATTGGTTACATCTCTGATTGTTTGGCACTTAGGTTTGTTTATACCTTGTATAAACATGCAATAATGTGACTGGCAGACTCTTCTTATTGATCCAATCAATCCTATCAGGTTACTGTGATTTACTAAAAGGATTTCAATCCTTCCTTGAAAGAACTAATTAAAATAATCACACAATGACAACAAATGTGTATTGAAAAATGAACTATACCCTCAGTTTGAATAACAATATAACATCAAGTTGGAGATAGTATGACAATCTTATCAATTACCTTACTCTTCTTACTGATCCAAATATTACCTCCAAGTTAGTGTAATCAATCAAAATGATTTTAATTCTTTAATAGAAACTGATTAACTTGATTACACAAAAACAACAAGTGTGCCTTAATGAAACTAGATATCAACTTAGATACACAAGTTCAAATAATAGAGAAATAACAATGTGGAGACAACCAGATAAATGTTCAACTCAACAAACAATAGATACCAATGTTGGACCACCAATTTATGCATTCTTCTCCATTATATAATTTCAAAAGATTTTGCAATACACAACATAATGTTCTGTTGAAGCAACTGATCAACCTATCCAACTGCCTAACTACTAATCCTAATTCTAATCCTGATGAATTCTTCATTTGATTTCATCTGGAATATATACATTACATTTTCAAGAGTTGTGAACCTTCACATGTCTGTCTGTTGTAGTTCTTCATTTTATTTTAATTAATTTCCTTTAGAAAATTAAAATACTTTAATCTTCATTCCTCATCTTTGTTAAAATTAATTCAATAATAATCTTCCTTTGCTCGAAATCTTCACTTCACTTTTCACATGTATGTACCTTCAATATGTTCTTCGAGTAAAAATAATTATCCCTTTTAACTTCCTTTGCATTTTCTTCCTCGTGAAATTTAATTATGATTTATTATCATTATTTTGCTGAAGATTTTCACATCAGTTTTACCCATATTTAGTTTCACCCAAATTTAGAAGATATCCTCTTGGGTGAAATTACAATTACTCTCTTTAATTTTATTTTCTCTTAACCTCTTTGGTGAAAACATTTCTGAGTGAAAACATTTACAAGCCCACTTTACATTATTACATCCCCTTAAAAATAATTTTAGGCTCTTGTTATTTAATAAATTTCCATTTTTCTTTGTTCACACGTTGCTCCATGTAACACCGTATTTATTTTAATATTTCACCACCCTCACACTTTCACCGTGACATGCTCCATCAAAGAGACTTATAATTTCTCTTCGGATAGTAGTTTGTCTCCCCTATGAAGAAAGCTCTATCGGGCTATCAATGGGACTTCATTTTAACTCCTGCTGAAATTTAATTGTCTTGCCGATGTGGTTTACATTGAGCTATTGGTGTGACTTCGAAGTTCAAAGTGACTCCCACCGAAGTAGCTGGTCTCTTCGATGATTTTTTTTTGCTTTTTCTTTCTGCGGCAATGGAATTCTTTGTTTTAATTAACACAGGGATCCCTCTATCAATCCCACACGCAAGAGCTATGGCTCCTCCAAGTATGATGAATTTCCATTCATTTCACCATATGAAGCAAATATCTAGCATAATAAGAAGTCATTCGATCAAGGGAAGTATGAATGTAGCCCATTGTTATGATGCGGCCTTCTTTACTTTTCAACACTACCTATTCTACAACACTCATTGATAATGGCATTGATTAATTCCTAAATTTGACTCATCTCCTTTGATGCCACTTTATAAATTTGTATCACTTTCTTCTCATCAATCGCATGTTTCATGTATTTTAAACAACGCTCAATATGTTATCTCATGGACGCACTTGACTTGAACATCAAACACTGTATCAAGGTTCTCTTTTAAGACGCTTATTTTTGAGTTGATCTGCTCTTTTTTTGGTCGATGAAACTTTCTTCATTCATTTTCATCTTGGTGCTCAGAAAATTCCATCTCTGAGAAATGGCCATTCATTGGTTTTGTTTGGAAATTTTGCCATGATACTGAGGAAAACAGTTTCTTGGGAACCAAAGCAACATTTGATTTTCAAGGTTTCCATACTTTTCCCATACATTACCTTCTCTTTGTTTGCAAATACGTCCTCAATTCGAAGTGTTTATCACAGTCAATTCAATTTCTTTCAGTTCATTTTAATCAAAAGTCCCCATTATGTTTTAGGAATCTGTGCTATTTGGAGAAACACCATAAAATTTTAAATAATTGAGGTGGATTTTGTATACTTTTCCTCAACATGCTTTCTTATAGTTGCCTTATCCTTTGATTTCCATGTTCCCTCAATGATCACCAATTACTTGAAAGAGGGCATGATTTTCATCAAGTTGAAGAGGAAATCCACTCAGTTTGTTCTTCAAGAAATTGAGATTTCTAATATTCAATTCTTTGTCTTCACGTTTCATAATTTTGTCAAGTTCAATTCTCATCATCAACATAGATAACAATTCTTGAAGGCTCGTCTAGGTCATCTGAATCGAGGTATCCAGGAGGGTAACCAAGTTCACGCATCCTATTGTGTAGTTTTTGCACACATGCCCCACTGAAAGTAGGGACCCTCTTTTACTCTTGTTTTTGATGCTTTAGCTCTTGGATTTTTAGGTTTTGTTGACTTAGCGTGTGCTTGAATGATTATCTTATTTGTGCATATGTCCCCTTTCTAAGAAGTACTTTGAAAATATAATGTTCTGAGCTCATTTCAGGTTTTTCATTGCTCTTAGGATTTTCCGCCCCATCTGGATTTTCCCAGATTTCACTCAAAGCCCGGCGGCTGATGTTTTGCACTATTTTTTGGAGATTCCGGTCTTTCACGGAATTCTGCATGGATCGGATTTTCCCAAAATTTAGTCTCCTTGTCAAATTCACGGATTTGAGTTTGGTCTGTCATTTTATGAATGTTGATGGCCCAGTCTCTGTTTTCTCCTATTGATTGATGAGTCTAATGGTGTTTGGAATTCTCATGATTGCATTTTTTAGCTCGATAATGTGTATGATTGTTTTTGTTTTGGTTGATTTTGGGGTTTTTTGAGCTTGTGTGATTGCCAACCCTGGGTGAGTTTGTGAGCTTGTTTTCAATTTCATTTAAGTTAAACTCACTTGTGTCTCCTTTGAATAACCCATCCTCGAGCTTAATGGGGGTGGAAATCAAAATTTGGGCTAACTCCCCTGCATTCATGGTGGAACCTTAGGGTTTCGACTTTGGAGCCATCACCAATACCGATCAAATTTCCCTTGAGTGAATTCAGAGTTTGGAGCCATCAATGAATGATTTGACACAAGTGGAATTTGAGCCCAGGTCCTCAAATTTGTGATCTTTCGATCAATTTGAGTGAAACCATGTGAGAACGTCGAAGTCCGGGTTTTCCTTCAATTTTGGGATTTTCCTTCACTGGCGGATTTCCCTGGTTTTCCTTGTCCTCTATGTTTTCCCGAAATCCAGAGTTTTACCTACTTCGCGGATTTCTGCTCCCTCCAGATTTCCTGAAATTCCCGTCATCTCTTCATTTTTTGAAATTTGTAGACTGTTGATTGTTTTCGTGGAAATCCGTCCTAGGCGGATTTCTCTGAAACTTTGTTGAAAATGAAGAATTATGAGATAGCATGAACTATTGGCTATTGATTGTGCATTATGTGATTAATCTGAGTAATCTTAAGATCTTTCATGCTATTTCTTATCTGATTGTGATTGATTGAATGATTATTGGGTGCTTGTTATGCTTATTTCGCTAGAATCCGCCTGGCTAGGAATTTACCGAAATTACCTCCTGGCCTGGATTCCGTGAAGAGGTGAAAATCCCAAACTGTGGAGAAATTGCGCTAACGATATTTTGGGGTTGATTTCAATCTTTGTTTGAATTTATTTGAATGATGGATACATTATTGGTGATGGGCTAATTCTGATCTTCATGTTATAATGGATATTATTGATGGTGGTTTTTGCTGAGTGCAAGTTGGATTTAACAAGGTTGTCAAGGAAGTTCTGGAGGAGATTAATTTGATTGAAGGAGGGTTTAAAGCATTTATTATTTCACTTGTGGCTGACCTGGAGGGGATTTTTCTTAAGATTCCAGATAAATTGGATCGAGATAAGAATGAAGGGGCAAGTTAATGATTGATTGCATTGGGAGTTGTGCTTCCTATTTATCCAAGGCCTTTTCTACCTGGCCTTTTCCATCGTTCACATGCATTGGATCGAGTTGCATTGTAAATCCTAGGCTGACTTGGATGAGTTCACGCATTTAATGCATATTTTATCCTATTTTGAATTCCTCTTGGCCGACCTATTTTATGGCCATTTATTATTGTAAAATCTAAATTGGGCCGACATGTCTTGGGGTTTCTATAAATATGGCATTTTTCCTCATTTGTAAGGGTAATAGTAGAAGTCACTGGAGATAGTTCTTGGCTTAGAAGCAATTAGGGTAGTAAAGAAAGAATTAGGGTTATAAGTTAGTCGATTTTGGAGCAAGTGTTGTAACACATAACATTAGAATTGTTGCTGAGATTGGATGATTCAATACAATTGAAGACATTGTGATTTCTGGTGATCTCTTTGTGTTGACTTATCTTGCATGGTTCTTGTTGTTCCATCTTTTGAAATTGCTCAAGGTTATTTGATACATGTTAGATTGTAGAGTTAGATTTGATTCAGTGGTGTTTATGGTTTAGTACTTGAAGTGTTGCAACAATCTCTGGTCCATACTTTTTGCAACCAACTGATTGTCAGTTGCTTTGCAAAGTTAGCTTGGAATTTTATATTCATTGTGATTAGTTCAATTGTGAAGGTTTATTCATTTTAATTGCAATATGATTTCTTTGGATGAATGTTCATGATATGAAAATCTTCAATACCTTAGAAGATTGCACTATTCTTGTAAGATTCCAGATTCATCTGGGTTAAGCAGGAATTAGTTTATGAGGGATTGGTCCATTTCAAGTATTTCATCTTTTGCATTGTTAGTCTTAGAAATGGATTTAATCTTAGTGATATCTCTAAAACCCTTATATTTTGTCATTGCTTTTATCATTGCAGTTAGATTTAGGATTGAAGTATCACCATATTGTCAGATTTGATAGATTCAAGATTCACTCTTTGCTTGTAGTAAGGTCCCTTTGTGATTACCAACATTTTCACATTTATCACTGAGTTGTTTATGCATTGTCAAGACCTGACATTAGAGACCTTGGGGTTATCTCTTGAGGCTTGTTGATAGAGATTTACCTTTCAAGAGAGATAGGATATTATATTCTGTCTGAGTTGTTGTTGTGCAGAAAACATCATCAACAGATTGGTGGGTCCAATTCCCCAATACCCAAGGATTGTCTATTCTCACTTCCAAGCATTCCTAGGCTTTATTCCCTCAAATTTACCTCCTGGAAAATTTTGGTAGTATCTTTGGGGACATCGCAGACCAAAAGATTGTGCTCGTTTTGACTTATGTTCATTGCGAGAATTAGTTATGGTAGTATAACCTTGAGGTTTTGAATAATCCTTCAATCCATGACTATAAGAACCATAGTTAAAGCATCTAGAAGCTTCTACTAGAAGTTCCTCATTGCATTTTGGATTTGTAATCCCATTCTAAACTGTCAAGGGTAGTGCGCATGCACGATCATAATATGGAACACCCTCTTCCTTTGTTGTCATCTTTCAAAATATGACAGTTACCCTCTATTCTATCTTTTAAGAACTTAGACAAGATGTGCTATCATACTCATTTTTTGAAGTGCAAGTTATTTTTTCACTATGAATTTTATCCACCCAATCAATATTGTCCTAGTTCCAATCACTAATGCCATCTAATTTAGTTTCTCTCTGAAACACCTCTTAATGGTCTCATTTTCTTAATCCTTTTGAGCATTACCTCAAGTAATTGAATATTTTACTTCTTGCAATTATTCCATGAAACCCAAAATACGCCTTGAACTAGAGTGGGTATTTTATCAGAATTTATTTTCTATCTTGCACTGTGACAAAAAGATCAAGTTGCCTCCAGAATTGCGTGAAAAATTTGATCAAAACTTCTCCTTGAACCATAAAATGCACCAACATATTGAGTTATGATAGGAGAGTATGGATGCAAAATGGAATTGCATGAAGTATTCAGGATTCCAAACTGTTAATGCTCGAAGCTACCTATTTAGTCATTTTTGAAAACTGCCACTGTCAAAAGTCAATTAAAACTCATCAAGTCACCCTCATTGAAAAATATCAAATCTATTCATGAGAATCTGTAACTTGGGGAATTGGTTTAGTTAGGTCCTATGAGTATGTATTCAAAAGGATTTTTTGTAGAACCTTTTTCTTCACAAAATATCAAGCGTGAAATTTGATGCCTTTTCAGCTATCTTGGAAATGCAGTCTTTAGATTGGGTAAAATCTATTTGGATTTGATTTTGAAAAAATACCAAATGATGTCCTGAAGCTTTGAAAATTGACATGGATGCACACCGAGATGGGGAGAATCTAGAGCACCAATTGATTTATCTTGACAATATTCCAGTTGCTTAATATTATCCTTCAAAGTTGGTCACTTTAGCAAATTTCACTATGTAGACATCAAACCCTTCACAAAACCCTTCAACTTGGTATTTTGGAATCTTGTCAAAACTGATCGTAGGAAGCTAAAATTTGGTAGAGACACTCACATATGGTAGATGAACACGTTTGCAAAGTGATTTTGCATGAAATTGCACCGGATTCATTTTGTGATTTTTCAAAGTGGGCCATTTGAGCAGATTTTCCAACTAAACTTCTAAGTGTGGAAATCAATTTTTTCATTTTGTGAACCTTAAATATTGCCAAATTTTGCATGAAATTTTAGGCTGCAACAATACACATGCTAAAATTCCCCATAACCAACTATTCAAGTACTCAACATCATCCATTCTCTCATCTCAAAGCAATAAAATAATACACAAATGGCCACAGACAAAGCTAGACAACAAGTTTGCATCAACATAGAATCAAACCTTGTGGATATAAATAGTCCACTTCCAAGTTGTCCCATAGCAAACATGTAGGTAAGGACAACCCACAACATTGCACAACCCATAGATCCAATCAATGTAACATTCAAACCAACTATTGCACTAAAAATTACAAAACTAAGATCTCAAAGAGAATAATCATGTAGACAACATGACTCAAGCACCATATCATACACAAATATGATTCACCAAACAGGTCCACAACCTGAGCACCATAGTCTAGGAACCCACCAAGCATCACCATAGAAATGTTGAGTGACTAATCGCGTACCAACACTCCCATTCAGAGAAAGCATCTCACCTTCTCATACCATACATGAAGCAAGCATGGAAAACTACAACTATCTCATCTAGTAACACCCCAAAAGTCAGGGTCTAGAAAATAGCTTAACCACATCTCCACAAAACCACAAATTTTTCTTGACCGTGTAGAAACTACAAAACCATTGTGTTTGAAAAACAACCATGTGCATCCACACCCACTTGACATATAGAAGACTCAAAAGTCTAAAACAAAAAAAACCATAACGGTTAATCCAAAATAATGGATCATCATAGATGAGCGTAACCATAGATTTTTATGAAAATCTATAAAACCCTTAGATCCAAGGAACATGAATTTGAGCCATGCACGTACAAATCATCCATAAAAGGAAAAAGTAGTTCAAGAACTCTAGGCTCGTTTCAAGCCAACTTCACAGCCACCAACATACACATGCATATGAAGGATACAAGCTATTACATAATCTTTTAGATCATCCAATGATCAATTCCATAGCCTACATGCAATTAGGGTAACAAAAACAATGCCTTCCAATAGTAGGAAAAAACACCCAAAATAAGCACATTACTCCATAGCTAAAAAGCAACCCAAGCTTCTCCATATCATCAAGGAGCTTGTCACATAGATACCCAATATGAAATCTTTGCTACAACACAACCACAAAGGAAAAAATCCCACCCCATGCATCATGATTATTCTATTGTCAACTATGAGCTTCAGATCACATCATTTCAATATGACCAACTCCGTTTTCTTTGTCTTCACCATCCTTCAAGATGCATTCTATCAATTGAAACTGAGACAAAGAGTAAACAACTTCCACTCACCAAAGGATCAATTAACTTTAGGTGATTCCTTCAGATTTCATCAAGCTTTCCAAACTATGAAATCCTCAAAGAAGGAATACCTAGAACCAAAAACACCATCTCTGATACCAATTGAAAGGAAATTCAATTCATCTCAGAATGAGCATCAAAGATCAGTAGGTGCCTTCAGTAACATTCATTTCTTCAAAAGTCCTAAAAAACACGTACTACTATGCCATAAAGCAGAATCTGACATAGTTCATTACCCACCATTAATCCTTAGAGGAAAGTTCATGCAATTTAAGATCTTTCAAGACCAACCAGATTCAACAACATGCATTAAATAGATTCTACAAACATAATCATTAAACATGTAGGATGGAATAGAAGACATGAACACAAATATTTACGTGGGGTAAACCCTTTCAGGTAAAAAACCCCACACTCCAAAAGCATAGATCTATTGTATTATTCAACAAAAAAATAAATAGTTACAATACAATGCAGGTTGTAAGCCTTTACATGGAGATTTACATCTTGTTCCATCTAGAGAAAATTAGGTAACATAACCCCCTGAATTCAATCTCCACTCTCTCACACACACACTATTCCAATACACTACCACATTTCAAACAGACTTCTCAAGCGTTACTAGAAAACTTGTCGTACTATCACAAATAGACTTAACTGTCCTTACCTCTTTCCTTTGTTGAAGTCCTATCAAAATATCAAAAGGATTCATTATTATGTCCAACCGATATATTTATCTCTCTACAACAAGTGTCCTTCACAATCGTTCACCATTGCCAACACCTTCCATTAGGATATCGAAGAGACTATGTGATGACTCCCTCTGATATGATGAATTCTCATTGAAGAACCTTGCAGCTTTGACTAGGTGGTCCCTACTGCCTATGTGTCACCCCTATCATTGTTGTACAACTAACATCACCAATGTTCACCTTTATCAACATTCTGTGGGTTCCACTTTATTGGCATGTCGTAGGGACTACACAATAGCTCCCTCTGACATTGTAATGTATCTCAGATGTTCATTCTAACAGTCTATCAGAATGTCAAAGGGACGAACCTCAAGGTGCCTCTGATATCCTATTATCTCCTCAAAAATTCCTTTCTACCGTTCATTTGAATGTCGAAGGGACTACTAAATAGATCACTTTGACATTGACCTATCCCTCCGATGTCAAATTTTGATAGTTCATCAAAATGTCGAAGGTGTTGGATCTCAAAAATGTAGGTTGCCAATCCTAAGAGGATGCCAGACTCTATGATTAGACTTGCAATGTTTTTGAACCAATGAAAAGAGTTAACCTATATGGTTGATGACTCCCTACACTTTAGGCTTTGCTAGACCTAGGCGGGTAGACCTTTATATTGGAGGAGATTAGAGGAATGTATGATTTCGTTGAATTGATGGATCTATCCATAATGGAAAATACTGTGGGATAGATGAAAGCTTGTTAATTACTCCTAATGGAATTGGTATGATCAGTGCCTACTCCTGCTAGGCTAACAGAGTCAAGAGGTAAATGATGTGTGACTTACTTACTGGATATGGTTCTAATTGTGTGGCACTTATGTTTGTTTATACCTTGTATAAACATGCAAGAATGCGACTGGCATACTCTACTTATTGATTCAATTGATCCTATCAAGTTACTATGATTTATTAAAAGGATTTTAATCCTTCCTTGAAGGAGCCAATTAAAAGAATCACACAATGACAAAAAATGTGTATTGACAAATGAATTATATCCTCAATTTGAATAACAAGATAACATCAAGTTGGAGACAGTATGCCAATCTAATCAATTACCTAACTCTTCTTACTGATCCAAATGTGACCTCCAAGTTACTGTAATCAATCAAAAGGATTTTAATTCTTTAATAGAAACGAATTAACTTGATTACATAAAAACAACAAGTGTGTCTTGATGAAATTGAAATATCAACTTGGATACACAGGTTCAAATAATAGAGAAATAACAATGTGGAGATATCTAGATAATTTTTCAACTCAACAAACAATAGACACTAGATTTCAAAAGATTTTTCAACTTTTTCTCCATTTGCATTATTTCAAAAGATTTTGCAATAAACATCATGATATTTTGTTTCGGCAACTGTTCCACTTATCCAACTACCTAACCACTAATTCTAATCTAATTCTAATGATTCCTTCATTTAATTTCATCTTGTATATATACATTATATCTTCAAGAGTTGTGACCCTTCGCACATTCGTCTGTTGCAGTTCTTCATTTTATTTTAATTAATTTCCTTCGACAAATTAAAATACTTCAACTTTAATCCTCATCTTTTTGAAAATTAATTGAATAATAATCTTCTTTCGCTGGAAATTTTCACTTCACTTTTTACATGCATGTATCTTCAATACATTCTTTGGGTAAAAATAATTATCCCCTTTTAACTCCCTTTGCATTTGCCTCCTCATGGCATTTAATTTACATTTGTTAGATTTTCACATCTCTTTTACCCATACCATATTTAATAAAATATTCTTTCAGTAGAAATCGCCCACTTCTAACTCCCCTGGTTAAAATATTTCACATTTCAGTGAAAATATTTTACTTTATAAAGAAAACACTCTATGTCTCCACCTTCACCTTTATATAATAAGTCTTCACTTTATTACTCTCACAATTTCATATTTAAACCTCTTATTAGTACTTGAGGCAATATACTATTGCAATGAGTTTTCTTTTTTCTTAGTTAACTAGTTATTAATAAATTAGCTTTCAACCAATCAAATACAATAATTCTTTTTGAAAAAAGTAAAATTCAATTTTATAAAGTGAACTTGTTAAATATTTAATTTTATAAATTATAAAAATAATTTATTGTGCTTATGATTGGCTAATAAGTTTTGTGTGTTATTGATAGGAAAAGTAAAAGTGAACTATTATTTTGTTTATTTTTCAGAGAACAAAACTATTATCTTACCTTTTTTAAAGCTTTAATGCAGAGAGAAAACTAGATATCTTACACTTACTACTATTTGAAGTGTTCTAATTTCTTGCAGATTTCTACTCTCCAATGTAACCCATCAGTAATATGGTTTGCATTTATTAAACAAAAAAAATTACTTTTGTTTTGTTTTCCAAAAATTACGTGCAACCTTGAACCGCCAATGGACGTCCACTATGAAAACATTGTTTTATTCAAACTCCTTCAACATCGGCATGCTTTCTGCTCATTAGCCATGCATTAAGAGGAGTATAACTGTTTTTACCGTTTCAACAAATGGGTTTTGATTTATTTTTTTAATGTAATTTTTAATTTTATTTTTTAAATTTTATTATTTTTGTAATATTAAACATTATATATTTAGTAATTTTTTTAAATTTTAATTGAACTCAAAATAATAATTATTAATATTAATTTATTTTTTTATTATTAAAGTTCAAATAACTTTAATGACAATTTATTTATTTTATTTCACATAAATTATATAATACATATTTTTATGTAACAAAACTATTATATAAATTTTATGTTTAAATAATTATTATTTAATTCTTTTTTATAATTACATTATATAATCATTTCATTTTATTTAATATAAAATAATTTAAAAAATCATTATTTAAATTTATATTATACAATCAATAAATATTATTTAATAAAATATAATAAGTTTATATTAAATTTTATATTTATATAATTATCATTTTCTTCTTTTATTTGTATATAAGATTAGTAATTTTAATAATATTGAGATAAGTAATTTTTAAAGATTTTTTTCTATTTTAAGCATCAACACATGTGAGTTTAAGGAAAAGGGATCAAGACAAAGTTTGGTTGATGTAGTCATGTAGGTATTCCCAAACATACAATAATGCAGACCAACACTAAGTAAATTAAGCTACAAAATAGGTAAATTAAAGATAAATTAAATAATAACAGTAATAATAAAAACACTATAGATTTAAGCCGGTGTTGGCATGGTGTGATGGTTTATAGGTGGCATTGTTGTTCTTGCCACCAAGGTTCAAACCCTGTTGGGGTGGTATATTGTTGAATGGTTGTATCCGGTTCATAGCTCCGGTCAAAAGCGTTTACCCCTTGAATAAAAAAAAAAAAAACACTATAGATTTAAATTTAAATTCATACATGGAACCAACTTGTTATTAGCTCTTCTTTCCATTAATAGATTTTTTTTCATTATTTCACATAACTTACATTAAACATATTGTTATTTAACAAAATTATTATATAAATTTAATTTTTAAATAATTATTATTTTATTCTTTCTTATAATTGTATTATATAATCATTTCATTTCATTTATATTTTATTTAATATAAAATAATTTAAATCATTATTATTTAAATTTATATTATATAATCAATAATTATTATTTATATATTATATTATATATATTATTATGTAACATGATTATTACATAAATTTTATATTTATATAATTATCATTTTCTTTTTCTAATTATATTATACTATCATTTGATTTGATTTGATTTTGTTTGATATTTATAATTTTTTATAATATTACAAATTTGAATATATAATTGATTTTTATTTAATATAATTAAATTAAAATTTAGAATTATTAATATTAATATAAATACACATAATTATCTTAATATTAATATAAATACACATAATTATTTAATTGATTTTTGTATCCAAGCATTACACATCAAATGGGCCTCCTGCCATTGGAGATGCGTATGCTAAGAGCTTTACTATTGATTGAATGTCTCTCCATTTGATATCCTCCCTCATGTGCCTCAATTTTAAATTGAAGACGCTAATCCATTCATTCATAGCTTTGACACAAACCATGGCTGATTCAAGGTTCATTTTCAAAAACAACATACACATTTGTTGCCTCCAAAGCAATTGGTTCCCGCTTTAAACATTCGGAAAATGCCTCTTCTTCATCAGTTCCCATGAAATATATGCCGAGAAGAGATATCACAACCATATTCATGCCAATTACTCTTGGAGGGTGACCTCAATGAGAACAAGACAAGGGAATTAGAAAGGAATTTTATATGTAACAGGGAATGCATGAAATTGAAACCTTAAACTCTCATCGTGGTATGAATCTTTGACAGTGGAAATAAAACCCAAGTGGATGTGAAATAGGATTTTAAGATTTTGATAACTAGGTGAAGCCTAAATAATCTCTCAACTTGGCGAAATCTCCTATCAAGTATATGGGTTTTTGAAAATTTCTTGGTGGGTCCTAAGTTCCCAAAGCATATCATTTCCAAAGTACTCAGATGATTTTGGTTGAATGACTAATTTTTAACATTGAGGAATGGTTTTCAAATGTTGGGAATAATTGTGACTCTAAGAACTTGGAAGGCTCGGATTTCTCAAGCAATTTCTAACATGGCATAGGTAAAGAGATATTTCTTTGACAAAGTTCATGTAGGTTCCATAACTTTCTTGAGTTTTCAACAAGTCTCAAAGTGTTGAAAATGTAAACATTATGAGATGGGAGATAATGCATTAAATTCACATCCCTAATTCATCAAAATTTGAGAACTTGCACTGTGATCAAAATATGTCAGGTAGCCTCTGGAATTGCCTCAAAAAATTGATCAAAACTTCTCCTTGAGCCATGAAAATTCACCAGTATGATAATTGATGGTAGGGGAGTGTGATTTCAAGATAGATTGGTATAAACTTATCAGGTTTGAAAACTGTCAATGTTCAAAGTTTCTTATCTGGCATTTTCTACAAAACTGCCACTGTCAAATTTAGTTGAAACCCACCACTTTACCTCCTTGAAAAAATATTAAATCTCTTCCTATGAAGTCGTAACTTTGGAGATTAGTTCATTTAGGTGAAATGAACAAGTGTGCACGATGGTTTTTCATTGTCTCATTTTCTTCATCAAATATCAGGTGTCAAAGTTGACCCTTTTGTAGTTGTTCTGGAAATGCAATTTTCAAACTGGTTAAAATCCATTTGGTTTTGATCTTGAAAAAATACCAAATGATGTCCTGAAGCTCTGAAAATTGACATGGATGTACATTGAGATGGGGAGAATCAAGAGCACCAATTTGTTTGTCATGAAACCCTTTCAATTGCTTAATATTGTTCTCCAAACTTGACCTACTTGGCAGATTTTACTGTGTAGACAACAAACCTTCGCAAAACCCTTCAACTCACCCTTTTGAAACTTTGGTAAATCAGATCATAAGGAGTGGAAATTTGGTAGATACATTCACATATGGTAGATGAACACAATTTCAAGGTGATTTTGTGTGAAACTGAACGAGCTTCCAATTATGATTTTTCAAAGTGGGTCATTTGAGCAGATTTTTCAACTGTACTTTTGAGTGCTGAAATGAAAATTTTCATTTTGTGAGCCTTAAATCTTGCCAAATTTTTCATTCAATTTTAGGCTCCACCAGAAGGGACTACAAAATAACTTCCTAGGACATTGTAATGTCTGGCTGATGAAGCTAAATGCCAAACTTTCGAAACCTTATCGACATGCTGAAGAGACTAGCAAGTTCGTCCCACTGACATTCACCTATCAACCCGATGAACTTTTGGTCGATGCCTGAACTCTGAAACTTTTTACGCCAGTAAGTTTGAGACATCTTTCTCAATATTCTACCCATTTTTGGGGGGTGATAAACACTACTGAACTATAACTTACTTCCCATCCTTTTCCACAAATTTCTCTGAAAATGGCTCAAAAACTTGGTATCCTTATCAAATGTCATAGTCCTTGGAACACCATGCAATCTAGAACTTTGTTAAGAAATAGTTTTTCCACTCGAGTTGCATCATTGGTCTAATTGTAGGCAATAAAATGGTACAACTTAGAAAAGTGGTCAACAACTACAAAAATAAAGTCATTACCTCAGCGTGTGCTTAGAAGCCCTAACACAAAATCCATACTTAGATTTATCCATGGTCTTGTAGGTACTAGTAGTGCCATATATATTAACCTATATTATGTGTCTTTTAGCCATTTGAAAGTTTTTCACCTAGTCATATATCTAGTTACATCTCTCTTGATCTTCGACCAACAATATTTATCCTCTACCAAAACTATCATCTTATCATGGTAAAAATGCCCAATCATCCCACTGTTATGAAATTATTTGATTATGCTCTCTCTCATAGATATAGCTGGAATGCATAGTTTTTTCCATTGAAAAGATATCCATCCTACATAAAGTATTCACCCTTAGTGTACTGCATAATTCTAGATATTGAGATTCATCCATCATGTCATCCAATCATGCTATAGGAGATCGATATTAATGGTGATATTATTGATTTCTCTATTATTGGTGCAAATTCTCCACATGCCATCCTTCTTTGGAGTTAGCAATGTTGGTACAACACATGGAATCATGCTTTCTCTAGCAACACCTTAGAAGATTTGTTACTTGTTTATTGAGTTCTTCATGTTTTGTAGGAATCATCCCATATGTTTCCTTTTTAGGTAGAGAGGCCCATAGAATAAGATCAATGTGATGTTGAATATCCCTATTCAACGAAAAACCATCAAGTAATTCATCTGTAATAACATAATCATGCTCTTCTAGTACCTTTTCTACATTTCAGGTATTTGTACTTCTTCACTTTTACCTCTCTACACTATTAGTGAATAACAAAAAGCTATCACCTTCATTTCTTTGACAAGTTCCCTTTCTGACAACATACTCTCAGTCTTTCCTTCATCTTTCATGGGTGTCAAAGTTACTTAGAGTTATCCTTCCAAAAATATGTATATTTTTCTCTCTATCATACATAACTTTCCTATCATATTGCCATGGTTTTCCCAATATCACATGACATGCATCCATCATAATAAAATCACACCATACTTCATCCTTATAAGCCTTCCCTATAGAAAAATTGATTAAGAATCTCTTATCAATAGTAAATTCATTGCCATTTTTAAACTATGCAGTAAGGTAGGGATGAGGATGCTTTTTGGAGTGTAATTTCAATTTCTCTACTATTTCCTTAGATACCATGTTTCAAAAATACCACTATCAATAATGACCTGACATACCTTTTCTCTTGAGGTGCATTTGGTTCAAAAAACATTTGCATGAAGCCAAGAATCTTAATATCCTCAAGTTTGTATTTGTTGCTTCTCTGGAATCACCATTGCTCTTCTCATCATGAGATTCTCACCCACATCTGGCAAGACCTGGGATCCTGCTATGTCTTTTTCAGTCTTAATTTCACCCAAGTTCAATCTCGGTTGCTCTCCTTGTCTTCTGTATTGCATGTGATCACTTGAGAATTCAAATTCCTTATGACCTTCTTCACCAAACTTGAAAAAATGAATGGTCTTCATTGGGTTTTCCATCCTCTACCTCCACTATAACCTTTGCCTCTCTAAAACCCTCTTCATCTTTATTGGTTATAATGGTTTTATTGGTTATCTTCTAATTTATCCATTTCCTAGGATGATTCCGCCTATTATTCAGACCACCTCACGAAGGAGATGATGTACCCCTTTTTTCCCCTCTATTCCTTTGAAAATACTATCTATTTTGTTTTTCTTCAGCCTTCAAGGATAATTGATATGCTTCTTCCATACCATTAATTCTATGCATGCTCAATTCATCTTTGATGAAGAAATTTTAACCATTTACATACCTGAAATCCATCTTCTCATTAGTATCTTGGTGCTCCAAATGAATGGAAAGATTGTAAAATTCATTTGTGTAATCTTCCACACTAGATAGATTCTATTTCAAAATTTAAAATCTCTGAAAAAGAGTCTGGGCATAATCTAGAGGAAAAAATGTCTCCTTGATCTTCTTCTCCATCTTTCTTCAAGTCTTAATTTTATCCTTTCCCTTTATAATCATTTCCTTCTACAAATGATCCCACCAGATCATTGCATATCCCTTTAACTTGGTGCATGGAAACTTTACCTTATTTTCCTCTATCATGGGTTTCCATTCAAAGAATTTAATCACATCATTCAACAAATCTATCATATTCTCTAGTTTAAGACTACCCACATACTTTGAAACTTTGATTTTGATTGAAGGGAACACAATATATTGAGAGTGGGGGGTGAATCAGTATATGAAAAAACTCTTTAATTCAAAATTAATTACCATTAGTAACTTATCCAAACATGAACCTCAAAATACCAAGGTAGAAATTATTTATTTCCTTAATTATTATGCAACACAGATGCACACATTCACACAAAGAACACCTGATATACGTGGAAACCCATAATGGGAAAAACCATGATGAGAAGAGCTACTTGGAGCTAATATCTAAATCCATCCTCACAAAAATAATGAATCACTTACAATCATGAAGTAGGCACCAACCTACTAGAGGCACCAATCCCTAATTGTATTTGTAACTACCAACCTACTAGAGACACCTATCCCCAACACAATGATCTAAGCACCAACTCAATAAGTAAGACACCAGTCTTACTGGATTGCAAAGATATAATTTGTGGACTTTGAAGACTAATAACATAGCTTGTACTTGATCTAATCAACCTTCAGACACTCTCCCACACAACATATGATCTTTTGATAATAGCACATCATTATTGGAATACAACTAACATTAAATCACAGTGATATTTTCACTGAAGCCCTACTTACACAGAATTCCCACACACACACATTGATTCATTGAATGAATCCTAGTCATAATATATACATTCCAACATATTAACAATGTCTTATTTTGACCAATAACTTCTTAACATCATCCACAATTAGCCATGTTGGCTAGGGGTAGACCTTAATTCAAATTGATATGAAACATGTAGTCAGCTCGATCCTAAATCAATTTTGTTGTCACTGGTAATAGATGATGTTGTGCACTTCTTTCAGTGATCTTAAATTGGTCCTATTTTATGTTCACATGCTTCCTCTAGTTGGCACACACTTTTGTTCTCTAGCACAAACACTCAAACATTATTCAAATTCAACCATCCAACATAGACCACACTCTATTCCTTCTAACTTCTATCTATTGAAGCTCAACCTTTGAAACACTAGAATCTAGTACATCATGAGTAACTTTACTTCAGGTCCAAACTACAAGCCATAGCATTCAAATGCAGTAAAATGTGGATCAAAACACAATGAAAGTATAATACAATGCAAAGTAGAAAACCACAAAATACTATCACAAACAGTTCTAGATTGCTTCAAACTTGATTGTAATAGTTACAAGATGATATTTAAAGCATACTACAAGTAGCCTTCTTCTTAGTAATGATAACATTAAGATTCTACAACTGATCACAATACTTCTTTAATTCAAATGCTCAGACATAAAATGACAATAATTACTTTTAATTCTCATCGATCTGCTAACATCACTCCTTTGACATCAATGAAAACATATGTTCAACATTGATCCCATCATTTTTTCCTTCTAATTCCTTGAGAATTCTCTCTTCAAAAGTCATGTGGTTTATTGATTCCTCTTCAGGTTCTACATACTAATCTGCACCTCCTTGGTTTATATCTTCATCAAAATCATCTCCTCTTTGCCTCATTCTTTGATTTTCCATGATGTTCACAAGATATTGTACTTGGAGTTGTAGGTTTTGCATATCTCTATGCATCTTGGCAAGACCTCTCCTTCTTCCTCTCCCATCCATCTTCCTGCCCTGAGACCAAATGATGCAACCAAACAAACTATTAACATTATTTTTCCATTATTGCTAAAAGAAATCATGTAAATAAAAAATTTCTTGAAAACCACACTATTGCATTATTCCTCTTTTCTCTAGAATGAAAGAAAAAACACCATTATATCTAAAAATTAAAAAATCCAAAAATCCAAAAATTACCATTTTTGGTAGTTTTGACAATTGTCATAATTTTCCATTTTTTGTAATTTCACATGTCTATCTCTTTGAGCTCTTATTTTTCCAAAGATATTCTTGCCACTATGGTGACACTAAATTTTGACTTACAATTCAAATTGGAAATGTGAGTTTCAAACTATTAATTTTTTTTTCTTCTAAAAACTCAGAAAAATACTAAAAGCTCATTTTGAGGGCTTGGATGAAATACGTTGGCCACAAAAATGTGTCAAAATAGGCACCTACCAAACTCAGTTGGGTCAAAAAACCAAAAAAATCCTCATAACATATCTCCCCATAAAATTTCAGCCCAAACATACTTCTGAGTCAAAAGTTATGACTCCCATAAGCCCCTACATCAAAATATATAACTATTCATTCAATTATAGCCAACCTCTTTTTTTTTTTAAAAAAGTGGCATAGCCACAAACTTTTATTACTCAAAAAGATTATTACATAGAACAATATGGTAGTGAAAGAAGAAAATTTTCGATGGTGAGCTTTTATAGAAATCTAAAGCATGAGTAATAATTTAGAGAAAACTCGTTCACCGAGAAAAACTAACACCCCATCATTGGGTTAACAAGCAATACATTGTATTCATGAAGCAAGCAAGGTTATTAATTGTATTAATTGATAACCAAGCTTTTTGAGGATGTTAATTTAATTTAATTTAAATTCCATTAGAGAAAATTTACTCATTATTAGAAAAGATAATGAGTTTCTATTTATTTACATTTATTAAATGTTGCAATTATAACCATTAATGTTTAAAAATTCATTTAATAGAAAAATAATATTTTAATGTTGTTTCATTAAATTTTATATTCAATTATTGGTAAATGTATTCTCTTCTTAAAATAATATTTAAAGTCATTTGAATAGATATGTAATTTTTTATCCTTCATTAATTATTTATTAAATTAATGAATTATTTATTTTTTCATTTAAATAGGACAATAACCCATAACCCTCATTAAATTATTTTATGTTACTAACAAATTATCATTTAAATTATTCAAGTTATTTATTTTGTTCACATAACCCTAGGTTTCCCTCATTGTTAGGGTGTGTAGAAGGGTTTTCTCATACCAAATTGTGTTTCCCTCTTACTGCCTACTTGGTGGCAATGTCTATTATGGAATTGCATATATTATCATTAAGTGCCCATAGATTATTAGTTATGTTTTAAATTATTTCCAATTGTTTTATCTTGTTTCATGTTATTTGTAATTTTTTTGAGGTTGTGTCATTGTTTACTAGTGTAAAAAGTGGGCATTATAGTAATCAGATGTAGACAACATTAGATGGATTGGGAAAAGGTAGCTACATATATAAATGGGCTAAGATTCAATATTTAAGATGAGATGACCATGTTGAAGATCACTAGGATTGAAGAGGCTTATTAGTTGTAAGAGAAGGGGGATTCCCTACTCACAAGTCTCTTCATTCTCAAGAGAATCCCAAGGAGGGAATTGCCCTAAACTACCTCAAGCTTTATCGAATGAAGAAATTGCAAAGAATGTCGTACTAATGATAATATTCAAATAGAATGCTTCAAAATCTGAGAGCATAGGGTTTTAAGATCTGTACCACAGAAGGAAGATCCCTCAACCAAAGGACTGCAACATGGTATCAAGATGCCAACGCGACGTGCTAGAGTTCAAGGGATGCACTGGTGTCCAAGGAAAACAAAGAATCAAAACCTTGAACAATAATACTTTAACCCTACTATGTACTCAGACCCAAGGTGTGTTCAATAAAATAGATCCAAAAAAAGTGAGAAATTCCAAAAAATATGAGAGAGCCAAGGATGAACTTATAAATGATTGTGCATTTGAAACATTTCCCCAAGCTCCACCCCAACAACCTGCACACATGATGAGTGCAGAAAAATGTTGGGACTGTTTCAGGGCTTTTTGTAGTCAAACCCTTGCTTTGGTGTTCCCACCTCTAGACACAACCAGATAGGTAGGAAAATTAGACAAAGTGAACAAATAATGAGTAGTAAAAGCAATCCCCAATCAAGGAGGAGAACACATACCACCAAGTAGCAAAGTCAACAAAGTTTAATCTATTTACATATAGATAAGAACAAGAGAGCATTACTAATAGTCCTCAATGCCATCTTGAATGCACAAACACACTATTGAATGCTTGCAAGAGAGCTTTGGATATTGGAGGGACCTCAATCTAGCAGAGATTCATTGTAGAAGCAAGACTGAAAAATCAAGAGCTAGAGAATGTTGCGAGAGCGAAAGATTCAAGTCTCAGAATGAGAAGGAACTCCCAAAATGAGAGAAAAGGAAAATTTTTGTTGTTGCAAGATGCGAGAGGAGCCATTACACTCAGAGTTTTGATTATAGGGACACATGTCACTGTAAGAGCTTAAGATATTAGCTTGACACCCAAGAACACCTACAAAAGCAATGATAAACCTTCCACAAGAGGATATGCAAGAATGAGCTTGCTTGATATTAAGACCTCTCAAATGATGAGGTATGAAATATGAAAGTATGATACAAATGATACAATAACCCTCCTTATATAGGCAATGTTGAGATGCAAGATGCAATATGATATTGCCAAGTGTCATGATCTAACAACATGAGACATGTAAACCCTAACTAACTACCTAGGTAATGATGAACTGATTAAGATAAGTTCTAGATGATATTCTAAAAGGAATCTTATCTGCTAAATACATGGAAAGGTGGATGACCCCATTATTAATGATTTCCTAATAATGCAACCTAGGAATTAATTAAATATAATGCCTAAGTAAACTTATGCTAGTGTAATTAAATAGTTAATTACACCAACACCCCCCATAAGTGCAATTTAGGGAGGAAATGAAAATGCAATGATTTTGCAATGATGGAATGATGAGTCTCGAATACATGATGGACATATTAGGTACCCATTTACAAATGAGAATGAAAATGCAACTAATCTCCCACAAATGAAGAACAAGGGGAAAAACCCTCTCCAAAAAGGAGATGAAATGCAGAGAAGTGAGGAAGGATGGAAGACTCCTTGATACCCCCCAAGTACACCATCCATCACATGGATACAATACAATCAATGGCCCCCCCATAGGAGGGAAATGGGGAGACTATATAGCCCCCCTAGAATATGCGATCACCTACAAGAATGGTAAGTGTCTGAAGACAAAACATGATCCAATGTTGAAAAATAATTTGTCTCCCTTTCGGAAGAAACAAAACCAAGTACAAATGCAGGGAAGCTTCCCACTTCGGATAGGAATTGAAGGAAGGTATAATGAATATGGATGATGATGTCTCTAAAAATTGCTCATGTGTCTCCTTGCTTGATGAAGATGAAGATGCCATAATCAAGTCAGGTACATGCCCAATCAAAGAAGAAGGTGAAAAACTAGGACAATGTGGAAACGAATGTTGAATAAAATCCAAAGACTGTAATGCTATGTCCTTCCATTGAAGGAAAAGATGGAGACTAGATTTCCCCCCAGTAATGAAGTGTCCTTAAAACCACTGAGCGAAGACTGAAGCCAATCCAATGGTAGATATTGAAGAAAATTTGACTCCTGAATGAAATGAGAGGGAAAAAGTCTCATATAGGAAATGTCTGAAGAGAAAAAAAGTGCCTCCAAGATAGTCTCTAGATCCTCAATCAAGGTCGAGACAAAGGAATGTGGAAATTCAAGAGAACTCTCTAAAGTACAATCTAAATAAAGGAGAGATATCCCCTCAAGAATGTCTTCCAAACCTGTAGAAGTAGCCAAGTCAACAATACCTAAAACAAAGCCATCATGTGATGTCAAGTGTGGAAAAATGAATGTGTCCTCCAAATCTGAAATGTGAGACTCCACAAAATAGGAATCCCAATCAGGAAGACAATGAGATACTGATTGTAATGAATCACTGGACATGCTCAATGAATCATCACCATGAGAATGTTCCTATTGCATAGGAATGATATGAGCCTCAGTCAATGAATCTGCACAAGGAATCACTGAAGGTGAAGGTACATCAACTGTCTCTAATGGAGAAACAGGATCTAGAGAACCCTTGTCATCCTCATCTGAAGATTCAAAGTATTCCAAATTTTCAAACTCCCGCATAGTATCTACATCATAGGGTATCCTGTTTGAAAGATGAAGAGGCACAAGAAAATCTGAAACAAGATCAACTCGGAATGGCTGAGTATCAAGATCTCCATGTATCTCCCAAATTTTAGTCCAAAGAGTGTGAGGGCAATCACAATGATCAACACGTTTCAAAGTGGAAACATCAATATGCATTGCTATGACTCCTAAGACATGATCCCTTTTGCAATTCCAAGCAAATTTCTTACTATCAATACTAGGAGGGGGAACAAGATTATACAAATGTGGAAACAAATGAAGCCATCAAAGATGTGTGATGATACCATTTCTCCATTGTCTATAGTTTCCCTATTTCAACATGATCAAATCAAGATGAAATGAAAAACCATAATGAACTATGAATGATCTCCAAGATTACAAAGACAATATCCTTCAATATGCATTAGAAACTCCCAAATATGATATATACTACAAATGAAGTCTTCCCAAATTGATAAAACCTCTCCAGGACTCAGGATGTCCAAGAAATCAGAGAAATTGGCTAAAAGTTATGAGGTCAGAGGTTGAAATGTGAGATCTGACTTCAAATGGTTGTGATTTGTACCTACAGAAAAATTTGGAAAAATGGCCTGCACCACTACAAAGTAATCTGAATCAACTTTTCTGATGATATCTCATTTGCAGATTTTCGATATCTTGGCAGAAAGTTATGGACAAAATGAAAAAAAATGGTTGTTTTAGGGAAATTAGGGTACCCCAGGCTAACTGGGTGCAAAATTCAAAGGCTAAAGTGCACAAAAAACTAGCTCCTGGGCACTGGCCCCATGTTCCCCATGTTACCATAGGGTGATCAAATGCAAAAAAGAATCTCCTCACCAAGTGGGTGGCAGGCGAGCTGGGTGGAGGTGGCACCGCTCCTGATGCCACCAATGGCGATGAGCCACCCCACAACAGCGATATGACCAAGGGCTAAAGAGAAGGGGTTGATGGGCGGGAGGAAAGCAGCGAATGACCGGTGAAGAAAAAGAAACCCGACAGAGAAATTAAAGGCCTCGGCCAGCCAAGGTACCATGACCGCTGCAAAGAACACAGACTGACAGTGATGGAAAGTTGACAGAGATGGAAAATGAGTTGAGAAGAGGATGCAGACGTCAGAGGGTTGGCCAGTGAAGTACATTTCTGCAAAACTTTGAATGCCCTTATACCTAGCAGGTTGTACGGCCTACCGGGTAAATTTTTTTCGCCTTACGAGCAACTGATGCTGAAATAGGGCGTATTAAATGTCAATTTTCATCTCTCATGATCTCTGGAACTGATGGTAAGGTCAATTCAGGGTGAAAATGCTCCTAAAGGTCTGCAATCTACAAATCTTGCAAAACTTCAAACCCTGATAACTTTGGCCAAATATTTTAGATTTTGGTGAAACAAAAGTCGATCTTGACTTTTTCGACAACCTTGGACTTGGATATGAGCTCATATTTCCTCCAACACGCACTGAAAGTGACCTTCCAAGAAAACCCTAATATGGAGAGAAGCTCAAAAAGATCTTACAACCATAGCTCAATCCTCGGATTTGGGAAGGGTCTTGTAGGAAGGTTTCTAATACCATGTAAGAGCTGAAGATATTAGCTTGACACCCAGGAACACCTATAAAAACAATGAGAAACCTTCCACAAGAGGATATGCAAGAATGAGCTTGCTTGATATTAAGACCTCTCAAATGATGAGGTATGAATTATGAAAGTATGATACAAATGATACAATAACTCTCCTTATATAGGCAAGGTTGAGATGCAAGATGCAATATGATGTTGCCAAGTGTCATGATCTAACAACATGAGACAACATGTAAACCCTAACTAACTACCTAGGGAATGATGAACTGATTGAGATAAGTTCTAGATGATATTCTAAAAGGAATCTTATCTGCTAAATACATGGAAAGGTGGATGACCCCATTATTAATGATTTCCTAATAATGCAACCTAGGAATTAATTAAATATAAGGAATCTTAATGCCTAAATACATGGAAAGGTGGATGACCCCATTATTAATGATTTCCTAATAATTCAACCTAGGTATTAGTTAAATATAATGCCTAAGTAAACTTATGCTAGTGTAATTAAATAATTAATTACACCAACAATTGTGAGTTAAGATTCCAAGATACCACATTCAAACTTGGAAAACCATCTGGATGCTAGTGCATCATGTAGATGTTCACATGTCGCACAGGCGTCCAACACGCCAATGTTTGGGAAATATAGTGGTAGATTGTTTTCACTTTGTCATTGGCCCTCATGGAGTTGGAATCCCAAAATTATGACCCATGAGGTTCTTATCATAAATGCACCTAGGCACAATAAATGCAAGGCCAAATGAGTAAATCTGAAATTTCCCCTAGGGTGCAATTTTGTGACATTACATTTTTTTCCCCCACTTTAGTGGGATGGATTTTGGGAAAAGTCAGTCACACTAAAGTAGAAAAACAATCAACAAAAGAACTTGAAAATTTTACAGATTTACGCATCAAAAGGATATTGTAGAGGACGTAGAGGTCGAGCAGGAAGGTACTAAATATGACCCCAACAATTGAACTTGAGGAAACATACAACATTTGTCATGAAATTGTGCACAAAATTTGATTATGAAAAACTCAAATTTTAAGTTAGTCCAAAAAATTTGGAGGAAGCTACCAAGGCAAGAAGAATGGTCAAGAAGAAATTTGGTGGTTTGGAAGAAAAATATGATAGAGAGGTGACTATATGCCCCCTCATGAGTTTTCCCTTAGCCAGGTAAGGTAAAATTAGGAAAAATGGGGGGACCATGATCACTGGGAAAAATGAGCCCCAAGGGACCTATATATACCCAAGTGGGCCCCTAGAAGGGTGATTTTCACTATTCATCGCATGAGTTTTGTTGAATTTTATGAGAAAAAAGTTAGAAAAATGCCACACATATGAGAGTACAAGGAGCCCAAACTAGACCAACTATGAGGGGATGTCGCCAATGGTCTAGAGGTGGACCAGGTGAGTCGTCAAATCTAGTTTTTTGTGCGTTTTTAAGTATTTTAGCTAGGTTTAGGATGAGATCATAGTGCACGTGTCCAACATGCACACATTTGTCCCTCTTGCATGATGGCATCTTGCTAGTGTGCTAGGGACCTTTTCTTGTGTTGGAGTCTACCACGTGCACTAGCATCCAACCAACTTTAATTGTAAATTCAGATGACATAGTGTTGCGTAGATGTCTGCGCAGTGTGCCTACGTCCTAGGGGCACTAAATAGAAATTTTTTGATGTTCAAGATACAATTTTCATGCCCAATATACTAATTTAGGACTTTTTTCACTTATTTGTAGGATTATCCTGAGATTAGGGAGCATCCTGATGGGTGGGTACTAGGTCTTATCCAAGAATAGGTCCAATGTCTATCAGATGATGAGGAGATGTCTCTACAACAATTCAGCTTGTGGCATGTCTACACCATGCTTTAGATGCTTTATCATGATTGCATGCTCATGGAATTGATGGAGTGGTGGAGTTACACCACATCGACTTTCCACCTCCTGATGGGTGAGATGACCATCACCTTAGAGGATGTATATCACATCCTCGGTCTCCCCATCCATTGGTGGCGAGTGACGATAGATGATACTTGTTCGAAATGGGAGCAGGAATAGGGAGTCCAGTACTACTCAAGTCATGATGATGGTGGTGATGGGACTAGTCACATCTACATCTGTTGGTTTGAGTAGGGTAGTGTAGTTGTCCCCGTATTATGATGAGTGTTGGTCGTCATTGTGGCCATGCAGGCTATAGATGCATGAGGCTCTTACCTTCATGAGGTCCTCACACACACCATTAGAGTGATGGAGTAGCACAAGATATTTTTCACATGGCAATGGAGCATTCTTACACACCTATACCATGAGCTGGACAGGTATATACATTATGAGTTCTAGAGCTTGAACGCATGCACCCCATTATAGGATTGGGCCTTTGCTCATATCACATGCACTTGGCCAGCTGGGTATCCCTAGGCAAGGGATTATATAGTGCCAATGGCTCACTGGTATGAGCTTATTAGATAGTGGCAACACAGAGATTATAGTTTTGGTGCATTCAGTTAGATACATTAAGGTCTGACTGAATTAGATGGAAGCCTTATAGATGGTTCTGGTGGGTAGATGATAATAGATATCCCAGGAACCTGCAACACGATCATTTTTTGCTAGGTCACCTTGATTTTGTGATTACGCCCTCCTACTAGTAGAAGGTTATGCAACAATTTGGTATTATCTAGACTATTCCTCCCACGGTCACCTCCTACACACGGGCTGTGAGGAGCACTACATAGTTGGGTGACCGTCAATGACCATCCATCATTGACATCATCCCTTCTAATGATGACATGGATGATCAGGAGCAGATGGAGGCCCACCTCGTCGATGATAAAGGTGTGGTGTGGGGATTTTATACTTGGTGGTTGATTCATCATCCCAAGGCTATCTTCACAGCAGATGCCTCCAGTGGGGATCTCATTCTATAGGGTGATGCACTGCCAGTACAGAGGTAGAGGCAAGTAGATAGAGGTGGAGAGTAGTGATGCAATATTAGATTCCAAAACCACACAAACACAGGGTGCAATAGACCCAAACTTGTCTGAAGAAGATAAAATTAAACAAGCAACTGAAATTGCTTCATTTCTTCATCAAATCCATATTGTTTTATTTGAAAACCTCAAGGAAACAACAAACCAAACCACTTCAACAATACCTCACATCTTTATCAAGTTTCATAACTACTTATTCATCAACAAAAATGACTGATCCAAACAATAACCTAATTAGTAACCCTGAACAAAGCAATTCCTTCAACATTCACCAATACTCTCACTCTCCAAGGCAACACATTATGCTTACTTGCTGCAAAACCAATTATCAAACCTCTTACATCTTAAGGTCATTATTTTGACAGATACAAAACAAGAACAATCAACCATACCTCTGCTTACTCAGATTTGTAGTCAAACACCATTTTACCATTGAGATTCACATAGCTCAAGACACTAAATTTGACAAGTCAGCCTCCTATGCTTCCAAGAAGCACTTATAAATTTTTTCCAACACCTTTAAAATAGGTTCCAAGCTTAAAGAACCATCCCTTTCACTGTTTTGTCAATTTCACCAATTCTAGCATTCCAACCACCATGTCTCTTGTAGGACAACAAACCCTTAAACGAGTGATTTCTCTTTAAATACAAAGTAACTTTACATAATCCATATGTATTTAGATGGTCCTATTTAACATACTCAAATATAAATAGCACTTGTTTCAGAAAAAAAACATAAGATTCAATACACCACCGCTGTCTTTGAAGCCCCAATTAGCCCATTTTAACCAAGAAAGTACTCTTTAAATACCTCCAAAGCTAACCTTAACCCAAAAAAGTCTTAATTTATATCTCAAAACTTAGGATTCTTCAATTTTTAAGGATTGAGCGGCCCATTTACCCGCTAAACATCAAAACCCTTAATTTTAGGCCTTTTAAGCACAATTATATGAGGGTTTCTTGGAAACATCATTTACCAACCTCCAATTCACTTGCCACTATTTCAAACATCCTAAAATAAGTCCAAAAAATAATTTTAAACATTATCCATACCATGGAAAGTGTTATTCCACCTTTTCATATCATGGAGGCACCATTTTTAAAGGAAAAACTAAAAAAAATTCCTTGAAACAACAACACAACTTATATTCTTGTTTACCCCTACACTCACACACACATATAATATTGAAAATACATTAAATTCATTCCGTTCCACTAAACAACTAACCCTACATCGTTGGAATGGCCATAAATTTACTTAAAGACTCTCAAAACCACAGTATGGAGAGCACAAATCGAGACTCAGGAAAATTGCCTCTAACCCTTTATTCCTAAAAGAATAACCTCACAATTTTTTTGAAATGAAAGCTAACTCCTTCCCAAATGAAATCACATGAGTATTTAACTTTTGATATTCCTAAACTGTCTGTACCAAGATAGAACAATGGAAGGAATGCTACAAAATTTAGAAAAATAGGTGTTTTATTCACTACTTGATTCAAGAATACAAGAAATTTGCCTCTTCTTGGCCTTCCCAATGCTTTATGTAGCTTTTAAAACTAATAAGGAAATTTCCTTATCAAATTCTAACTGTCTAACTACCCTTTCTACCGAAGTGTCTCTTCATCTTCCTTGATTTTCTTGCTTTTTGTCAATTTAGCAACTTTTGACAATATTGCAATATTTGCAAGTTTTGCATTTTTTCACCACTTTGACCACCTAGGACCTATTGAAGGACTTGAATACATTCAAATTGAATTTTACATGCACTTTTTCATACATTTTACTCTTAAAAATTCATTTTTTTGCAATTTAGCCTTTTGAAGGCATTTTAGAGAGCAAGGTGCTCCTGCACCATACAACGAACTAGAAAAACCTTTCCAAGTCCCTTGAAAACATGCTTGTACTTGAAAAACAAATTTAAATCTTCCTTGGAATTCTTCTTCTTCATTTTCCTTTTTCCATCTTTGTTCATCTCTGTCTTCTCTTGCTTCTTTCCTTTCTCTTTCTCTTTTTCTGCCATTAGGTTCTCACTCACTTTTCTCCTTCAAAGGGACACAAGATAGCCCTTTTACCACACTCAACTTTTCTCTAGCTTTTCCTCAACCAAGGACACAGGACTATCCTTGAAAATTTTGCAAGGACAGTCTTGTTTCCTTGGTTGAGGAAAAGATAGTGGAAAAATGGGAGTGGTGAAAGGATAGTCCTATGTCCTTGTGAACCTAGTAAACAGAAAAGAGAGGAAGGAAAATGGAAAAGTGAAGAGACAGAGTTGAAGACAAAGACCAAGGAAGATTTGAATTTTTTTTTCAGGTACAAGCAAAGTTGATATGTTTCCAAGGGACTTGGAAAGTTTTGTTGGTTGGTTGTATGGCGCAGGAGCGCCTTGTCCCCAAAATACATTCATAAGGAAAATATTTCAAAAAAATGCATTTTAATTGAAAAGAAATGTAAAAGCATGTAAATATTTGTAAAATTTCATGAATTGGTCATAAATAATATATTTGCATAGGTCACTAGGTGGGAAAAAGATGGAAAAAAGCAAAAAAAACTTGAAAAAATGTAAAAGTTGCCAATTTGTAAAATGCAGCAAAAAGCAAAAATCAGGAAGATGAAAGGTCATAAGGCAGTTTAGGAAGGTTTAGTCAATTGGGAAAGATGAAAATCCTTTAAAAAGGCATTGTACATCATTGTGAAGCAAGAGGGGAAGTTTGAATAAGAAGAAAATCATTTAGAAACCCCTATGCATGCTTAAAACTTTGCATTTTCAGAATTTTAGAGTGGTAAAACGTGTTTGCAGGTTGATGTATGGATTTGTACGGACTTATTTTCAAGGGGAAATCATTGGGATTGATGAAATTATGAGTCTAGATAATTTTTCAAATTTTTTGGTTGAATTTTATGAAGAAATGAGTAAGTTATTGCAAGTTTACTGAAATCAGTGCAAACCCTGATCTAGGGTAACAGTTTGCAATAAAAATTGTGTTTCTAAAAATTTCACAGTTGTATTTTTCTAAAAATTGGAGGAAATGTCCATAATAAGGTCCTCTAAAGTCTCACCAAAGAGATTGGATTAGTTAATTGATTTGTGAAAGTTATAGGTGACTTTGTGCATGCATATTTGCCTATTTAGGCCTAATTAGTAGGAAAGAAGTCAGGACAACAAGCATGTGTTCCAAAAAAAGTGTACCTGAAAAAGAGATATTTTTAATGACAAAAATGGGTACTCAAAAGTATATTTATTTTTTGGATATTCAATCTGGTTGGAAATTTACACCCGATTTAGTGTTTTGGCACTTACAAGCAAATTTGGTCTTCTAGGGCAAGCAATTAAGAAATCTGATTAAATAGTGTTGTAAGAAGGTGTTTTTATCTTTGTTCCTGTCAAAATAAAGATGAATAAAATGTACTAAGGTATGGTAAAATTTTGGAAGCAATATTTGAAGTTTTGATGTCTTTTTGCCTTGTGGAACAAGTTGTCAAGAATGGAATTTGGTGAATAATGTGAGTTGTGGATTGTTTCTGAGTTTTTGAAGGTGAAAGTGATTTGGTATAGTCAATTAATTGTTGGTTAAGTTTTTTTGATGTCTGATATGATATGGATGATGAGTTGGCTTGTTGATAGCCTTGTTGATTCAAATGAAATTAGTGGGTTTAGTTGAATGAAAAATGGATTTTTGATGAATTTGTGTAATTGATCTTCTCCAAATAAGTTTGGGTCAGATGTACCCTAGTTGTTTGAGGTCGTTGATTGATGCTCTTGCATCAAGTAGTAGCAGCAACAGGAGGAGGCTGGTACAGTGAAGGTGAGATCAAGGTGATGATGGAGGATATCCTCTCCTCTACTCATTGTCCCAGTCTCAATAGTAGTGCTGGCACCATCCATCGACCTTGTGGAAGCTCTAATGGCATGAGGAG
This sequence comes from Sequoia sempervirens, assembly GCA_007258455.2. NCBI lineage: Eukaryota > Viridiplantae > Streptophyta > Pinopsida > Cupressales > Cupressaceae > Sequoia > Sequoia sempervirens. Next base: position 217,925,013 of record VDFB02358134.1, on the reverse strand, counting down.
AAGCACCTAATGTGGGTGGTAGAATACCTAGCATCGCTCGGCCCCTTGACCCTCACTGGTAGCTAGGGGACCTAGGTACAACATTTTTTTATATCATTTCTTTTCAATACTTTTAGCTTTCATCTCATGTATATTCTTTTACTTTGGTTTTATGTATATACATCACGTGGTACTGATGGGTCTACTCTCTCTATGGATGCATTGGACACTTAGGGATGGACTGTATTGATGACACAATGCATATCAAAGACATCCCCAGTCGTGCTTATCTTGGGGTCCATCATAGACACTTAACGACTAGTCTTAGCAGGGCAACATGCCCACTTATTCGTGTTGGTCATGGTATTGAGGACAACGTATGAGGAGGCAGGTGGAGATCAGCCATAGGAATATAGATGCCACTATTGCTAGGGGTTAGAGAGACCAAGTGTTGGCAGAGCTATGGACTACCCTTTCTTAGAGAGATGTAGCCGGGAGGAGAGAAAATAGTGTCGATCAGGTATGTGACACTCTATAGAGCCAGCTCAATGATCTCATAGAGTAGTTGACAACTATGATGCCAACAGGGGATTAGTAGCTCTACGATGTGCTTAGGCAATCCCAGCTTCAAATAGCCTCCCTTCAAAGATAGATCAAAGAGCTATGTGTAGTGGTATCCGTCTTGTGATCACATAGGTCTTGCTCCGTCTCTACCATTCAGTTGCAACGACAACCTCCATTGGACCCAGAGGGCTGAACAAGCCATGCACCCAGGTTGTAGAGACTTGATTTTGTGTATATCATTTTTGTACTGATGACTGTTGGCAACACAAGGATGGACAACTAAGAGGGGGGTGAATTAGTTGTCACAAAATTTTAAACTTAATCAACTTTATTAACCTTATTCATAGATTAGATCAATAACCATGAAAGCATGAATGAACAACACATCATAAACACACATAACACCAAGATTTTTACGTGGAAACCCTATTAGGGGAAAAACCACGATGGAGGTAAGTCCACAAGATTATACCCTTTTAAAAGTATAAGGAAATATGAATGGGGAATGCACATGCATTCAGGCACACTGCCTAGAGTTGACCACTTAATTACAAAGGAAAATATCTTATATAAAGGTTCTAATTATATCCATAAGATTTTGAAATGAGAAAATAACATTTACTAATGCTTGATTATAGTTCCAGTTAAGCACATGAACACTTCACTCTTCTTCACTCTTCTTCACACTCTGCTCTTCCTTTGTATGATCTAAATTATATTCAAACATAGGACTCACACACTTCACTCTCACTACATCCATAATGATAAAACAATTTCTTATATATATCCGCAACAAGGAATTACATCGCTATAAGTTGGCACCAACAAAAGAATATAAATAGTCGACCCAAAATAATAAATATTTTTCATGCGAATCAACCAAGGATGGCCAAAACATAGTGAAGACTGAAAATGACACCCTCAAACATGAACCACTTCAATTAATTACTCCTCGAAGATCCACAACACGCTTCAACACCTTGTCGGCTATGAACATGAGAAACATGAACACGCAAGAGAAAATCTCAGATCATGAGAACAACGATCAATGCAAACATGCAACATAGATAGGGAATGATCTAGAAACATCCACAAACATCATGAAACACCAAAGAAGCATCCGCAATAGCTAAACTAACTTAAGTCACATGATCTTCATTCAGGAATACAAACATAAGTAATAAAAAAATTGTCAAAATACAAATATTCATAACTCGATCAAATCTTCACGTGGATCTTTGAAACTCAACATGGATAAACTAGGTATACTCAAAAAGATACCCTTTAGTCCACAACCTCTGAACAACAATGTACTGAGTTCACCGAAAGAATGAACTTCACTCCACCACTGACAACTTACAACTCTTCTTTATTACAATTTTCTCAATATCCTCAACATATACAACTTATAATGCATTAATGCTAATACTGTTGACATCAATGACAACCACATATCAGCAACACAACCACAAAATCCAACAATCTCCCCCTTTGGAATTGATGGCAACATGTGATGTGAAAAACACCATCAATGCAACAACAATTACTCTCCCTTAGGTTCTGACTCTTCTCCCCACAAGGTTCTTCTCTCCTAGAAAGTTTTTCACATTACTCTTCTCCCCCTTTTAAATCAATGGAAAATATATCCATTACAAGCTCTGAACCACATATTTGAACACCTGACACATCTGAACATCTGACTACTCCCCCTGAGTAGCAGCCACCACAACATCAATCCAGATCAAAATATGATCATGAAATGCACAGATTGATGCAAATCAATGCATCTTAGTTCTGATTAGGAGGGGTAATCACCCCTAACTTCCCTCTGAGATACTCAAAATTATCCTTAGGTAATGGCTTGATAAATATCTCTGCAATCTACTCCTTAGTAGGCACATACTCCAATCTGACTTCCTTTTCACTTACTTTCTCTCTCAAAAAGTGAAACTTGATAGATATATGCTTGGTCTTGGAATGCAACATCGTATTCTTAGAAATGTTAATAGCACTTGAGTTATCACATAATATAACAATAGGCTCATCATACACAACTTTGACATCCTTTGACATTTGCTTCATCCACAATACTTGAGTACAATTATTAGCAGCAACAATGTATTATGCCTCTACAGTAGATAAAGAATGGCATTATGATTTTTTCTTAACCATGAAATCAACTTATTTCCCAAGAAAAATGCTCCACCACTAGTAATTTTCCTATCATTCACATCTCCTGCCCAATCAGCATCAGAAAAGGCACTCAAAGTAAGATCATCATCTTTAGGATACCACAACCCAAAATGAACTATCCCCTTCAAGTATCTAAAAATCCTCTTCACAATAGTCACATGAGATTCTTTAGAATCAGCTTGAAATCTTTCAACAATACATACAACATTCATGATATCAGGCCTGGTTTGAGTCAATTAGAGCAATCCACCAATCATTGATCTATATCTAGTCTGATTTTCCTACAAAGAATCACCATTATTTGTCAACTTGCATCTAGTCACCATGGGTGTACCAACTGGCTTTGAATCTACCATACCAAATTTCTTCAACAATTCTTTCACATACTTGGACTAACATATAAAGATCCCTTTTTCTAACTGAGTAATTTTCAATCCCAAGAAGAATTTCATCTCTCCAATCAGTGACATCTCAAACTCATTTTCCATCTCATAAACAAACTTCATGCACAAGCTATCATCTCCCCCAAATATGATATCATACACAAAAACTTCCACAATCAAATCTTTATTATGATCAATCTTGAAATACACATTACTATCAACAGTACCTTTGTTAAATCCAAGCTTCCATAAGTACTTATCCAATCTAGCATACCATGCTCCAGGAGCTTGCTTGAGTCCATACAATGCTTTCTTCAACTAACAAACCATATCTCCTTGATCAGTCAACTGTAATCCATCTAGTTGTTCAACATACACCTCTTCTTCCAATTTTCTATTTAGAAAAGATGACTTGACATCCATCTGAAAAACCTTGTAGTCTTTGTATGCAGCATAAGCAAGAAACAATCTCACAACATCAATTCTAGCAACATGGGCAAAGGTTTCTTCACAATCAATACCTTCCATCTGTAAATATCCCTTATATACCAATCTTTCTTTTTTTCTGTTATCAATCAAATATGCACCCTTTGTTAGATTTGCAAAAATCAGAGTATCTGTTGAAACATGGAAACTCTTTTCAGATGTGGGTGATCTATGCGAAAAGAGAATCTCCAAAGTGAGCCGGTTCTCTGAAAGATGAATCCAATTCTAAGTGATTTTCAGGTAAAGAGTTAGAAGGATGAAGTAAAATTAAAACTTAAATCTAATTGGTATTTCACTAAAAGTTATGAGATTCAAGCACTGACATCCACAACAACTTTCCTATCACAATATCTCAAAATCTTACTGGTACATACTTCCATCAGTAATTTGTATGAAGATTCCTAGACGAAATACAACATACAACCTAGAACTATGCAATTCTGAAACACAACTTACAACAACAAGACATAAAAGGATTCTGATTTGAATCACAAGGACATCAAATTGCTATTATAAAATGAGACAAAAAATGAGGAGAATTATGTTGATTTATTAAAATTGAAAGAGTGTTTTTTCCAAAATCTAAGTACAAAATGCTTACAAAAATATCTTTATGCACAAGAGAGAAAGAAGCAATGATCTGAACTGAGAAGAAGAAGAAAAACTAAGTTTTCTTCAAGATATAACTCTCCAAAACCCTAATTTGAGCACACAAAGAAAGCTCAAGGAAAAGGTATCAAAATTGTCTCAAAAGTCTACACAAAAGTAGAAAAAACTCACTTTTTCCATGTTCACACTGTCCAACCTCTAAAAATAGACTAAATCTTCTTTTAAAGAAAATAAAACAACTTATCCATCCAGTAGGCATCTCAAATCCGACCAAGACAGTACCTCTCAAAAATTTGCTAAAAATAGCAAAGAATAAAGCGATTTATAAAAACACCCCTTTAATCCTGCTTTACATGATATGCAAATTTTCATAATTTGACTAATTTTTGCAACTAAATATTTCAAAATCTTTTGCAAAATACAACTTGTCTCTCCATTTACAATATTTATTTTCTTAAAAAATCATAAAACATATAATGAATAACTCTTATCATATCCCCTAATTGATTTCTCCAAGATCAATCTGAAAACATGATCCTAAGTCATAAGTGCAATGATTTTACAACTTTTATTGATTTCTCACAAAATCATTCAAATATATCTATCACTATCCACTCCTTACCAAGGCACCATTAATCACAAATTTCTAAAGTTCATAGCACCCTTACATTGCCAAAAAATTGTCAAAGAAACCTAAGGACTTAGGCAAATAGCACCACCATTTTTACAAGGCTCGACCTAGGCATTGAATAAGACATAAAAGAATAAGCCTAAAGATTATAATCTTAAATGAAAATCCCATTTTCGAATCAGGGCATGAAGTTGGAAATTAACAAAAGAAAAACCCTAAATTTGGGTTATTTTCATTTGGTGACTTTTGGGGAAATTGCTCTACAAGCAGCGCCGCCAAGTATGGGCTAGCGTTTTAGCTGGAAACCTCCATTCGAGCTCACCTTCCTTTGATTCTCCATCAAGTTATATTTCTACCACTCATGATAAGTTTGACTCTTATTTTTATTTGATTTCTTGGCTCCTCTTGATGGTAAAATGAAGGCCTCACAGGTCACGGCCATGAGATAACTATCTGATGCCCTTATTTCATTTTATGTGCTGGATTTTGATATCTCTATGTTCCTTCACCCACTAGTTGACATGCACGGGCTAAACTGAGTGCTTTGTTTGGATTTTGAAAGCTCTGTAGAGCTCTAGCCGCGGCTTAAATATTCTCCTACATGCATTAACTCGTAACCTTTTGTTATTCTATTTTCTTTTTGTTCCTCACAAAGCTTACAAAATCTTGAAAATATGATAGGCTGCGGCTTCTTAATCTCTTTACTGGTCATTTGGAAACTCTGTAGCTTGACCCATCAAAGGATATTCATATCTTTGTATTCTGAAACACAAACCTAATATGGGAATTTGTTGTTTTGAAGAAAACGCACCTATGTTGTGATTTTCTATTAGGAACCAATGTGATTCATAGCGACATGGAGAAAACTAAGTTCTCAAAAAAAACCCCATATGGATATTCTACATCTTATAAAAAAATTGTTTACCTCCTCTGGAGCTCGCTCGACCCACTATGACTATTGCTTTCTTTTGAAATCTCTGTGATTTCCTTATAAAACCCTTCATGGGTAAACTAAAAATTGTAGAATTTGTATTTTAATTCAAAACCCCAATGTGGGTATTTTGAAAAAATAAGCAAAAATTTGTATTTGGTCGTGTACTCAAAATTTGGGCTTGACCCACCATGGCATTTGTTACATTCATAAATTCCCCTATTTTTCATCATATGGGTATTTGATATCTTGAAGAAACCTATGTATTTTGAATGAAACCCTCATATGTGTATTCATTCTCAAAGCTAAAAGCTCAAAATTGCGCACTGCATTTAAGCTGAGATCTCCATATATTTGTATTCGTTTGAAAATCTTTCCTGTTTCTCTTGTTTGCACTTTTGGGTGCCATTATCATGTTGTTTCGCACCCTCCTTACACACATAAATCTCTTTAATTTACATCTGTAGATTGGTCTCTTATTCACTCAGTCACACTCTTCAAGAGTGCACTCGAAACCCTCACTCAAACCATGTTCTTTGATATATTCTACTCATTTTGAAAAATACTTTTATATATTTAAATCCTTGAAAACCTGTTCACATCTTTCTGTCTATTAATTGTAATTCCTTGAAATATACTTGAATGATTGAATGAATCTCCCATTTTGATTGTCTCCTTTACTTGAAGCAACATTACACTTTGAGCCAAAATGAGACTAGTTGTCTTTGTTGTATGGACTCTTATAGTCCTTCATTCTGATGAGAAATTGGGACTTCTCTTCACCTACCTTCATTATGTAAAAATGTTTCATGCACAATTACCTTTCTCCAATGAAAATAGCAATAGTTTTTGTTCTCCTTTATTGAACATTGCTTCTTGTAATGAGGCATTATGGATGGTTATTCAAATCATAAACATAACACTGCTGTGATAACACGAAATAAGATGCATTGTTTAACACCTATGTCAGAAGAATATAAACCATACAACAATGTTTGAGATGAATGTACTCAGTTGAATTAATTGAGCTTATTTAAATTGACGGTACACTTGTAGCTTTCATAAAACATTACTTGTTGGTTATGAGTGGACAGTTAGTTTGATGGCTTTGATGAATGCACTTCTTACTCTTTCAGTTATATAGCATTTCTCTACTTAGCCTCACCTATAATGTATGCGGGGCAGCATGTCGAGCTCTACCCTTGTGGGAGCCCATTTTTCTCCACATGCTTGATCTTCAAATTATAATCAGCTTCATGATTTTCCCTATACCTACACAAAGAAACAAACGATGTTAGCATAAAACAATAAAAATATATGATGATATTGATGTATCTATTTGAGCTCATATTTCTGCACTTTTCCTTATTGTTTCAATGCATGATTAGTAGCATACTACATTATCATTGATGGTTCAAGTATGTATATTCATAGTCGGAGCTCTAACATCCCTCTCTTCCTTCCTACAGGTCAATGGAGCTCGAAGAAGACAAATGGTGCACCACTTCTATGTCGGTCATCAATCAACAGGAAATGATGATGATGTCTATACTTATGTGATTCTTCCCTTTATGCATCTTCCATAGTGTAATATGTTTTTTATGATGCATTGAAACAGTCACATCCATGGCTTGTGTGGATATTTAATCTCATTCCTTCTACTTTTCATTTTGAAAAGAAAATGCATTTATGATGCAATGTTGTACCATCATTTGAATGTATCACCATTTGAATTCTTGTAATCAAATGAAATGTTGTAAATATGAAAAGCATCATGAAATAAAAGAAAGCATTCAATCATGCTTTGTTGTTTTTATGCTCAATCCTGTACTCCATTTGATTGTGAAACACTGAAAAGCAATTTCTCGAAACTCAGTTTCCTCATTTCAATGCATAACTGTCACTTATAAAATGATAAATAAGATGCAAACAACACCTAGCATATGTAGGAATAACTTTATTGTCACTTTAAGATATAACAATATTTAATCAGCTCCACCAATTGAGCTGTAGCAAAAAATTGGTAACATTTTGGCAATTTCCGCTAAATGCTTGCCTGCTAAGCATAGATTAGTTGCCTTAAAACACTCCATTGGGCACGGAGTCAAATCTTCCCCTTCATGAAATGCAAAAACTTGAACTGCAACACTCCAAAAAGTAGCAAAACAAAACAAAAAGAACTAAAAGCAAACTAACAGGCCCTGATGGCCAATAGAACATGCGCAGTAGCACTTAGGGAAAGCAAAACTACTAAAAATAAATTCGCAGGAAGTGCTTATTGCAACAACTACTCTACTTATTTACAGGATAAACTTATCTTAGAGGGAATGCTTGAGGTGGATCCAATTAACTGGGATAGACAACACCTTTCCAGTCAACTTAGAAAGTTGGAATGTGTTGTGTTCCTTGCACTCCGTGATCACATAAGGCCCATCCCAAATAGCATCAAACTTGGAATTTCGTCCAGGTCTGCTTTTAAATTCATTCCACTTGAAAACTAGATCTCCAACAATGAATTCATGTGGTCTTGCTCTTTTGCCAAAATAATTCTTCATCTAAGCTTGATGTATTTCAAGCTGCCTTAGAGCTTCTTTCCTAGTTTCCTCCAACTCTACTAGCTATGCAAATCTCATCTCAAGAGGCTGCTCATTCAACAATTCTAGTTCTTTAACATAACTTAAAGTCGACAACTCAATGGAAATAGGTAACTTAGCTTCTTTTCCATAAATTAAAACAAAGGGAGAACAACCAGTGGCCCTTTTAGGAGTTATTATGTCAGCCCAAAGGGCTAACTTAAGCTTTTCATGCCATGTTCTTTGATTGTCTTCAACAATCTTCTTGATTATCCGAATCATATTCTTATTTGTAGATTCCGCCTGACCATTGCCCTGCAGATAATAATTAGAAGATGTGTTTAAATAAATATTATTTCTAACTGACCAATCAAAAATCCTTAAACTGATAAAAGCTAAACCATTGTTAGAGATTATTGAATCTGGAACACCAAATCTCGACATGAGATCTTGATAAAAGTTAAGCACAGAAGTCTCATTTGCTTCCTTTAAAGCAACTGCCTCGGTCCATTTAGTAAAATAATCTATGGCAGTAAGTATCCACTTATGACCCGCACTTGAAGGCGGATTGATAGAACCAATAAAGTCTAAGCCCCACTTAGCAAAGGGTTGTTCCACTTGAATCGGATACAGAGGAAAAGCTGCAAGCCTCTGTTTTCTAGAAAATAAAGCACATTTCTCACATTTTCTGACCCAAGCAATAGCATTTTTGAACAAATCTGGCCAATAATAACCAACCTGCATAATTTTTAGGGTTTTTCTTGTAGCAAAATAACCTCCTGAAGGCCCATCATGAAATTTTACTAAAAGTTTGTCAACTTGATCAGGTTGAATGCATCTTAATAAAACACCTTGAAAATCTCTCCTATAAAGAATTCCATTAATGATTGTAAAAGGAATGGCTTGTAACCTGTAATACCTTCTTTTTGCCCTGTCTAAGCCTTCGGGGCACTCACCAGTTTGTAAATAGTTCATCATTTGTTGTAACCAAGTAGTAGGAAACACTGGAACAGCACCTGCAACATCATTATTTAGCACTGTATCCATATTTTCAGCTTCTTTTAAGTTGTCTTCATTTCCAACAATCTGTTCACACAAACCCTTGCCTCTAATGAGCTTGGTTACTTTTATATGAACGTCAAATTCCATTACCTTGGTTATCCAACCAGCACGTTTATCATTAATATCTTTGTTAAGTAAGAAATCATTAACAGTTGAATGAGAAACCAACAAGAGAATCTTGTTGTTAGACAACATATGCCTAAATTTTTTAAGGCTTCTAACAACAACAAAAATATGCTTCTTGAAAAAAAAATACTTCACCTCATAATAATGCAATACCTACTGAAAAATGCTTTAGGCTGCTCCAAGCCTTCATCGTTTTGCTAGCATAACATAGTTGAAACTGTATGTACTCCTCCAAAGGCATACAGGATGAAGTCTTTGTCAAAATTTGGATTAATGAGAGTAGGAGTAGCTACAAGGGCTTCCTTTATCTGCTTAAAGCTCCTCTTACCTTCCTTGGTCAACCTGAAAGGCATATTATTTTTAAGCATAGAAGTGAGAGGTTGTAGCAAAGCTCCAATATTTGGTATTAACCTCACAAAATTTATTCTTCCAAGAAAGATTTGCAAGCCTTTCTTGTGAGCTGGTAATGGTAATTCAAGAATTACAGACTCTTTCAGGATCTATAGAAATACCTTGCTTTAAAACAATATGTCTGAGGAGTTTACCTTCATGTATAGAAAAAATACACTTCTTCAGGTTGAGAGACACTCTGAACTCTTTGCATCTCTGAAAAATCTGTTGTAAATGATCAAGATGCTCATTAGCATTTCTTGAAAAAATAGTAATATCATCTAAATATACTAGAAAAAACTTGTTCATAAGGCCATGAAAGGCCATTTCCATCGCTCGCTGAAACATTGCTCCAGCATTGGACAAGCCGAAAGGCATCTTTTTGTAGGCCATCATGCCCCACTTAGTTGTAATTTCTATTTTGAACTGATCTTCTTGCTTAACTAGAATCTAGTTGTAACCTGAGTAACCATCTAGCAAAGAAAATCTGTCAGAACCAGAAACTACTTGCAAAATTTGCTCCATGGAAGGGAGTGGGTAGTGGTCTTTTAGTGAAGCCTTATTTAAATCTCAAAAATTGACACATAATATGATTTTCCCCACTTTTTTTCCTATCTGGAACTAAGTTTGACACCCAAGAAGTATGCTTGATAGGAAAAATAATACCACTCTCAACTAATTTATTTAGTTCAGCCTTCATAAGGTGTTCTAATTTGGGGTTAAGAGGTTTTTGTTTTTTCCTTACTGGTTTGGCACTAGGCTCTAATTCAATAGTATGTTGGGCTAGTTCTGGGTTAAAACCTCTCAAATCCTTGTACTCCTAAGAAAAAACATCACTAAATTTCTAACATAATAGAATAAATGCTTGTTTTTCCTCTTTATTACATACCTTTCCCAGCTTGAGAAGCTTGGCTTTGAAGATTTCAATGGCTGCATAATGTTCTTCCTTAACGGTCAGGCTGCACTTGTTTTTCTGCACTTGGTCATCTGAATTGAACACAGATTCCAAGGTCGCCAATCCTTTTGGCAGCTTGTTAGTCTTCAATTGCACAATCTGTTTGTCATACTGTTGCTGCCATTTTTTTTGGTTTCCATATGCAAACTTAGCTTCAGCAATTAAGAAATTTACAATTTTCTCATCATCATTAAAAACCTGCCAGCTCACATTATTGTCAGGCATGAAATGTCTGACCACTATTTTTACATGTTGACGTGCCTCTACTTTATGAATCCCATTGGGAATATCAAACTGGGCTCCTATGGCAGCAAGCCTATCTGCATGCTTATTTTCATTTCTAGGAATTGAAACAATATTAAAAGCATCAAAATATTCCATCAAATCCCATACATGATGCTTATATTTCTTAAGCAAATCATTCTTTGCAACATTTAAAATTTTCATCTGATTTACAATTAGTTCTAAATCACCATAAACTTGCAAGTATTTAATACGTCTTTTGTGGGCCCATTCAAGGCCATGCTCCAACACTTTATACTCGGCTGTATTATTCGAACAGCTGAAAGCGAATCTGAAAGATGAATAGTACTTATCTCCTTCTGGTGATATCAACATAGCCCCACCTCCAACATCAATACTGCTTCTTGAACCATCGAAGTAAAGCTTCCAAAGCTCATTTTCTATTTCTACAGATTGTTCCTCCTCTTTACAAATATTAGGCATATCAAAATTAGGTTCTTGAATCATATAGACTCCTAATCCTATCTCATTTGTGTGCTGAAATGGATCAAGCTCATGATCTTTGGTTGCCCATTCATCTAGATTGATTTTTTCTATATGGGTGTTGCAGTTTGAGGTCATGGTTTAATCCTCCAGTGCAGAGGTGGCATAGAGGTTAGCATTTATAGGATTTGGTGAATATGGTTCGATATGGTCTTTGGCAAGAGGCTCGGACTTTATGGTCACTTTCATACCATACCTTGTTCTAAAAAACAAATGAGACCAATCAGAAGATAGAAACCCACCCAACTTGGCTGTAAAATCCCTCGAGAGACAAATGGCAAAGTGTGGCGGCAATTCAATGACATGTATATCCCGATAAATAGCAAAACTCAGGGATGTGTGCAAAGTAAGAGCCAATTTTTTGATAATACCAACAATTTTAACAACAGAACCATCTAATTGAACTACACCCTTCTGGGGGTTAGACTCATAAACAAGACCCAACTTATCAACTAAGCTTTTAGGCATAACAGAGCTACTAACACTAGAGTCTACCATATAGTTATGAACAATTTTATCACCAATAATTAGACTTAAGTAAAATGGAGGAGGCTTTACCTCTTTACCTTTTTTCTCATTCTTAACCTCCAGGTCATTTGCAAGCGTGACCTTTGTAACTCCTTGATTAACGTTGTTAGAAATAGACAACTCAGGTAAAGCTTCCTATAGTAAACCTTTCTGCCCTGGGAGGTGCAAAGCATCTAATACCGACATACTGACAGTAGCTTTTCTGAGGTGCTTAACAATATTAAATGATGTAGAATTTACCTTTTGTTGGTTTTTAATGATAGTAGCATCGGTTTTCCTCTGTGAAGGTTGGGAATGCATCTTAGACTGCTCTTTTCCATGTATCTCTTGGCCTCTTTGCAAAATATGCACTTTAGGTTGCGCTGCAACATTAACGTTTGACAAAGGAATGGGCTGGTTTTCTCTTGAAGGTTGCTTCTGTGAATTTCCAGCTTGCTGCCCTGAAACCATATCTCTCTTTTTCGATCTAGTATTGGCCGAAATGAAAGAATTTTGATGATCTTGACTATTCACACCACATAATTTAGAGCTCTTCCAGTTCGGTAAGGTGACTTCCACATTATCGTGTTGTTCTTGATTTTGATCTGCAATATTTTCTAAACCAACATAGTTATTTTGAACCATTAAAGCCTAATTTCTTATTCCATTAGCACACACTGATTAGTTATGGGGCTGATTGCATGGATAACACCGATCACAATCCTGGGCAACATTATTTTGGGGCACAAGTTCCTTTGATGAACTGGCTATGTTTGGATTGTATGGATGGAATGGCCTAGGGTTAAAATTCCTTCTTTGGGCTTGGTAATCATTCTGAAAGGTAGGCCTATTAGGTTGGTTCTGCTAATAAGTGGCTTGATAAGGCTTATGTTCATGACCTACTTTCTTCTTAATGCTTATAAGATCATTCCCGAAGGTCTTGAGTATACTTTTAATCTCTTGAAATTCTTAGTTTTGGGCTAGAGCAGTAATTTCTTGGGCTGCATTGTGATAACCTATTGCTGGAATAGGTGGGACAACAGCTAAGGGAGGTACAACAATAAGGGTAGGTGGCTGTATTTCTAGAAACAAAGGCATAGGAGGTCTAGGGGTTATGTCCCCAGCTTGGATGAGACAATTCTTAGCTGTAATGGCTATGTCATAAGCATTAGGGAGTGTATGCCCACCCATACATTGAGTCATGACTGAAATCTTACTATTCAAAGCTTTTAAGTAAAATAGAAAAGCATGTGCTGGTAAAGGTTTTATCGTTGCAGGAATCCTGTCCTAGGTTCTCTGAAATCAATAGTTGAAATCATCAAAGTGCTCGTGTGGCACCCTCTGAATGGTGCTTAATTTCTCTAACAGAGACAAATTATCAGATTTATCATACTTGCATAAATCAGACTATCTATTGAAACATGGAAACTCTTTTCAGATGTGGGTGATCTATGCAAAAAGAGAATCTCCAAAGTGAGTTGGTTCTCCGAAAGATGAATCCTATTCTAAGTGATTTTCAGGTAAAGAGTTAGAAGGATGAAATGAAATTAAAACTTAAATCTAATTGGTATTTCACTAGAAGTTATGAGAATCAAGCACTAACACCCACAACAGCTTTCTTATCACAATATCTCACAATCTCACTTGCAGATACTTCCATCAGTAATTTGTATGAAGATTCCTAAATGAAATACAACATACAACCTAAAACTATGCAATTCTGAAACACAAATTACAACAAGACATAAAAGGATTATGATTTGAATCACAAGGACATCAAATTGCTATTATAAAATGAGACAAAAAATGAGGAGAATTTTGCTGCTTTATTAAAACTGAAAAAGTGTTTTTGCCAAAATCTGAGTACAAAATGCTTACAAAACTCTCTATATGCACAAGAGAGAAAGAATCAATGATCTGAACAAAGAAGAAGAAAAACTAAGTTTTCTTCAAAATATAACTCTCCAAAACCCTAATCTGAGCTCACAAAGAAAGCTCAAGGAAAAGGTATCAAAATTGTCTCAAAAGTTTGCACAAAAGCAAAAAAAACTCACTTTTTCCATGTTCACACTGTCCAACCTCTAAAAATAGACCAAATCTGCTTTTAAAATAAATAAAACAAGTTATCCATCCAGCAGGCATCTCAAATCCAACCAAAACAGTACCTTTCAAAAATCTGCTAAAAATAGCAAAGAATAAAGCGATTTATAAAAACACCGCTTTAATCCTACTTTACATGATATGCAAATTTTGATAATTTGACTAATTTTTGCAACAAAAGATTTCAAAATATTTTGCAAAAATACAACTTGTCTCTTCATTTACAATATTTATTTTCTTAAAAAATCATAAAACATATAATGAATATCTCTTATCATATCCCCTAATTGATTTCTCCAAGATCAATCTGAAAACATGATCCTAAGTCATAAGTGCAATGATTTTACAACTTTTATTGATTTCTCACAAAATCAATCAAATATATCTATCACTATCCACTCCTTACCAAGGCACCATTAATCACAAATTTCTAAAGTTCATAGCCCCCTTACATTGCCAAAAATTTATCAAAGAAACCTAAGGACTTAGGCAAATAGGACCACCATTTTTACAAGGCTCGACCTAGGCGTTGAATAAGACATAAAAGAATAAGCCTAAAGATTATAATCTTAAATGAAAAGCCCATTTTCAAATTAGGGCATGAAGGTGGACAAAAACAAAAGCAAAACCCTAAATTTGGGTCATTTTCATTTGGTGACTTTTGGGGAAATTGCCCTGCAAGCAGTGCCACCAAGTATGGGCTAGGTTTCAGCTAGAAACCTCCATTCGAGCTTGCCTTGCTTTGATTCTCCATCAGGTTGTATTTTTGCCACTCATGATAAGGTTGACTTTTATTTTTATTTTATTTCTTGGCTCCTCTTGATGGTAAAATGAAGGCCTCATAGGCCGCGGCCATGAGATAAATATCTGATGCCCTTATTTCATTTTTTGTGCTGGCTTTTGATATCTCTATGTTCCTTCACCCATTGGTCGACATGCACGAGTTGAACTGAGTGCTTTGTTTGGATTTTGAAAGCTCTGTAGAGCTTGAGCCACGGCTTAAATGTTCTCCTATAGGCATTAAGTGGTAAGCTCTTGTTATTCTATTTACTTTATGTTCCTCACAAAGCTTACAAAAGCTTGAAAATATAACAGGCTGCAGCTTCTTAATCTCTTTACTGGTCATTTGGAAACTCTGTAGCTTGACCCACCAAAGGATTTTCACATCTTTGTATTCTGAAACACAAACCTGATATGGACATTTGTTGTTTTGAAGAAAATGCACCTATGTTGTGATTTTCTGTTAGGAACCAATGTGATTCATAGCGACATGGAGAAAACCGAGTTCTTAGACAAAACACCATATAGATATTCTACATCTTAGAAAAAATTTGTTTACCTCCTCTAGAGCTCGTTCGACCCACTATGACTGTTGCTTTCTTTTGAAATCTTTGTGGTTTCCTTATAAAACCCTTCATGGGTAAACTAAAAATTGTAGAATCTATATTTTAATTCAAAACCCCAATGTGGGTATTGTTGTGCCCTTAGCACACATGCCTCGTTCGAAACGGGGACCCTCTTTTCTTTTGCCTTTTTGTGTCATTTTTATTGCCGCCTAGTTTTGCGTGCCTCCCTTTTTGATGTCCCAGGTGGTTGACGTTGCTTCAAAGTCCCATCATAAATCGACCATGCCCTCCCCTTTTGGTTTTGCTGCGTTCCGGCGCCTCGCGGGGTCCCTTTGGTTATTTGGCCCTGAAAACGGCCCCGGGCCCTTCCGGGCCCAGGAGTCTGGGATTCCCTCTTCGGGTTTCCCCTCTGGAAATGTCGTTTCCTAGCGGCGTTCGCTGAGCATCCTTCCAGGCCTCAGGATCCGACCTGCCGCCCTCCGTCTAAATCTTGAAAATGTTTCAGCGGCGTTCCGCCATCCGAACGCTGGATCCTAGAGTTCTGCCTCCGGGGTTCTGTTTGAGTTTCATCATTCGCGATAGCGGACTCCCGCCAGCGTCCCGCCCTCTGGGCCCTGCCGACCCTTTTGCTCGCCGAAGTCTCCAAAGTTCCCATCTGCCGTGGGGCGTTGTGGGCCCGACCATCCAGAATTTCATCTCTAGAATTCCTTGATGGTTCCGCCGTCCGCGACGGCGGATCCCTGGCAGAATCCCACCCTTTGGGCCCCGAACCTCTCCCCGCCACCGTTGTTCAACCAACAAGAAATCATCAAACGACTACCGTCTTCTGCCATCCCTGCCGTGGGGCCCCGGCATTCGCGCTGCCATCGCCGACCTATTTTCAAATCCAACCACTTTTCTTGCGGCCGTACGTGCATTTAATGCATGCCTTCATGGCGGTTGGGGTATAAAATGTCCAATCCGAGCAGTCATTTTCATCAAAAAGGATTGGAGGCAATTGGGGAAGCTATCATTTGGAGCCCACTGCCTTCGACAATGTCACGATCATCGCCCTCAGCATCATTTCGTCGACCGCCGGTGGATCCCACGTCTCTCCACTTAGCGTGTTTGAGGTAGGCCATACGTCTGCCATTCTTGAGCTTCATTTCATCATTTTGAAAGATCTAAATAAATGAACAAATTGTTAAGAGGGTATAATATAATAGAATATCAAATTGCGCATCAAACCCATGAGTTAGAAAATCGGCAAATCCCTTAGAAATGGCCTCGCCAACGGCGATTCACCCCTCCAGGCCCAGTCCTTCGGACTTCCGTCTCCGGAATTCCGTTTGCATTTCGCCGTGCCAAAACTGCGAACCTGCCCTTGCCTCCCAGATGTCGGATCCCGACATATTCCTCGCTGTGAAAACTTGTAACTTAGCTTGTGTCCTTTGGTCATCTCGAGGCTGGGATCCCGGAGTTCCGTCTTCGGAGTTCTGTGGGTGATTTGCCTCCTTCAATGGCGAACGTTGCCCGGTGTCCCGCCCTCTAGGCTCCACCGATGCTTCCGCTGATTAAGTGTCTGGCGATTTAAATATTTGCATCATTTTCACTTTCGGGTCTTAGACAGCGGGTTTCCTTGCTCAATTTTCCATTGTTCCCACTGCGCGGTCTTTCGCTTAACTCATCGATGCCTTCCAGGCTCTGGACCTCGCCTTCTGCCCTGCTGTTCGTTGGTATTTTCCTATTCATGCCCTTGGTACTTCTCGGGCCCCGGTGTTTGGACTTCCATTTTCGGAAGTCCGCCGCTCTCTCGCCGTCAGGGAAATTCCTCCCCGTCCTTCTGCTCGCTGGGTCCCGAAGCGCCGTCTGTCGTGGTATATCACCAAAACTTTTAACAGCTTTCTGCTTGCCAAGCTCCGTTGCACGTACTCCCGTCCCAGCCCGCCGTTTCTAATGGAAAATTCCGCCCCCTGCCCTGATCTTCGGGCTCCGCCATGCCAATTGCCGCTGAACTAAATGTTAAACTCATGTTGCCAGACTCCTGCCCACAGACTTCCTCTCCCGGACTTTCGCCCTGTGTTTGCCGTCCTACACGGCGAAGTTCGTGCACCTTTTCGTTGCCGCCGACCCGAGCACTTGAAAATGAATTAACACATGCCAGCCGTCCTTTGGCCCTCTAGGCCCCGGACCCTGGACTTCCATCGTCGAATTTTTGTTAGCTCTTTTTCGTGCAAAATGCTATCTCCTGACAGCTTTCCAACCTGAAACTTCTGAGCCCCCTTAAATCGATCCTAACAAGCCCAAATTTGGAATCTAACTTTGACCCACGTCCTAAATTTTGCTCTTCATCATGAGCCTCCTAAAACATTGAAATTTGACCAAAGAAGGTCTTTGGGAGTTTTTCGCTGCGTTTTCCCTCTCCTGATAGCGTTCCTGCCAGGGAAGTCCAGCCCTCCGGGTCTGGATTGTCCAAATGCCCATAAACAAAGATCAATAATGTCTAGAGATAAAATCCATGACATGCTTGATTGAATATTTGAAATGGATGTTGTTTTCGAGATGGACTAACATGAATGCCTTCGCGACCCATTGTGCTAACTTTTCCCTTGCTTGCAGAATATATAGAATAAGGCACGGGAAATTCAGGGGCATCCACCGAGAAGGATAGGGGTAAGAAGTCAGGAAGGACCCCTCGGGGAAAGGAAGACAAAGATCAAATGAAGTATCAATTCCAGGGCGAGCCGCTCCACTCAAAGGTCACAACAGACTGGAAGGAAATTATGGACACCAATATTGACCAAGTGGATATAGATGAATTCACGCAAAGGGTCAGGGTCAACCCAACAACAAATAATGCCAGATTGATACGGCAGAGTGGAATAGCCAAGGCTGCCAGTTTCCCTCCATCTCTCGTGGCGCCTGAATTAGTCATGGCTTGCCGAGAAGCCTATTAGATAGATACCAGAACAATTGTGGATAAGGAGGGAAACATCCTTGCAGACATGTTGCCAGAAGGGATCACCAAGACATTCCACATTCCCACGTTCCAACAGATGGAGGTCCCCACATTAGAAGAATGTCAAGCGGCATGGGATGCTAATCCAACAGGGTGCAAGAAGTCAATAAATCTGCATTGGCTTAAGGAAAAACGGGGCAGCGCTATGAAGGTTCCCCAGGAAATCTTCTGTAGCAATTTTCATGAAGATTACCACAACCTAGTAACCATGTTGAGTAGGGTCATGGGTCTTCCAATGGCCGCCTACTTCCAGGAATGGATGACCTATTACATTGAACATATCCTGCGTGGAAACGAGGACGTCACGACAAAGGTCTCATTTTATTGGGGAGGAGTTATAAGCAACTGCTTCCATGAGCAGTTTGTTAATGTGAAGAAGAGCTCCAAATTTTATATGACCTCCTACCTTGTCTACTCTTTGGCGGATCAAAGACAATATAGCAGATTGTTTGTAGCACCCGATTAGGGGTAGAAGCGAGGACTCAAGGCCTATGACAAATACCCGCAGCTTCATTACCAGAATTTCAAAAGAGACTACTGTAGGGTCAATGACACCTTCATTGGCCATATCATCAGGTTGATCGCTGAGGACTTCGAAAGGAGGGTCTCCCATAGTGCCAAAGTGCTTCTAAAGCAATACGCCTTCCTCTTCATACAGTTTCCAAAATTCACATACATCCGGGCTTAGGGCTTCTCTGAAAGGCCAAATAGGTTGCCCCGATACCCAAATGACAGAATCATCCTCCTGGAATTTTCTCGGCAGCTCCAACACCTATAGGCCATCTTCAGCAACAAGCACATAGCAGGAATCTCCTACCTTATGACCCTTGGCTAGGGCATGTACCGATTACAGACTTCCCAGTGTGCTGCTAACTCCGAGAAGGAGCTGAAGGAGTACCATTTCGACTGGTACACCACTCGCCCACGGATGGATCCACATGGCCACGTCAGGAAAGCACTGGGGCCAGCCTATGCTCATCAATATCACATTGAAGATTTTTGGGCCGACTGGGAAGATGACAAAGAAGTGCGCGCAAGGCACTACATGCGTATGAAGGTACTATTCCTTAGGAGAGTGCAACCATTTCCGGTACCGGACCAAGTCGAGGAAGACAAGTCCACGATCATGCATCTGAGGTACCCTGTGGTTGCCAACCTGCAAATACGCTCAATCGTACTAAGGAGTGGATCGATGGGCAGGTGGCGCATCTAAAGCGACAAGGAGTGGTCTTGACCTATGAGGGGCTCAAAAGTGAGATGAGTTCCACAGAGGATGTTGCTGCCATCACGTCGACTGGTGGGAGCTCCAAGTCTCCTCCCATCACCAAGTCCCAGAAAAGAAAAGGAACAGAGACTGCACAGTCCCCAGATCCCAAGGAACAAGCGAAGAAAGAAACGGGAGGCTCATCTCCCAAAAGGCTTAAACAGGCAGAAGGTGCGGAAGAATCCCGACCTCCATTGGCTCTCCCTGCCCCTCCTGTTGCACCGCCCACCTCCCTGGCCATGGTCGCCGCTTCCTCGCCGGTAGTGAAATTTTTTTTCCATCTTGCCCCTTTGCCCCCGGCCGGGTCGGTAGTCGTCATAGATTCCTCTTCTGGCATGACCACTCCCCCTTCCTCTGCTACCATGTTGCCAATTACATCACTTCCTCTGGCAACAATAACATTGCCTATCCTCGCTGTCGCAATGGTTGAGGCTCTTACAAGACACATGCAAAACCTCCTACCTGAGCTCTCCCAGATCTTGATGGATCCAACTCTCTAGGCAGCCCTCGCCCATGTCCTTGCAACGGCTCAACCTTCACAACCGCTGACAGGGTTGCCAGCTATGGAGGCCACAATGCAAATCTCAAAGGAGTTGGAGGAGCGAGAGCAAGAGGCCTCAAAGTCTATTGAGGAGGAGGCTGATGAATATCACGAGCATCCTGAGTATGAGCACTGAACCATCAACAGGGTGGTCTATGAGAAGGAGGAGATAGACTCTTCTGAGAGTGGAGATGAGGAGGATGGCTCAGGTGCTAATGAAATCATCTAGACATTTGATGAGGACTTTGAGGAGGAGGTGGCGCGACAGCTAAAGGACGTTGGGGAGGAGACAGAAGAGTCACCACATGATGAAGAGGGGCAGCCACCATAAGAACAATAGATAAAGGACTTAACCGAGGCTGAAGCCCATGTTGTCAAAGGCCCTGAAGCCGAGGCTACCGAGGAGAAAAAAGAAGAAGAAGCAGCAAAAGAAGAAAGTCCCATCCAGCAACCATCCACCGAGCTGCCCGTCAAACACCTCGTATCCGTTCATGACTCCGACGAAGAGGAGGAGGATGCTACCAAAGAGAAAAGAGAACCCCAAAAGGAAAAAGAGGCAGAAGTCTTGCCTTTGACTGAGAAGGGCGAGGGTAGTCGTGATTCACCCAAGGGTAAATCCGTTGTGCCTTAATGGTTAGAGAAGCAACTTGAAAGAATGACCCCTGTACTGAAGGACCCAAGGGCGAGGTTGGAGGCTATCTTGGCTTGATCCCAGATCATAATGAAGAAGGAGAAGAAGCCCAAGGTCATATCCAAGATAACAATGGACACTTTTGGTTCCTGAGCAGCACAAATTGCAATGTCTATGATTGGCCAAGCTGGGGTGAGCTATAGCATCTCCACCATTGACTTGGGAACTGCAACCAGAGAGCAGAAGGTTGAGCACCTTGAGGAGTCGGTGGCCATAGTGGTGCACCTGATAAAGCAAGATAAAATCTCCAAGGATGAGCTCAAGGCCTAGGTTGTAGCATTAATGAATTACATACAACAATGGTCCTCAGTGGACGACCTTCCTACCACCTCCATGATCGCACCACAACTGCTTTCTAAAGAACAGATCAACTAAATGGAAAGAAGGAAGAACTTGGAGAAAACCACCGAGGACTGGTTCCGACAAGTCTCATTCGTCAGGAGCATGGGAATCAGTAGGGCTGTGCAGACAACCAACAAGTTCTTGAACTTAATACAATCTCTGGAGAGCACGAAGAGGCTCTGCACCAATTTCCCTACAACCTATGACTCCACCTTCCCAAGGATCGAAGCTATCCTTCAAATGCCTGAGGCCGCGTGGGAAGAGAAGCTGGAGTTTAAAAAAGAAGATCACTGGTTAATGGATGTGTGGCACAGAGACTTCGACTACCAAAATGAGAGGTTGGAGCAAATCCTTACTAGGGTGGATCCTAACATTGAGTGGATCAAGGAAAAAAGGGCAGAATTTGCCTCATATCTTAAGCTGATGACAGGCTATGATATGCCCACTGTGCAAATGGATCCAGAGAAGATCAAACCATACTTCCAAGAGAAGATGAAGGACGGGACAGCTGGAGAAATCACAACGGAGTTCCTGAGATTTGCTACCCACGCCTTTGACCAATCAGAGCTATTTAGGGACTAAGGCTTGAAGTATGATGAAGATTGTAAAAGGCTGGAAGAAAATGCTAAGGAATGGAGCTATCAGGTGTTGTGATGTGAAATCCTCGAAATAGACAAGCTCTAGGTGGTCATCCTCAAATACATAGAACACACAGCTTCTGAGGAGCAGAAGGATAGCCCAGCCAAAGATGAAGACCTTCCTGAAGAGTAGCTATAGCAAAAAAATAGCAATCCACTAAATGATTAAAGAGTTACAGTGCAATCAGCGAGAAGACAAAATAGGGAAGAGACGAAAATGTATTTTTTTAATTGTGATCTATTTGGGGGTAGGTGAAACCCTATTTTGTAATGAATCTTGGCCACACAATGAGAATGAATCTTGGCCATTCATTTAACTTTTGTAAAACTATAAATAGGGCACTCCTCTCATTTGCAAAGGAGAGTTGAGTTGTTGTAAATGCATGCTGCAGAAATTTATAAGAAAAAGCATTGACTTGGTGTATTTTCTTGGTTTCTCCCATGTTGCTTGATTCAGTCTCCAATGTTAGATGTTTTACTTAGATTCTATTACTGTTTAGTTAGTTATCTTATTTCTTTGGATAGATCTTAAAAGTGCTGTTGGGTGATTATGAAATTTCTTGCCATATTAATGATTTCTTTGTCCATACTTTTTGTTGTTTGTTGAAGGTAGATAGCTGTACAAAGTTAGCATGGACTTGATTTTAAAGCTGCTCTAAACATTCATCTTTGATTCATACATGTACATGGTGAATGAGAGATGAAAGATCTGCAGACCTTAGAAGATAGCACAATTTCCATGATACTGTGAAATCTCTTGTTAAGTGGAAAATTGTTTTAAGAAATTGTCCATTGCAGGAACTCCATTGTCACTATTCATAGCTAGTTGCAGACTTAGGAACTTTTCCTCTCCTCTGCCTTTTTCCTTTTTTTTAGTAACTGATCTATGCTAAGGTTCATTGCACATTGTAAAGCCAAATCCAACAACTAAATGGAGTCCAAGATTGTTGTTTGAAACTACAGCCAATGCATAATAGTTTTTATTCCAAGAACTTCATTTCAAGATCCAACTTTCATGCTTTGTGTCCTTGCTTTGTATTTTCTGTAAGACCGCTTTGTGATTCCAGCAAATCACATCAAACTACTGAGGTATCTAAGCACTATCATGACTTAACATCCAAGAGACCTTAGGATAGTGTTCTGCAATTCGATTGTGGGAGATTGTTTTTTAAGAGAGGTAGTGCACCTACGCACTGCCTGTGTTGAGAAGTGCATAAAAACACCATCAACAGAATTGGTGCTAGAAGGAGGGCTACGGTGGAAAGACCAAGTTAAGGGATAAAGTGAACCTGGATCGAATTGGATCATTCTCCCCAGAAAGGTTTCAGAGAGTTCTACGGTCAACACCAAATAAGGGAGAATTTGAAGAATTGTAGCCCCCTATGAGGGCAAAGTGAGCACGAGGAAGTAGCATTGCCTCTTCCTTTTCCTCCATCCCATCTGCCTCCATCTCACCCTCACTTTCATTTGGCTGTCCCTCATCTTCCACCCAACTATTTCAAACTGCATTTGCACCTCCTATCTCCGGCAGCCAGGGGTTTGTTCTTCTCCCAGCCCTTCCAGCCCAAGACACAGTCCAGTCAACCATAGCTCAAGTGCAGCCCCAGATCACTGTTGTATCGCAAATACAGCCCCAAACTCCCATTTTCCAATAGCAAGCACTACCTCTGCCACCCTCCATGGCTTGGTTAGCACATAACCCTTCGCCGATACATTTTGCTGTCTACAATGATATGCCGAAGAATCCGGAGGGCTTTTTCTTGAAGTTCCATCCGCGCGACTTACAGAGAACAGCTGAGGAGCATATCAAAATATTTGAGACAGTGATCACCAAAATGCAAGTTGACCATGAGGACGTTGCATGCCACCTCTTTCCACATTCGTTGGGGGAAGAGGCCTTCTACTAGTACATGCATTAATCTGCTGAGAGGATCCATTACCTCATAGAACCTGATGAAGAATGCCTTCCTGCAGAAATACAAGATCCCCATCAGCCCTTCAGAGCTTTACCAGCAGTTCATGTCTGTCAGGAGGGAAGTTAAAGAACTTATTGACTCTTTCATTGACCACTTCCATCAGGCCTACACAAGGCTTCAAGACCCGTACCTCCATAATGATGCAGTGGCTCTCCCGGTCTATTACGCGACGTTGGACAATCTTACGTTGGCCTTGGTGAAAACGATGCGCCCACCACTCACTACCCTGGTGACCGCCTATGCAGAATCCGTTGTCGCCAGTGCAGACTTGGGATAGAATATCTTCGGCCCACTGCCTTCTTTAGGGCCGGTAGCCCACCCAATGCAAATTCAGGGGCTTAATCAGGTGTTTGCTCACCAAAACCCTCTTATGAACCAAGTGCCCCAATTGCCTATGGTGCCCCATCTAGGGCAACCATTGAATTATGCGCCTCCTGCGCCTCCTGCGCCTTCCTATTTGCAGCCCCAACAGTAGTATAACTATTCCCAAGTTGCTCCGCAGCAACAGGCATACCCCCAACAGCCCCAGGCGCCATTGTACCTATCGGGATCTGATTTTCCTCCAGCCTATCAGAATCAGCCGGTAGCCCCGCCCGCTTTTCTCCAAAATCCGATGCCGTCACCTGGAAGCGCGACTAAGAAAGACAAGTTAGAGGAGCTGACTAAGATGATAAAGAAAATGTCCATGGAAATGATGCACCTAAAGAATCAGAATAACTAGTTGTAGGACTCCTAGCGTAATTTCCAGGCTAATCTAAATCGGGACAACCGGGACAACCGGGACAATAGGGACAGCAAGGATAACCGAGAAGTAGGCACTTCTTCTAGACAAAATTATGATAGGGGGAAAAACGTCAATCAAAATGCAGAAAAGATACCTTCTCAGAGGCAGAATCGCATGTGGAACACTAGGCCTAACAATGGTGGTGTCCCCATGCCTTTCCATCAATCGACAAGCAATGACAAAACATCCAGCGGTGTATACCTGGCTGAAGCAGCCTTGTCCGGGTGGTGTCGACTTCACAAAACCAGTAGACATTCCGAGTTGGATTGTCCCGAGTTTCAGACAGCTGCTGAAATCTTCCAGGTGGGGGTACAAAATGCAGTCGACAATGCCAGTTGTAGGGACATCATCCCATCCAAGCCATACGATTCCTCCTGTCTAGTGGTTAATCAAGCGTCGTTCTTGCGAGGTGACCGCAACGAGCCCGAAGTCGAGCCTGCTCCCATTGAGGGTGAAGAAGTGTAAGAGGTAAGTAATGAACAAACCTTGGCTTAGCTCTTTGATTCGGTAGATAATGGTCTGCTAGATGAAGAAGAACCATTTGTAGATAAGGTCCACATGTTCCGTCAAAGGTCGACTCCCTATTTTCTTTGGAATAGACAGGCGGGTGGACCCTTTATGACTTCTACCCCACCAAACAATTTCACCACTCCACCTGATCCAAATGCCAGTAATAACCTTGGGCTTCCTCACATACCTGCCCAATACCTCAACAAGAATGGATCTCAAAACCAGTCACAAAATCAGCCTCAGGGCCAGCCTCAAAATCTGTCTAGACAATTGAAGGCCCAACCTCCTAGTTCTGCCATAGGCCAAGCTTTTAGTTCAAAAATTGAATAAATGGGTGAATATGTGGCAGAAGAGTTCAAAAAGGTAAAAATCAACCTGTCAACCTTCGAATTACTCAAAGTTCCTACCGTGAGGAATGCCTTATTTAGGGTTCTCAATGGGACGCCATCTTCTAATACAACACAAGAAACCCCAGCTAAGAGGGTTACCTTCGAAGAACCTAGGAAAGAACTGGAGATACAGGATAATGCCGGGAAAAGGAAAGATGTTCCCGTGAATCAGTCGACAAGTAGACAAATTGAAAAGGAGTCAGAAAGAGCTAATAGGTAGCTTTCCAAGGACCAGCTGTTTAGGAAAACCAGGGATATGGACAATGATAAGAAGATAGGTTAGATAGCTCACATGGACACACCTATGGGCATCTTCTAGGGGAGACCGGAAGCTCCCTCTTTCCTGACCACCATTAAGGTTTTTAGAAAAAATCTGCATAACTGCCTGCTTGACTTAGGAGCGTCTGCCAATGTCATGCCCTTGGCTATTTGCAAGGCTCTTGGCATTACCCCCATGCCTTCAAAGAGGAAGGTGAATCAGCTGGACAAAACAGAGATCAACATCGTGGGTGAAATAAACCGTATCCCGATGCAAATTACCGTAGACTCACGAATACAACAAGTCATCGATATCCAAGTGGTTGACATTCCCGATGTATATGGAATCATATTGGGAAGAGAATTCACCAAGGCACTGAATGGATACACTGCCACAGACCTTTCTCACATGTGGCTTCCATGGAAGGGGCTGCCAAATCAGATCCGTATCGACCGTGAACCCCATATGAAGTACATGATCATGGAGTACAATAATCTCAATGAGGTGTTATTCACCGAGACTAACCTGAGGAATTACTGCCCTTTTTCCTACCAAAATGAGGTTGGGCTTTAGGAAGAACGTGCAGATGAAGTGTTGCTAGTTTGTGTAGTCTTTTGACCAATTCTACACAAATGCCCCCGGACACGGAAACATTGATAGAAGCCAATGATGAGCCTGATAAGGATGACGAATGGGGACTACTCAATAGCTTCCAGGAATTCATGGAGAAATGCGCAAGGGATCAACTCAGCCTAGGGGCCCGAATGAATTTACAGGATCTCTTGTTGCCCAACTGGTGCAGGGTTCATAATGCTGCATACTCTGAATTTGATTATTGCTTGTGCCAAGTAGCAGTTGCATATGTTAAAAAAATAGCTGCTCCTCAGATAGAAACACCAAAGGAGGTGCCAGTAGAGCCACCTGTTGATCAATACATTGAATAGAGAATTCCCCTAAGGTCACAGGGCCAACCTCCCAGCTGAAAGGGAACATAAGCTTAATCAAACCTAGAGAAAAGGAATCCTCCGTGTGCTGGATGCTCTGATTTGATGGATCAAAGTCTAGGTAAGGAGCTGGAGCTGGATTCGAACTCATCAGCCCAATAGGTAAGACATTTCTCGCTGCCCACCGATTGCAGTTCTATTGCACCAACAACGTGGCAGAATACGAGGCCTTAGTTCTTGGCCTTCTCATGGCCTTGAAAAAAAATATAAAAATGCTACAAGTTTTCGGGGATTCCGAGCTCGTGGTTAAACAGGTCAGGAAATTGTATTCCTGTCATGACCGAAGACTCATAAATTATAGGCATAGGGTCTGGGATCTCTTAGAGGGCTTAGATGCATTCAATATAGAATTGATCCCTCGTGCTCATAATTGTACAGCTGACGCCTTGGCTCAAGCTGCCAGCACTTTACAACCCCTCTCTTTGTCTGGGCTAAAGAAATTTACTGTCGAGTTAACATCAACGCCATCAATCCCAGATAATGTTACCCACCTGCAAGTCTTTAATGATGACAACCATATCCTTCAATTCATCACAAGTTTTGATGTCTTTGCAGCCCAGATAATTGATGAAGTTGATCCACAGGAAGCCGAACTGGACATAGAGGGGGTTATTAACCTCAAAACCAACACAATCCCTAGAGGCATGGTTCAATTGGAATGCATATTCGATTTGGACCAAATGAGAGATCAAAATCAGCTAACGAAAAAGGAGGCCATAAATAACCAGTGCCATTGCTCACAACCTTGGGACAACTGAGGAGATCAAGAATATTTTTATCAGCAAGGTGTGCACGCCAGAGGAAAGGAGAGGAATCACAGATGCATTACGGAGGTACTATGATGTGGTGGCATGGAGCTACGAAGATTTAAAGATCTATGACACTTCTGTCATTACACACACCATCCCCCTTAAGACGGAAGTTCGGCCATTCCGCCAGCGGCATCGCCCCATCAATGCCTTGCTAGAACCCGTCGTTTACAAAGAGGTACAAAAGCTGCTCTCAGCAAGAATCATTTTTCCAGTCAGGCACTCCATGTGGGTGGCCAATTTGGTCCTTGTCAGAAAAAAGAGTGGAGAGATTAGATTGTGTGTAGATTTTTGCAATTTGAACTGCACCTCAAAGAAAGACAACTATCCAGTACCCTCATTGGACGAGGTACTGCAGATGGTCAACGGCTCCCAGATGATGTATTTCTTGGATGGGTACTCCAGGTATAACCAGTTAATGGTACAGTATGAGGATCGTCATAAGATGACGTTCACCACTAAGTGGGGGACGTTCGCATACAGAAGAATGCATTTTGGGCTCATCAACGTCGACGCCACTTTTCAACGCACCATGGATATTGCCTTCAAGGACCTAATTGGCAAGTGCATAATCATCTACATGGATGATTTAACTGTGTTTTCTAAAAGGCGAGGCGATCACATGTCTCCAATTTATGCAAGGTATTTCAGAGATGCAGGGAGTTTGGGGTTTCTCTTAACCCCAAGAAGTGCATTTTCGGGGTGATTGAAGGAAGATTGCTCGGGCACGTCATTTCAGAACAGGGAATCTCCATCGATCCTAAGCGCATCGAGTCCTTACTCAAAATTCAGCTCCCGAGTAGCAAGAAAGAATTAAAATCTTTCTTTGGAAAGATCAACTTTGTTCGAAAATTCATCACAAGTTTTACGAAGAATGTTAAACCTCTCAATGCCATGCTCAAACAAGACGCCAAAGTTGAATGGACATCAGATGCCAAACAATCTTTCGAAGAGATCAAACGGGCCATCACGGAGGCGCCTGTGTTAGTTAGCCCAGATTATCTGAAGCCTTTCTACATCTACTCGTTTGCTTCAGAGCATTCCTGTGCTAGCATGTTGACCCAGAAGGACGATGAAGGAAATGAGCATCTGATCACCTTTATGAGTGCTCCCCTCAAGGATGCTAAATTGCGATATCACAACATTGAAAAATAGGCATATGCTCTCATTAGAGGAGTGAAAAAATTTAGACACTACATCCTACACAATAAGGTGTTTGCCATTGTCCCCGACTCAATAGTAAAAATGCTGCTCATGCAAAATGAATTGGGTGAACGAAGAGCAAAGTGGGTCATCCTGCTCCAAGAGTATGACATGGAGATCCAACCAATGAAGCTAGTGAGAGGGCAGGCACTCACCCGCATAATTGCTGAAACAACAGCCGAAGCTGTACCCGAACTTACTGTGCAGCAGTACCAGCTTGAAGATGTCTCCCCGAGAGAGTGGTACCAGAATATCGTCTACTATCTGCTGAACCATAAGTGTCCACCATAGCTGCAAGGAGTCCAAAAGCGGGCCTTGAGATTGAAAAGCAATGACTACATGTTACAGGGTTCCATTCTCTACAAGAAGAATCATGAAGGCAATTATTTGAGATGCCTTGGCAAGGAAGAAGCAGATCGAGTCTTGAAAGAGTTTCACAACAAATTTGGCATGGGCCATGGTTCAGGTTCTTCCACGGCACATCAGATATTGAAAGCAGGGTATTATTGGCCAACCGTCTTCAAGAATGTCCATTGCCACGTTCGTTCATGCCGCACATGTCAAACTGCTGCTATAAGGGAGAGGAATGTTGTTGTCCCACTGCAGCTTGTGCTAGAGGTAAGGTCGTTTGCGCAATGGGGTCTCGACTTCATTGGTTCGATAAGCCCTCCATCATATGTGGGACACAGGTACATTCTTACCGCTACTAATTACTGTACTAGATGGATGGCAGTAATAGTATGTAAGTAATGCACAACTGAAGTAGTTACTAATTTCCTAGAAAGTTTCATTTTAAATCACTTTAGTTGTCTGTATGTTTTGGTATGTGATAATGGACCTGCATTTGCTTCATTAAAATTTTCTAGTTGAGCGTTTGACTATGGCATTGCCCTTAAATTCTCATCTAATTACTACCCCTAGGGCAATGGCCTTACCGAGTCCACGAATAAAAACCTGATTATTGTGATCAAGAAGCTGCTAGATAGTAATCCCAAGGACTGGCATACCCAGCTCCATTTCGCCCTTTGGGCTGATCGCACTCGCCACAAGGCTGCCCTCGGCGATTCCCCGTTCCACCTCGTTTATGGCCTAGAACTTATATTCCCCATCCATCTGAAGATTCCTACTCTTCAGTTCATCAACGATTTTTATGAGGGAGGAGATCGTAGGGAAGCTCGATTAGCTGAGCTCTTGCATTTAGAGGAAGTTCAAAATTGTGCAATTGAAAATTTTGCCAAACATCAGGGCGTAGTTAAGAGATGGTTCTACCGCCGAGCCAAGATCAAGGCCTTTAGGATTGTAGATTTGGTCTTGTATTGGGACAAGGCCCATGAGAAGAAAGGGGGGCACAATAAATTCGACAAGCTCTGGCTTGGCCCCTTTCAAATAGTTGAGATTTTGGGAGATAATGCCTTCCGCTTAAAGACCCTAACTGGTGAGAATGTCTCATTGCCAATTAATGGGCAGCACCTGAAGCATTACTTCCAGGCTTGAGCTCATTCGAGCTCATCGTTGTAAATAACTTGTACATAGGTTAGGGTAGTTTGCTTTTTGTCTTGCTTGTGTTTTGTTTGCATCGCTCTTTTGTTTTCTCCCTCCTGGTGGTTTTGTTTCAAAAGTTGTTTCCCACTCCTTTGCGATGGCCGTGCTTGCTTGACAAGCGGTTCACTTTACTGTCCATTCTTTGTGTTCTTTGGCTAAACATTCACTCTTGAATATCGATCTTTGAAAGCTTTCCGTGAATGATTTCCTTGTTTGAACTTTGCTTAGAACTTGACCCTTGGCTAAATCTTCTTACACACATCTCGGATCTCGCATGAAGCACGTAATAATAATTTCTGAAGGACCGTACTATGGTTGTTATGACACCCTAGTGAGTGAAAAATCTCAAGTCTGCTCCAGTGACCACTACAGTCTCAAACCCATTGTAGGCTTCGATGCCTACCCAGTCAAACTAAATGATAAAAGAGAAGTGAAATATGAAAGCAAAAAAAAAAAAAAATTCTGAAAAAAGGAAATAAATGACCGTATGGGTGTTCAGATAACTCTATCGGGGTTATGGACGCCCGACCGACAGTAGAGCAATGTCTGCGAGATTGTAGCGACAACTCCATCGGACAATTTATGTAGCTCGCTCGGTTGACTTGGTAACCCTGGTCACTATCCCTAGGAAATGAATGAACTCACCACACACACTTCTGAGATGTCCTATAAGCTGACCCAATTAAGGATCTCGTTCTTCCAGATTCATCTTTGGAAGCCACTCCTAGTTTGCAAAACCATAGATTCTGGGTCCTGAATGAATATTTATCCCTAGAACACTCAGGAGCGTCCTCCAGCGGAGTCACCATTTGTTGTGCCCTTAGCACACATGCCCTGTTCAGAATGGGGACGCTCTTTTCTTTCACCTTGTTGGGTCATTTTTGTCACCACCTCATTTTGCATGCCTCCCTTTTTGATGTCTTGGGTGGTCGACGTTGCTTCAAAGTCCCATCATAAATTGACCATGCCCTCCCCTTTTGGTTTTGCTGCGTTCTGGCACCTCGCGGGGTCCCTTTGGTTATTTGGCCCTAAAAACGGCCCCAGGATTCCCTCTTCGGGTTTTCCCTCTGGAAATGCCGTTTCCTGGCGGTGTTCATCGAGTATCCTTCCGGACCTCAGGATCCGACTCACCGCCCTCAGTCTTCCGTCATCAAATGGCTACCGTCTTCCGCCATCCCGGCCGTCAGGCCCTGGCGTTCCCACCGTCGTCGCCGACTTATTTTCAAATCCAACCACTTTTCTTGCGGCCGTACGTGCATTTAATGCATGCCTTCATGACAGTTGGGGTATAAAATGCCCAATCCAAGCAGTCATTTTCATCAAACAGGATTGGAGCCAGTTGGAGAAGCTGTCATTTGGAGTCCACCACCTTCAACAATGTCATGATCATTGCCCTCAGCATCATTTCATTGACCGCTGGTGGATCCCACGTCTCGCCACTTAGCGTGTTTGAGGTAGGCCATCCATCTGCCATTCCTGAGCTTCATTTCATCATTTTGAAATATCTAAATAAATGAACAAATCGTTAGGAGGGTATAATATAATAGAATATCAAATTGCGCATCAAACCCATGAGTTAGAAAATTGGCAAATCCCTTAGAAATGCCCTCGCTGCCGATTCAGGACTTTTCCCTGGCGCGATTGTTCTTCATGTAGGGAAAACATGCGCCTCGGGCCCGAGACCCTTCTTCACCGTCCAAATATCAAATTTTGAGCATGTGCCAACGGCGATTCGCCCCTCCGGGCCCGGTCCTTCGGATTTCCGTCTCCGGAATTTCGTTCGCATTTCACCGTGCCTAAACTGCGAACCTCCCCTTGCCTCCTGGATGCCGGATCTTGGCATATTCCTCGCCGTGAAAACTTGTAACTTAGCTTGTGTCCTTTGGTCTTCTCGGGCCCAGGACCCCGGAGTTCCGTCTCCGGAGTTCCGCGGGTGATTTTCCTCCTTCAATGACGAACGTTGCCTGGTGTCCCGCCCTCCGGACTCCGCCGATGCTTCCGCTGATTAAATGTCTGGCGATTTAAATCTTTGCATCATTTTCACTTTCAGGCCCCGGACGGCGGGTTTCCCTACTCAATTTTCTGTTGTTCCCACTGCGTGGTCTTTCGGCGAACTCATCGATGCCTTCCAGGCTCTGGACCCTGCCATTCGCTGGTCTTTTCCCATCCGCGTCCATGGGACTTCTCGGGCCCCGGTGTCTGGACTTCCATTTTTGGAAGTCCACCGCTCTCTCGCCGTCGGGGAAATTCCTCCCCGTCCTTCCACTCCCTGGGTCCCGAAGTGCCGTCTGCCGTGGTATATCGCCAAATCTTTGAACAACTTTCTGCTCATCGGGCTCGGTTGCCCGAACTCCCATCCCAGCCCGCTGTTTCTAACAGAAAATGCTGCCCGGCGCCCCAACCTCCAGGCTCCGCCATGCCAATTGCCGCTGAACTTAAACGTTAAACTCATTTTGCTGGACTCCTGCCCCCAGACTTTCTCTCCCCGACTTTCGCTTGCTATTTTCTGTCCTACACGGCGAAGTTCGTGCGCCTTTCCAGTGCCATCAGCCCAAGCCCTCGAAAATGAATTAACACATGCCGGCTGTCCTTTGGCCCTCCAGGCCCCAGACCTCGGGCTTCCGTCATCAGATTTCTATTAGCTCTGTGCCGTCCAAAATGCTATCTCCTGACAGCTTTCTGGCCTGAAACTTCTGAGCCCCCTTAAATCGATCCTAACAAGCCCAAATTTGGAATCTAACTTTGACCCACGTCCTAAATTTTGCTCTTCTTCATCATGAGCCTCCTAAAACATTGAAATTTGACCAAAGAAGGTCTTTGGGAGCTTTTCGCTGCATTTTCCCTCTCTTGATAGCGTTCCTGCCAGGGAAGTCCGGCCCTCCAGGTCTGAATTGTCCAAATGCCCAGAAACAAAGATTAATAACGTCTAGAGATAAAATCCATGACATGCTTGATTGAATATTTGAAATGGATGTTGTTTTTGAGATATGGACTAACTGCCTTCGCGACCCATTGTGCTAACTCTACCCTTGCTTGCAGAATATATGGAATCAGGCGTGGAAACTTCAGGGGCATCTGCCGAGAAGGATAGGGGTAAGAAGTCAGGAAGGACCCCTCAGGGAAAGGAAGACAAAGATCAAATGAAGTATCAATTCTAAGGCGAGCCGCTCCACTCAAAGGTCACAACGGACTGGAAGGAAATTATAGACACCAATATTGGCCATGTGGATATAGATGAATTCACGCAAAGGGTCAGGGTCAACCCAACAACAAAGAATGCCAGATTGATACGGCAGAGTGGAATAGCCAAGGCTGCCAGTTTCCCTCCATCTCTCGTGGCACCCGAATCAGACATGGCTTGTCGAGAAGCCTATCAGACAGATACAAGAACAATTGTGGATAAGGAGGGAAACATCCTCGCAAACATGTAGCCAGAAGGCATCACCAAGACATTCCACATTCCCACGTTCCAACAGATGGAGGTCCCCACATTAGAAGAATGTCAAGCGGCATGGGATGCTAATCCAACAAGGTGCAAGAAGTCAATAAATCTGCATTGGCTTAAGGAAAAATGGGGCAGCGCTGCGAAGATTCCCCAAGAACTCTTTTGTAGCGATTTTCACGAAGATTACCACGACCTAGTAACCATGTTGAGCAGGGTCATGGGTCTTCCAACGGCCGCCTACTTCTAGCAATGGATGACCTATTACATTGAACAGATCCTGCGTGGAAAGGAGGACGTCATGACAAAGGTCTCATTTTATTAGGGAGGAGTTATAAGCAACTGCTTCCATGAGCAGTTTGTTAATGTGAAGAAGAGCTCCAAGTTTTATATGACATCCTACCTTGTCTACTCCTTGGTGGATCAAAGACAATATAGCGGATTGTTTGTAGCACCCGATCAGGGGCAGAAGCGAGGACTCAAGGCCTATGACAAATACCCACAACTTTAGTACCAAAATTTCAAAAGAGATTAGTGCAGGGTAAATGACACCTTCATTGGCCATATCATCAGGTTGATCGCTGGGGACTTCGAGAGGAGGGTCTCCCACAGTGCCAGAGCGCTTCTAAAGCAAAACGCCTTCCTCTTCATCCAATTTCCAAAATTCACATACATCCGAGCCTAAGGCTTCTCTAAAAGGAAAAATAGGCTGCCCAGATACCCAAACAACAAAATCATCCTCTTGGAGCTTTCTCGGCAGCTCCAACACTTGTAGGCCATCTTTAGCAACAAGCACATAAGAGGAATCTCCTACCCTATGACCCTTGGCCAGGGCATGTACCGATTACAGACTTCCCAGTGTGCCGCTAACTCCGAGAAGGAGCTGAAGGAGTACCATTTCAAATGGTACACCATTCGCCCATGGATGGATCCACATGGCCACGTTAGGAAAGCACTGGGTCTAGCCTATGCTCATCAATATCACATTGAGGATTTCTGGGCCGACTGCCAAGATGACAAAGAAGTGCGTGCAAGGCAATACATGCGCATGACGGTACTATTCCTTAGGAGAGTGCAACCATTTATGGTATCGGACCAAGTCGAGGAAGATGAGTCCACAATCATGCATCTGAGGTACCCTGCGGTTGCCAACCTGCCAATACCCTCAATCGACTGGGATGAGCAAGAGGTCGAGGACCTGGACACCATCACCCAACCAATCATAACTCATACTAAGGAGTGGATCAATGGGCAGGTGGCACATCTAAAGCGACAAGGAGTGGTCTTGACCTATGAGGGGCTCAAAAGCGAGACGAGTGCCACGGAGGATGTTGCTACCACCACGTCGACTTGCGGGACCTCCAAGTCTCCTCCCTTCACCAGATCCCAAAAAAGAAAAGGCACAGAGACCGCACAATCCCCAGATCCCAAGGAACAAGCGAAGAAAGAAATGGGAGGCTCATCTCCCAAAAGGCTTAAACAGGTAGAAGGTGTAGAAGAATCCCAGCCTCCATTGGCTCTCTCTGCCCCTCCTGTTGCACCGCCCACCTCCCTGGCCACGGTCGCCGCTTCCCCGTCAGCAGTTGACATTTTTGTCCATCTTGCCCCTTTTCCCCCGGCCGGGTTGGTAGTCGTCATAGATTCCTCTTCTGGCATGACCACTCCCCCTTCCTCTGCTACCATGTCGCCAATTACATTGCTTCCTCTGGCAACAATAACATCGCCTATCCCCGCTACCGCAATGCCTGATGCTCTTACAAGACACATGCAAAACCTCCCCCCTCAGCTCTCCTAGATCTTAATGGATCTAACTCTCCAGGCAGCCCTCGCCCAAATCCTTGCAACGGGTCAACCTTCACAACTGCCGACAGGGCCGCCAGCTATGGAGGCCACAATGTGAATCTCAAAGGAGTTGGAGGAGCGAGAGCAAGAGGCCTCGAAGTCTATCGAGGAGGAGGCTGATGAATATCACGAGCATCCTGAGTACGAGCACCGAACCATCGATAAGGTGGTCTATGAGAAGGAGGAGACGGGCTCTTCTGAGAGTGGAGATGAGGAGGACGGCTCGGGTGCTAAGGAAATCATCCAGACATTCGATGAGGACTTTGAGGAGGAGGTGGCGCGACAGCTAAAGGACGTTGGGGAGGAGATAGAATAGTCACCACATGATGAAGAGGGGCAGCCAGTAGAAGAACAGCAGATAAAGGACTTAACCAAGGCTGAAGCCCATGTCATCAAAGGCCCTGAAGCCGAGGCTACTGAGGAGAAAAAGGAAGAAGAAGCAGCAAAAGAAGAAAGCCCCATCCGACAACCATCCAACGGGCTTCTTGTCAAACGTCTCGTATTCGTTCATGATTCCAATGAAGAGGAGGATGCTACCAAAGAGAAAAGAGAACCCCAAAAGGAAAAAGAGGCAGAAGTCTTGCCTTTGACTGAGAAGGGTGAGGGTAGCCGTGATTCACCCAAGGGTAAATCCGCTGTGCCGGAATGGTTAGAGAAGCAACTTGAAAGAACGACCCCTGTGCTGAAGGACCTAAGGGCGAGGTTGGAGGCTATCTTGGCCCGATCCCAGATCACAACGAAGAAGGAGAAGAAGCCCAAGGTCCGATCCAAGATAACAATGGACGCTTCCGGTTCCTGAGCAGAATAAATTGTAATGCCTACAATTGGCCAAGTTGGGGTGAGCTATAGCATCTCCACCATTGACTTGGGAACTGCAACCAAAGAGTAGAAGGTCGAGCACCTTGAGGAGTCGGTGGCCACAGTGGTGCACCTGATAAAGCAAGATAAAATCTCCAAGGATGAGCTCAAGGCCCAGGTTGTAGCATTAACGGATTACATACAACAATGGTCCTCAGTGGATGACTTGCCCACCACCTCCACGGCTGCACCACAGTTTCTTTCCAAAGAATAGATCAACAAAATAGAAAGAAGAACTTGGAGAAAACCACCAAGGACTGGTTCTGACAAGTCTCATTCATTGGGAGCATGGGAATCAACAGGGCTGTGCAGACAGCCAAAAAGTTCTTGGACTTAATACAATTTCTGGAGAGCATGAAGAGGCTCTGCACCAATTTCCCTACAACCTACGGCTCCACCTTCCCAAGGATCGAAACTATCCTTCAAATGCCTAAGGCCACATGGAAGGAGAAGCTAGAGTTTAAAAAAGAAGATCACTGGCTAATGAATGTGTGGCACAGAGACTTTGACAACCAGAAGGAGAGGTTGGAGCAAATCCTGAGCAGGGTGGATCTTGACATTGAGTGGATCAAGGAAATCTGGGCAGAATGTACCTGATATCTTAAGCTGATGACGGGCTATGATATGCCCACTGTGCAAATGGATCCAGAGAAGATCAAACCATACTTCCAGGAGAAGATGAAGGACGGGACAGCTAGAGAAATCACAACGGAGTTCCTGAGTTTTTCTGCCCGCACCTTCGACCAATTAGAGTTGTTTAGGGATGAAGGCTCGAAGTATGATGAAGATTGGAAAAGGCTGGAAGAAAATGCTAAGGAATGGAGCTATCAGGCGTTGCGATGTGAAATCCTCGAAATAGACAAGCTCCAGGCAGTCGTCCTCAAATACATAGAACACACAGCTTCCGAGGAGCAAAAGAACAGCCCAGCCAAAGACGAAGATCTTCCTGAAGAGTAGCTATAGCAAAAAAAAATAGCAATCCACTAAATGACAAAAGAGCTACAGTGTCATTAGCTAGAAGATGAAATAGGGAAGAGACAAAAATGTATTTTTTTAATTGTGATCTATTTGGGGGTAGGTGAAACCCTATTTTGTAATGAATCTTGGCCACACAATGAGAATGAATCTTGGCCATTCATTTAACTTTTTTAAAACTATAAATAGGGCACTCCTCTCATTTGCAAAGGAGAGTTGAGTTTTTGTAAAGGCATGCTGCAGAAATTTATAAGAAAAAGCATTGACTTGGTGTATTTTCTTGGTTTCTCCCATGTTGCTTGATTTAGTCTCCAATGTTAGATGTTTTACTTAGATTCTATTGCTGTTTAGTTAGTTATCTTATTTCTTTGGATAGATCTTAGAAGTACTGTTGGGTGATTATGAAATTTCTTGCCATGTTGATGATTTCTTTGTCCATACTTTTTGATGTTTGCTGAAGGTAGATGGCTGTGCAAAGTTAGCCTGTACTTGATTTCAAGGCTGCTCTAAACATTCATCTTTGATTCATACATGTACATGGTGAATGAGAGATGAAAGATCTACAGACCTTAGAAGATAGCACAATTTCCATGATACTGTGAAATATCTGGTTAAGTGGGATATTGTTTTAAGAAATTGTCCATTGCAGGAACTCCATTGTCACTATTCATAGCTAGTTGCAGACTTAGGAACTTTTCCTCTCCTCCGCCTTTTTCCTTTTTTTTAGTAACTGATCTATGCTAAGGTTCATCGTACATTGTAAAGCCAAATCCAACAACTAAATGGATTCCAAGATTGCCGTTTGAACCTACAACCAATGCATAATATCTTTTATCCCAAGAACTTCTTTTCAAGATCCAACTTCCATGCTTTGTGTCCTTGCTTTGTGTCCTTGCTTTGTATTTCCTATAAGACCGCCTTGTGATTCCTGCAAATCACATCAAACTACTGAGGTATCTAAGCACTGTCATGACCTGACATCCAAGAGACCTTGGGATAGTGTTCTGCAATTCGATTGTGGGAGA
Source organism: Sequoia sempervirens (assembly GCA_007258455.2). Taxonomy (NCBI): domain Eukaryota; kingdom Viridiplantae; phylum Streptophyta; class Pinopsida; order Cupressales; family Cupressaceae; genus Sequoia; species Sequoia sempervirens. The sequence goes on along the minus strand of VDFB02358134.1, from coordinate 217,886,300 downwards.
TTGTCTTTCAAGAGAGGTAGTGCACCTACGCACTGCCTGTGTTGAGAAGTGCATAAAAACACCATCAACAGGTATTTTGAAAAAATAAGCAAAAATTTGTCTTTAGTTATGTACTCAAAATTTGGGCTTGACCCACCATGGCATTTGTTACATTCATAAATTCCTTCATTTTTCATCATATGGGTATTTGATATCTTGAAGAAACCTGTGTATTTTGAACGAAACCCTCATATGTGTATTCATTCTCAAAGCTAAAAGCTCAAAATTGTGCACTGCATTTAAGCTGAGATCTCGATATATTTGTATTTGTTTGAAAATCTTTCCTGTTTCTCTTGTTTGCACTTTTGGGTGCCATTATCATGTTGTTTCGCACCCTCCTTACACACATAAATCTCTTTAATTTACATATGTAGATTGGTCTCTTATTCACTCAGTCACACTCTTCAGGAGTGCACTCCAAACCCTCACTCAAACCATGTTCTTTGATATATTCTGCTCGTTTTGAAAAATACTTTTATATATTTAAATCCTTGAAAACCTATTCACATTTGTCTGTCTGATAATTGTAATTCCTTGAAATATACTTGAATGATTGAATGAATCTCCCATTTTGATTGTCTCCTTTACTTGAAGCAACATTGCACTCTCAGCCAAAATGAGGTTGGTTGTCTTTGTTGTATGGACTCTTATAGTCCTTCATTCTGATGAGAAACTAGGAATTCTCTTCACTTCCCTTCATTATGTAAAATTGTTTCATGCACAATTACCTTTCTCCAATGAAAATAGAAATATTTTTTGTTCTCCTTTATTGAATAGTGCTTCTTGTAATGAGGCATTATGGATGGTTATTGAAATCAGAAACATAACACTACTGTGATAACACAAAATAAGATGCATTGTTTAACACCTATGTTAGAAGAGTATAAACCATACAAGAATGTTTGAGATGAAACTTAGTTGAATTAATTGAGCTTATTTAAATTGATGGTCCACCTATAGCTTTCAGAAAACATTACTTGTTGGTTGTGAGTGGACAATTAGTTTGATGGCTTTGATGAATGAACTTCTTACTCTTTCAGTTATATAGAATTTCTCTACTTATCCCCACCTATAATGTATGTGGGGTAGCATGCCGAGCTCTACCCTGTTGGGAGCCTATTTTTCTCCACATGCTTGATCTTCAAATGATAATCAGCTTCATGATTTTCCCTATACCTGCACAAAGAAACAAATGATGTTAGCAAAAAAAAATAACAATAATTGATGATGTTGATGTATCTGTTTCAGCTCATATTTCTGCACTTTTCCTTATTGTTTCAGTGCATGATTAGTAGCATACTACATTATCATTGATGGTTCATGTAGGTATATTCATAGTTAGAGCTCTAATATCCCTCTCTTCCTTCCTATAGGTCAATGGAGCTCGAAGAAGACAAATGGTGCACCACTTCTGCGTCGGTCATCAATCAACAAGCAATGATGATTATGTCTATACTTATGCAATTCTTCCTTTTATGCATCTTCCATAGTGTAGTATGCTGTTTATGATGCATTGAAACAGTCACATCCATGGCTTGTGTGGATATTTAATCTCATTCTTTCTGCTTTTCACTTTGAAAAGAAAATGCATTTATGATGCAATGTTGTACCATCATTTGAATGTATCACCATTTGAATTCTTGTAATCAAATGAAATGTTGTAAATATGAAAAGCATCATGAAATAAAAGAAAGCATTCAATCATGCTTTGTTGTTTGTATCCTCAATCCTGTACTCCATTTGATTGTGAAACATTGAAAATAAATTTCTCGAAACTCAGTTTCCTCATTTCAATGCATAACTATCACTTATAAAATGATAAATAAGATGCAAACAACACCTAGCATATGCAGAAATAATTGTATTGTCACTTTAAGATATAACAATATTTAATCAACTCCACCAATTGAGTTGTAGCGAAAAATTGGTAACAATTTCTAACCACTTCACCTTGCTCATTTAGTTTGTATCTGAAGACCCATTTAGTTCCAATTACATTTTTATCCTCAGGTTTGGGAACAAGAATCCATGTATCATTCTTTTCAATCTGTTGTAGTTCCTCTTTCATTGCTTCAACCCAATGTGCATCTTTGCATGCTTCATTCACATTGTTAGGCTCAGTCTTTGAAATTAAACAGTATGCTTCTACAATTCTTCTCCTAGTCTAGACACCTTTATTCTTATCACCAATAATTTGATCTTCTGAATGATTCAATCCAACATACCTTAGAGTAGTAGGTTGTTCTTGAATTTTAGGTTCTTCTGATCTCTCTTCTACTCTTTCACCAATTTCTTGATCTTCTTGATTCACTGGAATGATTTGGATTTGACTTGAAGTTTGAACTTGCTTTTTTTGGTTTGTACTATCATTCTGATTATCAAAATCATATCCATAGGTTCTAGATGGTGTAGCTATGTCTTCATCAACCTTAACATTTGCACTTTCAACAATTTTCTTCAATCTCTTATTGTATCACCGGTAGGCCTTGCTTTTAGTAGAGTAAACCAAAAAGATTCTTTCATCACTCCTAGCATAAAACTTTCCTATATCTTCATCTCTTTTTATATAACACTTGCTTCTAAAGATCTTGAAATATCTAACAGTAGGCTTTTGACTAGTCCATAGCTCAAAAGGAGTCTTACCAGTATCACCTTTGATTTGTACCTGGTTAATTATGTACATAATAGTACTCAAAACTTCTCTCCAGTAGATATGAGGTAAATTTCCTTCTAACATCATAGTTCTAGCAACATCTAGAACTGTTATGTTCTTCCATTCCACAACTTCATTTTTTTGAGGGGTCCACAGTGCAGATAATTGTATCTTTATTCCATGTTCTTCACAAAATGAGTTAAACTCACCAGAAGTGAATTCACCCTCTATCTGATCTTAGACATTTAATCTTCAGACCTGTCTCTTTCTCAACCATAGCCTTAAATATCTTGAACTTTTCTAGAGCTTTAGATTTCCCCCTTAAGAAAGTAGCCACATCATTCTTGAATAATCATCAATAAGCAACATGAAATACCTGTATCCTTGTAAACTTCTGACTCTAGCAGGACCACACAAATCAGTATGCACAAAATCCAACAATCCATTTGAATTTTTTTGTTTGCTTCAAAATGAAATTGTAGTTTTCTTTCCCAATTGACATTCCTTGCATATGGAATTAGTAGGTTTCATCAACTTTGGAATATCTCTCATAGCCTTAGCAGAACTTATCTTAACAATATTATCAAAGTTAACATGACACATTCTCCTATACCACAACCAACTTTCATCAATTTGAGCAATCAAGCAACTTTTACTAGCATCACTTAGGTGAAAAATATTACCTTTTGTTTTTGTACCTAATGCAATCACATTTCTAAATATTTTGCACTTACCATCCATGAACTGAAGATTGTATCCCTTATCAACCATTTGTCCAACACTTAAAAGGTTATGCTTCAAACCTTCCACATACAAGACATCATCAATATTATGCTTACCATCAAGAGAAATACATCCTCTACCATGGATCACACCAGCTTTTTCTTCTTCATCAAGTTGTTTCATTTCATCCTCATACTTGAATGTCTTTCTTGATGAACTTTCACCCAGATCATATCTCTGTCTATCTCTTCCAGAAGTAGTGGCCTTGAATGCAGATTAAACCTTAGGAAGGGCATCACCAAATTCACTCAACTGAAAAGCAGTAAGCTTACCAATCAACATATCTTTGGTAACATTTGTCACAGTTCAGAGCTCTTCAATAGCACTAGCCTTAACTTTGTAGGAATCAAGAAAATATCTAAGCACTTTAGCAACAATATCTAATTTTTCTATCAGTCCACCAACACATCTGATACCACACACAAGTCCATTCACTCTTTGCATGAAAGTAGTAATATTTTCATCATCACCCATTTTCAACTTTTCATACTTCCCTTTCAGACTTTGTAGCTTTGCAATCTTCACATTAGCATCACCTTCATATAAGGTCTCCAACTTTTTCCAGATCTCATAAGCAGTCTTCAGTTCCATCACATTTGTCATCTCAGTATCAGTCAAAGCACTCAACAAAGCTTCCTTAGCCTAGATATTATACTCAACATCCCTGATCTCAACAAAAGTAGTAGGACCATTCTATGGAATAACATATCTATTACTTGTAATGCTCTAGTAGGGTTCACAAATGCATCTCAGATGGCACTCCATTCGATTCTTCGACAAGGAATAATTTGTTCCATCAAATCTAGGACTATCTTTCTTATAAGTTACCATCCCAGATCACCTCAAGCTTTTAAACTTCTTCCAAGGAACCACAAGCTCTGATACCAATTGTTGGAAACTCAAGGGAAGACAACTGAGGGGGTGGGGTGAATCAGTTGTCACCTAATCTCAAACTTATTCAACTTATGAACCTTATTTTTAGATTTGATCATTAATCATGAAAGCATAAATGAACAACACATCAAATGCACACATAACACCAAGATTTTTACGTGGAAATCTTGTTAGGGGAAAAACCACAGTGGAGGTCAGTCCACAAGATTATACCCTGTTAAAATTATAAGAAAATATGAATGGGGAATGCACATGAATTCAAGCACATTGCCTAGAGCTCACTGCTCAATTACAAAGGAAGACACAATGTCTTACATAAAAGGTTCTGATTAAATCCATCAGACTTTGAATTGAGAAAATAACATCTGCTAATGCTTGGTTATAGTTCTGGTTAAGATCATGAACACTTCTTTACTCTTCTTCAGTCTTCTTCAGTCTTCTTCAGACTTCTGCTCTACCTTTGAATGATTTGAACAATATTTGCACATAGGACTTATAAAATTCATATCCTCACACTAATCCACACTCATACACTCTTCCAAATGATAAAACAATCACTCTTATATATTTGCAACAAAATATTACATCGCTATAAGTTGGCTTCAACAAAATAGCAAGAAAGAATATAAACAGTCAGCTCAGATCAATATAAATTATTTATGTGAATCAACCAAGGTTGGCCACAACATAGTAAAGACCGAAAAAAACATCCTCAAAGATGAACCACTTTATTTAATTACTCCTCGAAGATCCACAACACACTTCAACACCTTGTCGACCAAGAACATGAAAAACATGAACACACAAGAGAAAATATCGGATCACGAGTGCAACGGTCAATGTGGATGTGCAACACAGATAGAGAATGAACTAGAAACATCCAAAAACATCATTAAACACCAGAGAGTCATCCACAACAACTGAATTAACTAAAATAGTATGATCTTCATTCAGGAACACAAACTGAAGTAATAGAAAAACTATCACCAAACAAATCTTCATAACTTGATCAAATCTTTATGTGGATCTCTGAAACTTAACATGGATAAACTAGATATACTCAGCAAGAAACCCATTAGTCCACAACCTCAGAACAACAACGTTCTGAATGCACGACAGAAAGAAGTTCGCTTCACATTAACAACTTGTAGCACTTCTTAGTACAATTTTCTCAATATCCTCAACATATACAACTTATAATGTAAAAATACTAATAGTGTTGACAACAATGAAAACCAAATATCAGCAACACACCACAACATCCAACAGAGTCTACGTGAGCACACATGAGAGCATTGGCTTCAGGTTGATCAGGAACAACATGAGACCAAAGAATATCACATAGTGGTATTCTTCTATATCCTTATCTGAGGGCACCAAGGAAGAAACACTCACCATGGCGTCTACATGTTGGTTTTCCCTCCTAGGAACACTATCTATTGTGAAAGAGGAGAATCGATCAAGTAAGGAAAAAGCTAGGTCCTGATATTGAAACAACTTACTTTTCTTAGCTTGATATGTTCTCGTAATTTGGTTCACAATAAGCTTAGAGTCACCATGTATACAAGGATGCTTTATGTTTAATGTGATCATGACATGCAAGCCGACAATAAGGGCCTTTTACTTAGTGATGCTATTGGTGCAGGTGAACTCTTATCAAAAGGAGAGAGGGACTAACTTACCTTGAAGAAAGATCAAAACTACACCCACCCCCAAGCTAATATGAGGGAGCATCCATCAATTGATTAGCAACTGCTTGACCTTTTATCAATTTCTGAGTCACAAACTTTATGTCAAACTCAAAAAGAAACATTACCCATTTCGCTAACCTTCTAGCAAGGTGAGAACTATAAAAAAATACTTCTAAAGATTACTTTTCACAATGACATGTGTTTCAACATGAAGAAGATAATGTCTTAACTTATGCATTGCAAAGACAAGAGCAAGACATTGTCTCTTGATGGTGGAATACCAAGTTTCATAATAAAAAGGACATGAATAATACAATAGACCGCTCTTTCTCTTACATAATCATTGTACTGAGCAAGCAAGGCTTCCAAAGCATATGGTGATGTGGAGAGGTAAAGTAAAAAGGGTCTATCCTGCATAGCCAATATTCATACAGGACAATTGGCTAGATAAGTTTAATTGAATCAAAATATTGTTCACACTCATCATCCCATATAAAGCGTGTTGAAAGCATGAAGGTGTTGTCACTAATGTCAACATGATATCTACTAATTGGTGTTGTCATAAATGTCAATTATGTGTTAAGGAAGTTGTTGCATGGTGAAAATATCGAGGATACTGAGAAAATTATGGAAAAGAGGAAAACAGGTTGTTGCAGGTTGTGCATGTGCAGTTGAGATATTAAGTGTTGTGAATACATGGAGCTATATTTTGTTGTAGTGTGTGGAGATGAGTTGGAATGAAGTAATGAGCTAAGATAAAGTCTCTGGTACTTGATTTCCAAGTGCTTTTTTGTGCAAGTGTTCAGAGTGTGCTCTAGATCATGCTCCATGTTTCTTTTGTATTGATGCTATGCATGTGCAGAATTGGTATGTTTCTCATGGTTTTCAAAGGTTGCTATATTTATAATTTTGGGTTCTAGATTGTTGGTGAAAGGGAGTTGTGTTTACCAGTATGTGAACTAGTTTTGGGGACAAATGTACTTGCTCCACATTTCTCCATAGTTTATTTTTAGGACTTGTGGTTTGAAGGAGAGTTAATGGTGTTGTTATCTTTTTTGTGTCAAGAGGATTCGTGGTTAGGTGTATCAGAAGTTTTAAAAGCATGTACTTAATGTTTAATGTGTTTTCATGGGTAACGACCAACTTGGTGTCTACACTACATTCAAAAATGTTCAAGTTTTAATGAACGTGTAGCGTGACATGTGAGACTTAATTTTGGGTCTCGGTTAAGTATTTTTTTGGTCTCCTTTCATTCCTATCAATGACAAGAATGTTTAGGTGCCGACCTAATTTGAATTTGTAAATATATTGGATAGAGTGTCGACCTTGGAGAAGATGCTTGAGGTTGAGGTTGATACAAATAAGATTGGAGTTGTTGTGAGTTGAGAGACAAGGAAGAGAGAAGTAAGATAGATGTGAGATCAATGCAAGTGATATTGCAAATTTGAGTAGAGCAGTGCAAACTTCAAAGTATTAGATTCCTAAATGTAGTGAGCTAAAGGTGTCCAAAATCTTTCACATTAGACTGTGAAAGTGTTGGAGCAGTGGATTCCTTGTTGTATTGAGAAAGTGTTCTTTGTGTAACATTTCTCTTCTATCTTCTTGTTCTTTCTATGGTAGTGAGCCCTGGATATGAGCCTTTTTGGACAGTGTGTCCTATTTTGGTAATGAGCCATTTTGTACCAATTTTGCAATTACTTATATTGTGAGCTAATACTCACTGTGGTTTTTCCATCATTGGGTTTCCCACGTAAATATGGTATTCTCTTGTGTATGGTGTTGCTATTTCAGTTTATGTTATCTACATTTCATGATTAAGCACATTAAAATAATAAGAGTTTATTGAATGCATGTGGATCTGATTACTTGTTGAGGGTTTTTGATGTTTTGATTAGATACAACTGATTAACCCCCCCTCTCAGTTTTCTTTTTCATTCAACAATTGGTATTAGAGAAAGGTTCCTTGGAGAAGAGTTTAGCTACTTGAGGTAGATCTGGGATGGTGAACAAGGTTTCTTTGGTATGCCCTAGATTCGATGGCATAGATTATGCATGCTAGAAGAAAAAGATGGAAGGATATTTGGCAGCTCAGGGATTTGAGGTTGAAAAGGCTTATGAAACTGCATATACTCCACCTATAAATGGTCCAAGTACAAGTGCAAAGATCAAGGCACATGAGAACAATGCTAAGGCAAGATTTATTACTGTGAATAGTCTTTCAAATACTAAATTAGTAAAATTTATGAGTTTGAAGATTACTAAAGAGGTTTGGGATAAGCTAGAAATCTTTTATGAAGGAGATGAAAAAGTCAAACAAGCGAAGTTGTAGAATTTGAAGGCACAATTTGAGACCTTGCATATGTCTAAAGATTAAACAATCAAAATATACATTCAGAGAGTTGATGAGTTGGTGAGCGCAATGAGAGGTCTTGGTGCACAAGTCAAAGAATCTAAAGTGGTAAATAAGGTTTTTAGATCTCTTCCTGATTCTTATAGTGAAATGGTATCTGCTATTGATGAAATTGCAAATCTTTATACTTATTCTAGAGATTAGATGATTAGTACACTAACTTCTTTTGAAATGAGGAAAAAGGGTTTGAAAAATGGTATAGCCATAGAGACTCCTTTCAAAGATGGAGTATTAGTAAAGGTTTGAGATTTAGATAAGGAAGATCTTGATGATGTGGAAGCTAATTTTGTAAGAAGAATGAAGAAGGGCATCGGTAAGTACAAAGGTAAATTACCTTTCAAATGTTTTAGCTATAGTGATATAGGTCATTATGCTTCTAGATGTCTGAAAAGAGCTGTAAATAATAAGAGTAAGGAAATAAAGGAAATATGATTAAGAAACCTATTATGTTAGAGAAGATGCTAGTATTTTTGATGACGAATCTAATTATGGAGACTTTGATGAGAATGAATTCTTGTTCCTGGCTACAAAAGAAGAACCTAGTTCTACTAACTCTAAAATTTGTGTGAACTTATGTATTTCAGGGAAGAAGGATAAGGTTGCAGATACTCTGGTGTCTAATTTTCATGTTAAAGAGGATAAGAATTACTGAGTTGTTGATAATGGCTACTCTAATCACATGACTGGAGATAAGAGTAAGTTTGTGGAATAGGTTCAATTAGTTTTGATGGAAATCATAACATTGATAATTTTTACTATGTTAAGGGTTTTCGGCATTACCTTTTGAGTGTTGTACAAATGTGTAGCAAGGGATATAATCTTTTGTTTAAGGATGAAACATGTGAGATCAGAAAAGGGCCTAGAACTGTGATTGCTGCTTGTAAGAGAATAGATGGAAACATTTATATGCTTAAGGGTCCTAATGGTCATTGCTTTATGTCATAGATTAGTGATAGTTGGTTATGGAATTAAAGGATGTGTCAAATGAATTTTGATAATTTGGTCAAAATTAGTTCAATTCATGCAATGAGAGACCTTCCTAGAATCATAAAACCTATCAATGCTATTTGTAGGGATCGTCAATTTGGAAAACAAGGAGTACTTTCAAGGGAAAGGAACACTTTGCTACCAGACTAGTGGAATTAATTCATATAGATATTTTTGGTCCTACAAGAGTGATAAATCTACAAGCTAATAGGAATTTTATGCTTTTGATTGATGATTATTCTAGAATGACATGGCTTAGTTTTCTTAGGGAAAATTTTGATGCACTAGATAAATTCAAGGCATATAAATCTATGGTTGAGAATGAAATGGATCTAAAAATAAAATTTTTGAGGTATGATAGAGGTGGTTAATTCACCTCCAATGATTTCAACATGTTTTGTGATGTTCATGGAATAAAAATGCATTTGTTTGCACCTAGAAGTCCTCAATAGAATGGAGTGTTTAAGAGGAAAAAATAGATGATTCAAGAAGCTGCTAGGACTATGATGAAAGAGGAAAATCTACTGGAATTCTACTGGAGAGAAGCAATTCATACTATTGTTTACATACTTAATAGAGTGCAAGCAAAAGCTAACAACACAAATACTCTTTATGAGTTGAAGGATTCCTACTATGAAGTACTTTAGAGTATTTGGAAGCAAATTCCATATCAATAGAGAAGAAAACTTAGGAAAGTTTGATGCAAGGTTTGATGAATGTATCTTCCTTGGATATTCTACTAAAAGAAAAGCTTACAAATGTTACAATAAAAGGCTAAGAAAGATAGTTGAAAATGAAAATGTTAAGGTTGATGAAAACTTGCAAAATGTGGATGGATATGTGTCAAATGAACCTGATTACAAAGAATTCGGAGAAGAAAAAGTTGATGAAGAAGAAGTGTAGAACGAAGAGGAAGAAGCTTTGAAGAAAACCCCTAAGACCCCTAAATATATGCAAAAGAATCTTTTTGAAGAACAAGTCATTGGAGACAAAAGGAAAGGTTTATTGACAAGAAGCAAAGCTACTAAAGTTGAGGTAAATCTGTGTTTACTTTCTAAAGTTGAACCTAAAACGGTAAGTGAAGCATGCAAGGATGAACATTGGATGAAGACAATGAAAGAAGAATTTATGCAAATTGAGAAAAACCAGACTTGGGAATTGGTTCCTACACCGACAAACAAGAATATAATTGGAACTAAGTGGGTGTTTAGAAATTAGTTGAATGAGAATGGAGAAGTGGTGAGGAATAAGGAAAGACTTGTGTGTAAGGGTTACATGTGGAAGGAATAGACTTTGAGGATACATTTGTGTTGCAAGATGGTGTGTCCCTTGGTCTTCCTTTTTCAACACGACGCTTGGGTTTGTGACATGGATTAACCATCTTCTATGGATCCTACATAAATCTGGTGATTGTATCGGGCATTGACAGGTCGATCTTTTGGTGCAACAAAAACTACCAATGTAACAATTGGTATCAGAGTTGAGGTCATAGGTTCAAACCCCTTGCTTGTGTTGGGGGGTATTGTTGCAAGATGGTGTGTCCCTTGGTATTCCTTGTACATCAGGACACTTGGGTTTGTGACATGGCTTAACTGACTCCTATGGATTTTACATTAATCTAGTGGTTGTATCGAGCATTGAAAGGTTGATCTTTTGGTGCCACGACAACCACCAATGTAACAATTTGCTCCTGTGGCTAGGATGAAAGCTATTAGAATGTTTTTGGAATTTGCAACATACAAGGACTTTAAAGTTTATCAGATGGATGTTAAGTTTGTGTTTCTGAATGGTGAATTGGAAGAAGAAGTTTACATGGAACAACTAGAAGGATTTCAGTTATCAGATCAACTAGATATGGTATGTAAATTGAAGAAGGAACTATATGGGTTGGAGCAAGCTCCCAGAGCTTGGTATGCAATATTGGACAGATATTTGATACAACAAGGATTTAGTACGGGCACCGCAAATAGTAATCTCTATTTCAAAATTGAGAAAGACAAGATTTTGATAGTGGTTGTATATGTGGATGCTATTATCTTTGGTGGAAATGAAGCTATGTGTAAGAAATTTGTTGGAGAGATGCAGAAAGAGTGTGAAATCTCAATGTTTGGGGAGATGAATTTCTTCCCTGGGCTACAAATTAATCCAATAGATAAAGAGATTTTCATTTCATAGTCTAAGTATGTCAAAGATATGTTAAAGAAGTTTTGAATGGATGACTCGAAACTAGTATGCACTCCTATGATGACTGGTTGTAAAATGAGAAAATATGATAATTCACCTAAGGCTGATCAAAGCAGATATATATCTATGTTTGGTGGACTGATATATCTAACTACTACTAGATCAAATATCATGCATGCAATTTGTCTTGTGGCTAGATTTCAAGAAGATCCTAAAGAAACACATGTTGCAACAACAAAGAGGATATTCAAATATTTAAGAGGCACTCCGGATTATGGATTATGGTATCCTAAGGATATTGATTTCACATTAATTACTTATATGAATGCAGATTGGGTTGGTTGTGTTGATGACATGAATATTACAAGTGGTTGGGCATTCTTTCTTGGATGTAGATTGGTGTCATGGTTGAGTAAGAAGCGGGATTTAGTTTCTTTATCTACTATAGAGGTTGTGTATTGAAACAACAATATGTTGTACACTAGTGTTGTGGATGAGACATATATTGAAGGATATCAGAGTTGTATATGACAAGCCTATATCTATTTTTGTGATAATACAAGTCTAAGTAACATTTGAAAGAATCAAGTGATGCATTCAAGGACCAAGCATACATCTATTAGGTGTCACTTTTTGAGAGAGAAAGTTATGGAGAATGAGGCAAAACTTGAGTATATACCTACAAAGGATCAAATTTTTGACATCTTTACTAAGGCTCTTCCTAAGGATACTTTTGAGTATCTTTGGGATATGTTGTGGGTTATTACGCCTCCTTCATTAAACTAGATACATATAGAGATGCATTATTCTAGTAGACCTATGGATATATCTCTTGTTCTAGACTAATGTTGGTGGGTACCTCTTAGGGGGAGTAGGTGGTGTCATGTGTTGTCAAAGGGGGAGAATAGTGTAAAAACAAATCCTTTTCCATTGATGTCAAAAGGGGAGAAAGTATCATGTGAAAAAGTGTAAGGTATAAATGGAGAAAGTTGTGCATATTGTCAAATCATTTTGGGGGAGAAAATAAAGTGTGTTCAAATTTGTATTGTCTTTGATGGTTTTTCACATCATGTGTTGCCATCAATGAAAAAGGGGGATATTTTTGCAAGTATGAAGGTGTTGTCATTCATATCAACATGATGTCTACTGACCAATATTGTCATTGATGCCAACTATGTGTTAAGGAAGTTGTTGCATGATGAAAATTTTGAGGATACTGAGAAAATTGTGGAAAAGAGGAAAACTGGTTATTGCAGGTTGTGCATGTGTAGTTAAGATATTGAGAAAATCTTGTGAGTACATGGAGCTATCTTTTGGTGCAGTTTTTGGAGATGAGTTGGAATGAAGTAATGAGCTAAGATGACAACTCTAGTACTTAATTTCCAAGTGCTTTCGAGAAAAATTGATAAACAGAGAAAATAGTGTTGTGCAAGTGATTAGAGTGTGCTTTGGATCGTTCTCCATGTTTATTTTGCATTGATGCTATGCTTGTGTGGATTTGGCATGTTGCTCAAGGTTTTCAAAGGTTTCTATATTCATAATTTTTGGTTTTGGATCGTTGGTGAAAGGAAGTTGTGTTTACTAGTATGTGAACTGGCTTTGCAGTGTTATACAAAGGTTTTGGGGAGAAATTTATTTTCTCCACATTTCTCTATAGTTGCTTTTTAGGACTTTTGGTTTTGAAGGAGATTTAATGTTGTTCTCTTTTTTTGTTTCAAGAGGATTCATGGTTAGGTGTATCAGAAGATTCAAAAGTGTGTACTTAATGTCTAATGTGTTTTCACAGGTAATGACTGACCTAGTGTCTACACTACATTCATAAATGTTCAAGTAGGAATGGATGCATCACCTGGCATGTGAGACTTAATTTTGGGTCTCAATTAAGTGTTGTTTTGGTCCCCTTTCATTCCTATCCATTACGAGAATTTTTAGGTTTTGGCCTAATTTGAATTTGTAAATATAACAGATAGAATTTTGACCTTGGAGAAGATGCTTGAGGTTGAGGTTGATATAAATAAGAGTGGAGTTGTTGTGAGTTGAGAGAGAAATAAGAGAAAATTAAGATAGATGTGAGATCAATGTAAATGATGTGAATTTGAGTAGAGCAATGTGAGCTTCAAAGTATTGGATTCCTGAATGCAGTGAGCCGAAGGTGTCCAAAATCTTTCATGCTAGAGTGTAAAAGTGTTGGAGCATTCTGGTGGATTCCTTGTTGTGTTGATAAAGTGCTCTCTGTGTAACATTTCTCTTCTATCTTCTTATTCTTTCTATGGTAGTGAGCCCTAGCTATGAGCCTTTTTGGACAGTGTGTCCTATTATGGAAGTGAGCCCTTTTGTACCGATTTTGCAATTACTTATATTGTGAGCTAATCCTCACTGTGGTTTTTCCCTCATTGGGTTTTCCATGTAATCTGGTGTTCTCTTGTGTATGGTGTTTCTATTATAGTTTATATTATTTTCATTTCAAGATTAATCACATTAACAAAATAAGGGTTTATTGAATGCATGTGGATCTGAATACTATTGAGGGTTTTTGATGTTTTAATTAGATACAACTAATTCACCCCCCTCCCAATTTTCTTTTCCATTCAACAAAGCGAACATCCTTTTTCAATAGACAAGTGAAGGGAAGAGTGTGATGAACAACTGATATATAAATCTATGAATTTCATGAATTTTCCCTCACAAACTTTTTAATTCAGAAAATTTTCTAGGTGGAGGCATGTTAACAATTACATCAATTTTGTTTGTATTGACTTCGATTCCATGATGAGAAAATTTGAATCCCAAAAGTTTTCTCGTGTCCACACCGAATACACACTTAAGAGGATTGATCCTCATCTTATAGAGTCAAAGTCTTTCAAAGATGAGATGAAGATTTCCTATGCGATCCTAACGAGTTATGGACTTTGCCAAGATATCATCAAAATAGCCTTCTAGGGTTTTGTCAATGAAGTCATGAAAGATTAAGGTGATTGCTTGTTTGTAAGTCACACCTACATTCTTTAACCCAAAAACCATGACCACATAATAAAAAGTACCCCAAGGGGTAGTTAAGGTTGTCTTATACTGAGCTTCTAGGTTAATAAAAATCTAGTTATAGCTCGAGAAGCCATCCATGAAGTACAAGGAATGGCTTGTAATCAAGTCTACAATCATATCAATATTATGCAATGGAAAATAATCTTTAAGAGAATCCTTATTGAGGTCACAAAAGTCAATGCATATACAAATACACCCATTAGGTTTAGTAACAGAAACAATATTTGAAATCCAAGGCGAGTAGTCAATCAAATGAATAAAGCCTTCTTTTAATAGCTTCTATATATTAGTCTTAATGAACAAGGCAACCTTGGGATTAATCTTTTAGATCTTTTTCTTGAAAAGCTTGGCATTGGTACATAGGATAATGTTATGAATGCCTATAGATTCATCAATATTGAGCATGTCCTCATATGACCAAGGAAAGATATCATGATGAGAATGTAAAATGTCATAGTTCTCCTTAGCTTCTTTTGAAGAAAGGCATTTTTTGATCTTAATCACCATTTTAGGGGATTGAGGATCCATGAAAACTTCAAAACTATCTCCCTTAAGTAGAGGACCAGGTCTTTAGGATGAGGTAATGGGAAACCATCATCAACGTTAGATAGAGGAGCCTCCTCATCCATGTTCAAAATAGATTCCCCAAAGTATGCTTGTGTATTCGTAGGTTCCTAGTCCCATCTTAGTAAAATGAAGATGGGACTAGGCACCTAGAAATTCTTCCAAGGAAATGGCATCTAGAGGAACTTCGTTAGATTCTATTTTATCCTCTATCAATTCAAGATGAACTAAGTTGAGAGTTTCAATTGAAATCATGTTAACACTTCACCATTGCTTTTGTCTAGATTGTTAAATAGAGCATCCCAGTCCCAAGTTACACTTGTGAGGCTTAAATTGGATAGGGACCTAAATTCCTTGTTAGATACGCCCAAGACCTTTACGTTCATAACCATACTTAGAAACAAGCCTATATCCAGGGCCATAACCATTTACAAAGCCTCAGAAGGGGGTGGTTCCAAGTAGAGAGTGTCATTCCACCAATGACTGTCAAATGTGTCTATGAGACCACAACCATCCTTCTCATTGGAATTGCAACCTTTAACCTCCCCAGAAGAACTTCGATAATCCTTGTTAACAGGGAAACAACTAGGATCCTAGGTAGGATCACAACTTTCTTTCTTAGCAAGAGGTTGATCAACTTTCTTAGCAGAGGTATTTGAAGTTATTGGAAGATTGAGGTGGATGAGATTCACTTTATATTCTCTAATGAAAAATTTAGAGAATTCTAAGGTAACCCAATCATCACCAAGTGCATTTGACTCAAAGGAATAAGTAGATAGGGAAGACTTAGGACTTTTTGCTTTAGGCTATTCCTCTTTTGGACAATCACTTCATGGATGATCTCTACAGATGACACCACCGAATAGCATGTCAACACATCAGAGGTTAGCAATGGAATACAATTATTAAGAGTGGAGACAATTGAGGCTCGACTAGCAACCGCCGACTCACAACTTAGGTGGACTGCTTTGGGGTCAACTTTAATTGTAACCACTTGATTAATAGCTACAAACTTTAAGGAATGATGCAAAGTATAATTCATGGCTCCCATAGTATGAATCCAAGGTCTTCCTAGAAGAATATTGTAAGGTAAGGGGCCATGCATCACATACACTAAAGTGCATAAGGTAACAGGTCCCAGCTGTAAGGGAAAGATTATCGTGCCTAGGGCTTGTTGACCAACATTATCAAATCCATGAATGTATAGAGAAGTAGTTAAGGAGGAAGAATCAACATTAATCTTAGGTAAAAGATCCATACCACAAATATTGAGAGCTAAACCATTGTCAATGAGGGTACATCTGATACCAATGTTATTAACACAAACTATGATCACTAGAGGATTCACTTGTTTCTTTACATTCGGGGGCAAAAGTTCCTATGGATATAAACATAATATTTGGTGAATCTACAGGAATATGAGCCATCAAGGCATTAACATCTACTAGCCTAGCAGAGCTAGGAAAGAGGATCTCTTACAAGGATTCCTAAATCATACCTTGGTAAGCTAGAGCAATCTGAAGCAAATCTAAAAGTGAGACTTAGCTATACTAACACGAAGTCGCTTGAAAAGATCATAGTCTCTAGGTGATTTAGTCGCGGGTTTAGGCACTGTTGAAGGAAGACTTGGTTGAGAAGGTGGTAACGAAGTAGGAACGTGAGTATAATGAGGTGTAGGAACAAAAGGTTGTTGATTCAAGTTCAGTTGATTTCTTCTAGTATTATATGTGTGCGCTATGACATTATAAGAAGTAGAGTTTGTAGCTCATACAAATCTTGTATACAAATCTTCTGAGTCATCATAATATGGGACCCCACAGATAGAATGAATATTCTAAGTAGAAGGGATAGCTAGAGTCAAGTAAACAATGGGTCTCTTACGCCTCAATGAAGCCACAAAGACTACAATAATGTTCACCGAATCTTCAGCCGATGAAGAAGAAGTGGATGTTTGTGAAGAAGTTTTTTTGGAAGATCTATAGATAGAGGAGGATGCTTCTAAGAAGTCATCTAGAGCATCACCCAACATATCAAATCCTTCCTTAGAGAAAGAATTATCATAAACATTAAAACATTATAGAAAAATATCTGACATGTTTCATGTCAGGTTCTCTAAAATGTAAGAGAATGGGGACTCACTACTCATGAGTCTCTTCATTCTCAATAGAATCCCAAGGAGCGAACTGCCCTAAACTACCTCAAGCTTTACTGAATGAAGAAATTGCAAAGAATGTCATACTAAGGATAATATTCAAATAGACTACTTCAGAATCTGAGAGAGTAGGGTTTTAAGATCTCTACCAGAAAAGGAAGATCCCTTGGCCAAAGGACTACAACGTGATATTAGGATGCCAACGTGGTGCAATGGAGTCCAAGGGACGCACTAGAATCCAAGGAAAATAGAGAACCAAAACCTTGAACAATAATAATTGGACCCTACTAATGTATTTAGACCTGAGGTCTGTTCGACAAAGTAGACAAACAAAAAGTAGGAAATTCCAAAATAAAATATGAGAGAGCTAAGGATGAACTTACAAATGATTGTGCGTTTGAAACCTTTCGCTAAGCTCGACCCCAACAACCTACACACAATACGAATGAGGAAAAATTTTGGGGCTATTTCGAGGCTTGCCACAGTAAAATCCCTGCTTTGGTGTTCCCACCTCCATAGATAGCCAAATAGATAGGAAAAGTTGACAAAGTGAACAAATAAGGAGTGGTAAAATAAATTCTTGCTCAAGGAGGAGAACCCATACCACCAAGTAGAAAAGTGAACAAAGTAATATATTTGCAAATAGATAAGAACAAGAGAGCATTACCAATAGTCCTCGACCCCCTTTGAATGCATGGACACACTATTGAATGCTTCCAACAAATATTTAGCTATTGGGGGGACCTCAGTATAGCAGAGTTTCGTTGTAGAATCAAGATCAAAAAAGAAAGAGCTAGAGAATGGAGCAAGATCAAAAGATTCAAGTCTTAGAATGAGAAGGAACCCCCAAAATGAGAGTAAAGGAACAATTTTTTGGCTGCAAGAGGTGAGAGGATCTATTACACTTGGATTTCTAACTGCAAGGACACGTGTCATGAGTCAATATTCAAAGATTTCGCATTTAAAACTTAGAAAATTGTGTGGATGCTAGTGCGTCATGCAGGCATCCAACACAACAAATTTTAGGAAATGTGGTGGTAGACTATTGTTGCTTCATCATTGGCCCTCGTGGAGTTGAAATCGCAAAATTTTGACCAATGAGGTTCTTATCATAAATGTTCCTAGGCGCAATAAATTTAAGGCCAAATGCATACAAATGTGAAATTGCCCCTAAGGTGCAATTTTTGCAACATTACATTTAGTATGCCCTAAAAGCTAAATAAAATATATCTAAGATAAAATAAAATAATTCAAAAATTAGAGGAATATTATTAGTAGATAGAGGATAAACAAGCAACAATAAAGGGAAACAAGTCTGTGAGGAAGAAGCCAAACCCAAATGGAGTAAAAAATTAGGAGAAGGAACAAGAGGGAAGGAGTATTTTGTGAGAGGGTGTGGTAACAACAAGGGGTTTTTAGGAAAAAATGTCAATGTGGAGAAGCTGGACATAGGGTCTTTGAGTGTCCATAAATACAGGAAGGTGACAAGAAAAGCACGACAAGAAATCACTTAGCACAAGAAAATAAAGAAAGTGTGGTATCACTAAAAGTTGAAGAGACAAAAGAAGACGAATCTCTCATTTTGAGGAGAGTGTTGGTGAAAATAGGTGGAGAAGAAGATGAACCATCTCAAAGAAGACATCTTTGTAAAAATCTATGACAGCCCAGAGGTAAGTGTTGCAAGGTAATTGTTGGTAGTGGTAGCATTGATAACCTAGTTTCTAAGAAAATAGTAGAAAAACTAGGTTTGAAAAGGAGAAACTATCCTAGACCTTATAAAGTTTCTTGGTTTCAAAAGGAACATGACTTGGTAGTGAATGTGTAGTGTCTAGTTAGTTTCTAGATTAGATCCTATAAGGATGATGTTTAATTTTATGTCTTGTTAATTAATTTTTGTCATGTGTTGCTAGGAAGAACTTGGCAGTTTGATAGGGAAGCCATCAATGATGGTAGAATAAATTTATACACCATTGTGAAAGATGGAAAAAAGTATGTATTGAGTTCTCTAAAGGAGAAGGAGAAGAAGGTAAAGGAAAGTAGTTATATAGTTTGTTTTAGTGCAAGAAAACAAGTAATGAAGGAGACAAGAGAGATTGAGAATAACTCAATGAAGGTTCCTACAAAGCAAATTATAATTGGGAATAGTAGAAATGGTATTGGATTTGTGCAACAACAAAATAAAGCAAAGGAGAAGAACAAGAAGATTGAAGGAAATCACAAGGGAAGTGAAGGATTAGAGAAGAAACATCCTAAGTCATAGTTAGAATATTTCAATTTTTCTCATGAAGACCATGGATCAGATTTACAAAGTAGGATAGCTACTCATAACCTATGTCTTGAGGATGTAGAGCAGGAATAGAGGAGAGGAAATGGAAGAGTTCAAGTGGATAATGAAGATATTTTGATAAAGAACATGAATGAGATCACCATTTGAAACACATTCAAATGTTTTCAAGAGTTTCCAATTCATGGAACATTTACTTACCCAAGGTGTTTGATGCGAGAGCATCCAAGTGTACATAAGTGATCATGCATCACCCAAAAAAAAATTAGTATTTTTTCTTCTAGTTCCATTTTAGTTTCTTTTGGTGTTGTTTGATAGATCTTTCTACTAGAAGGAATTCCATCAAATATTGAAGGCATTATTATGGAGAGCGAGTAGATGGGTTGTTATAGTTGAAAATTGCCAAAATATAAGTATCTTGGAGGAAGTCATTTCATGTCAAAGAAGACTAAAGGAAAGTAATTAGAAAAATCCCCGATGTGAAGAAACCTTGACAAGTGGGAAGGTACCTATCAAGCTAATAGAGAACCTAATAACCCAATGACCAAATGAAATAGGTTCTAAGGATCCTAACAATTCCCAATACCCCGATAACCTTGACAAGTGTGGTTATACATCAGGATTTTGCGGAATCCTACACCCTCAATGACATATGTGATTAGGATATCGAGAAATGTCATAACACTAATGCCCACAAGCAAATAATATATAGCGTCTAGGAAAATTTTGAATCCCAACAATGCTGATCTAGAGATTGGATGAGAATGAGGGCTAGAGTTCCTAAGGAATCTTGATGCCCCAACAAAGGAAGCATCATAGGGACTAATGAATTTTTAAACTTTGATATAAATAAAGTTAGAATTATTGTTGATAAAATAACCCCAACAATGCTTATGTGTTCATCAAAATTCCCCGTAACAATTGAAACGAGCCAAAAACTTAATGAAAGAGGGGACAATACAAATGGGTGACCCATTATTCTATGGCACATAGTAGGCCATTTAATTCCAACAGCTCAACTCCTCCATGATGGATATATAAGATCAATAATAGAATTGGGTTGGGGGGTTCATAAATCAAAGAAGCTGAGATAACAAAATTGGGAAGAAGCATGTTGATTTGATTAGGGATTTGGGCATTGATTTGGGCTTATTTTGTTGTAGCTTTCTCTACTTTATTAAATTCATTACCAAATAGTTGTTTTTAATTAATATTTCTTGTAAATCTATTAAGATTATGAAATCAATGATTAGATAGTAATCCTAGGGCAAGTTGAGTGCAATATATAATTGAAAGTTGAAATCTTATTATTTTTGTGTGAACATTTTTTTTATTGTAGTTGCATGGTAGGGAAATTTGACAAAATCCCCTTACCTTGACTAAATTATACACTAGTATGAATGTGGCCCTTCTCCAAAAACTCTTCTAACTATAAATGAAGCTCATTTAGTTCTTAGTCATATAGCATGGCACATGAGATATGTGTTAAGCTTCTTGAACAAAATCAATACATAATCCACATCTTACTTCAACAACTTATTGGGAACATTGTTGGACAAATTGCTAATGTCTCCCTTCAGATTCAAGACATGGACTAACCACCTCCCATGGATCCATTTATCTCTGGCATTTTTATCGAGCATTAATAGGTCGATCTTTTGGCACAATGACAAACGTGTTCCAACAAATGGTATTAGAGCTAGCTCGCAGGTTCGAATCCCCTCATGTGATGCTAGGGGGGATTGTTGGACTAATCACCAGTGTCTCCCTTCAAATTTAGGAGATGGACTAACTACCTCCCATGGATCTGTTTATCTCCGACATTTGTATCAGGCATTAATATGTCGATCTTTTGGCACAACGACAACCATGTTCCAAAAAACATCACCTAGAAACATGTTGAAAAAATCCCTAAGAAGGGGTTGAGTATCAAGAGATACCTCACAACACTCACTCTCTAAAGGAACACTCCTTGAGACAACAAATGCTTGACATCCCTTCTACATGCTTTTCCTGAGCTACATGGGTAAAATAATTAAAAATGAGATAGGTCTATCCACCCTTGTTTTCTCCACTCATTGACCTAGATCTTCCACACACTCTACATCCTTACATCGATATTCACTACTTGCTTGATAAGCCTCCAACCAATATATACCACGAACAATCCCATTGGGTCCCAAAGGTAGGATATGCAAATTGACGGGGGTGGAGAAGGTGCATAGCAACAAGATTTTAAGGGAGTCACATTGGAATCTTGACCAATATTATGATAGTTTATGAGGCATACTCTTGTCTTAAATTTGTCTCATGGCCCAATCCCTGTTAATCTTCATTTAACCCCTGTTTTGTATTAATCCATCTTCATTTCACCCCCATTTTGTTTATTCTAGATTCATCTTTATTTCATAACATTGATTATGCATTCACTTCCTACTTTAAGGTCACCACTTTATACCTACAAATAATTATCCTCAAGATTGATGTACTAATCATAAATGTTACCTATTCATCCTTATTTCACTTTATTGACATTATTTCCATACATTCATTCCAAGATCACCACCTTATCCCTACATATCATTTCTATGCATTCACTTCCTACTTTAAGGTCACCACTTTATACCTACAAATAATTATTCCTCCTCAAGATTGATGTACTAATCCCCATAAATTTGTTACCTATTCATCCTTATTTCACTTTATTGACATTATTTCCATACATTCACTCTTGGTCCAAGATCACCATCTTATCCCTACATATCATTTTCATGCTCCTCAAAATTGACCTACTTATCTCCATTTCACTCCATTACCATTGACTTTACATACACTCATTCCCTATGCTAAGATCATGACTTTATCAATATATTATTGAATTAAGACATTAATGACAAACATATTACTTTCACCCTTAAACATATTGTTCTTTGACTAATTAAATCTAAACCATCGTATTGATTATCGTAAAATGAGAGCCGTATTTCCTGACAACAGTATTAGACAGAAAACTGAAGTTCAAAGCAGCATATTTCTACGCCGCAGAAACAGCATGACCAGAAGTTAGGTCCTCACCTAACCAGCAAAATATCTCTGCCAGATAAGATGTGAAAGAAATTACAAGGCCATGCCATGAAACCAATATTAAATTAGAATCCAGGACTTCCATGGGCTCCACATTGCACACAAATGCTTGGAAGTAGAAATACTTATTAATCACCCACCCCCAATGTTTTCAAAATGCACGCCAAGCAACATTCCAAAAGATCTGAGGCATTCGATGATGAGTCATGTTACTCATATTGAGAAAAATATCTAAACAGCTTTGATTGGTCTTGCCTGTCAATCATGGGATAAAAACTATCGCCTGGATACGATCTATATAGTTGCGTTGAGAATCTTTGTACTTAGCAAGGATCTGTGCATGATATGATTGGTTTTCACAATGTGTGAGGCGCTTAAAATCTCAGTTAACTGCAACATAATGTGTATGGAGACAGAGTTGAAAGCGATGGCAGGAGAGAGAGAGAGACTGATAGTGGGTCCTGCTACTGGGTAGATAGATTACATGTGAGAGGTGAAACGGCTGTCATATCAGGCTTAGGATTGAGATAAGATGTAACCTTTCACTGACTTTTTTAGTTGGTGTTTTTTCTATGGGGACAGCAACTAATATTCAATTATAAAAAATAGTTGTAGAGATAATTGGCTGTATGAGTAATGCGTGTATTTGATTTAATATGTATATGTTTTTAGTGATGTTTCAAATCATACTCAGTGATCCATCATCAAAAAGAGGAAAGCGAAATGAGAATACAGATATAATCTTGAAATAGATTTTGGAATTGTAGAGAAAATATCACATTTTCACTTCAACGTAGTAGAATTTAAATATGATTGTATTATGAGATAATCAAACTTATATTAGATATTAAAAATATGGCTCTAGGAAAATTCACTGCCAGTAAGGCCAGCAATTCACCCCCAGCGATTCACTGCCAGCAATTCATCGCCGTGACATATTCATCACATATACAATTCACCACCAACAATTCACCGCTGTGGTATATTCACTGCCTATACCTTTTTATGCGTTCAACAATATTGTGTACTTTTTCTTTTTTGGGTGCTCTTGACCACTTAAAATATTCATCACATATACAATTCACCACCAGCAATTCACCGCTGTGGTATATTCACCACATATACCTTTTTATGTGTTCAACAATATTGTGTACTTTTTCTTTTTTGGGTGCTCTTGACCACTTAAATATTGAAAAATGTATACGTAGTGAATATACCATGGCGATGAATTGTTGGTGGTGAATTGTATACACGGTGAAAATGTTGGGGGTGAATTGCTGGTGGTGAATTGTTGATAGTGAATTTGCCTGATGCCTACAAATATATGAAGTAGTAATGTAAGCTTTTGATTTAATAATAGCTAATATTCAATTATAAAAAATAGTTGTAGAGATAGTTGGTATGCGTTTTCTACAGTTCATGAAGTAGTAATGCAAGCTTTTGATTTAATCTGTATGTGTTTTTCAGTTACATTTCAAATCTATCATCAAAAGGAAGAATATGCGGAATTGAAATACAGATATAACCTTGGAATAAAGTTTGGAATTATCGAGATAATATCACACTTTCATTTCAATGATGTAAAATCTAAATATAATTGTATTATAAGATAATCAAACTTATATTAGATAGGAAATATCTGAAATATTAATTTAAGTTTTTGTTTTAATATGTCTATGTTTTTTAATGACGTGTAACACTCATACATAAAGAAGAATATGTCGAATTGAAATACAGATATAATCTTAAAATAAATTTTAAAATTGTAAGGATAATATCATATTTTCACTTCAACATTATAAAACTTAAATATAATTATATTATAAGATAATCTAACTTTTATATTAGATATTCTGTTGATTTCCTTTTATATAATTATTGGTATTGCTGAATTCTACTTGGTTGATTTGTTTTCTTCCTTTAAAGGATTGTAGACATAATAGTATGTTCTGACTTGAGTTTGAATTAAATACAATTTAGTCATATAATATAATAATTTTTATGGGCCCCTTAATTGTAAGTATTTGCAACTTTATTATATGCCTATGAGGAGTTGTTATTTTACAAATTGCAGATATGAGTTGTCAATTTTAACTTGTAGCCTTTGTCTTTAGCGTGTGGACATATGCTAGATGAAGAAATATCTTGTAGGGTGGGTGTGCAATGTGTCACATGAAATTCCTTTAATAGTACGTATAGGAGCTACTGCAAATTCTTTTTAATTTTAAAGTTTACTATTTAAAGATGCTTAGGAATTGGGATAGGTTGAGAATTTTTGGATTATAATTTTGTTATGAAATAGATTTATATATTATTTTGTATATAGATAAAAATATAAATTATTAAATAAGTATAAAATTATGTTTATTAGGTTAAATTTAGGAGAATGAGTAGGAAAGATAAAAGTACATGGACTGAAGAGATTAATTATTCAAAATATTATATATTTTTTAATTTGATGTGTGGGTCAATTTTGATGTGAATTCTTTCAACTGTAGTCTTTAATTATTATAAATAGATAGTCATCCAAAAATCATACATAGATACATAGATACATAGATACATACATATACATATACATATACATATACATATACATATATACAAACATATATAAACATATATACATATATATACACACACGTGTCCACACACGCATGCATGCATGTTTGTATACATGTGTGTGTGTGTGTTTCTCTTTCAAATTAATGCAACATTGTAGTTATATATTAAATTTTTCATGAAACTATTAATTACAACCTAATTGCTAGAAATAACCAACAAAAAAAATATATTGAACTAAATATTTACAATTACATACAAAAAGGAAGTATCAATTTTGTTCACTATTTCTAAAAATAAATAAATCTTGATGTTAAAAAGTAATATTAATATAACTAGATAATATAGTAAGAATTTATTTATTGAAATAGACATTAGTATTAACTATATTTTAAAAAAAAATATCAAAAAAAGAATGGAAAGTGGGAGCTACAATGACTCTGCAAATTTGAATTCCTGTGCGAGCGAGGAGGATGGTGAAGACAATGATGAGGTGGATAATGGTGTGTGTGGGATTTCTGCTTCCCTGCTACCCATCTACACTGGAGTCATGTCTCCTCTTGCATGTTCTACACTTTTTGTTTCCAGTCCCCTGTTTGGAATGCTTTGTGCTTCCGTCGTGAGCCTCTGTTTCAGGCCTTGTGTGGACATGACTGCTTTTCTCTGTAGGCTTTTTTGGTTCTTTGGGCCTCCCTAGGTCTGTGGGTTTGTCTGCTAGAAAAGGGGGGTTTGGTACCTCCCCTTTTGTGGCCTCTGTCGTTGTTGGACATGACGACGTTGCTCCTTGCACTGTTTGGGTTGTGTGCAGGAGGGTGTTTTTGCTTTGGTGTTTTGTTGATGTTGTTCAGGTTGATTTTGGTCAACTTGTTACGTTGCTCGTTGGTGGGGGGGATCTTGCTGGCCTCCTAATATTGTTGTTGCTACTGATGTTGTTGTGGCTTTTGATGGTTGTTGGAGGGCAAGTCTATTTCCCTTTGGGTGTTTTGGTGTTGGGTGGTTGCCCCTTCCGCTTTGCTACTCCTTGCAAGGTATGTGGGGTTGCTTGGGCTTCCTTGAAGTTTTTGGGTTGAAGAAGGGGCTTATTTCTAGTTCTGGTTGGTGTAGTAGGATGGCTTGGGGGCTTTATTTGTTGGTCCTTTCTTCTTTTCACTTCTTCTGGGGTGTTTGCTGCTTTTGTGTATTCATTGTTTGGTGGCTTGTTAGCATGGTTTTAGGTGGGAGTGTGGGTTTGCTTGAGCTTCCTTGGAGCTTCTAGGTTGAAGAAGGGGCTTATTTCTGGTTCTGCTCGGTCTAGTAGGATGGCTTGGGGGATTTATTTGTTGGCCCTTTCTTCTTCTCCTTTTCTTTGGGGTGCTCTTAGGTTCTGCGCTTTCTTTGATTGGTGGCTCTCCTTTGGGGGTCATGCCAGCACGGTTGAGGTTTCCAAATGGAAGGTGAATTTCTTTGCCTATTTTCATGGTTTGGAGACTGTTTTGGGTTGTTGGCCCATTCAGTGGAGTGGTTATGAGATGTGTAGAAGTTGTTTCTACCCTAACTAAGTGAGCTCTTCATTTGTTTATCTAAGGGTTTTGACTGTCTCAGCTTCTTCTCTATCTCATTGGGAGAAAAATGATGGATTCACTATTTTTCTTCTCTCCTTTTACCCTAAAATGTTTTTTTATTTTCTGGGAGAGGATCTTTGGTTTGGAATGCCTTTGGGATCTCAGTGGTTTGTGATTTTCTGATCTTCGGGGTTTGATATCCTATGTTTACTTCTTCTAACCTCTGGTTTTCATTGTGGTGATGGATTTGTCATCCTTTCCCTTTGTGGTTCCATGGCACTACTTTTTGTGCTTCATTTGGTGCATCTTTGGGTTACTATGGCCTTTCCTATGGAGGTGGTCATATCTTCTATTAAGGGGGAGATGGATGTGGTTGGCTATGACCTTCCTCCTATAGAGGTGGAGTAGGATACATCTGGTTTTTCCTGGAAGTATTGTTGGGGAGTTGTTGAGGCCTTGTTTTGTGGTTGCAAGGGAGCAATTACTGGCCTACATGTTATCTTATGTTCTTTATCTTCTATAGAGGTGGAGATCTTGAAAAGTAAGCTGATCTTTGTGGTGTTCACTCTCAAGGACAAGGAGTGCTATAGTCACAACGGTATGGTTGAGCTTGGGTTTCTCTCCTATAGAGGTGGAGAGAGCAAATGGTTTTTGAAGATCACTAGTGATGCCTTGTGCACTTGTGGTGACCTTTCCTACAGAGGTGGAAAGGGTGTTTTGCTAGGCTTTGAAACTTCTATTGTTGGAGATTTTTTTAGTGGGTTGTTGGTCCTGTCAAAACCAATGGGTAGTTGTGGGTTGTTGGTCCCTTAAAAACCAATGAGTTCAAGATTAATGTAAATCTTGGTTCTTTTCTGGGCAGGCTATTGGCTTTTGGTTGGATGTTGGCTTGTTGTTCCCTTGTTGCGCTATTGGGTGCTTTTGAGTCTATCTTTTGGGCAACTTGTTCTTCTTGGTGTGGCTTTTGGGTCCCCTTAAAACCTAATGGTTTTGGGTCCATTCAAAACCTATTGTAAATGCTTTTGAGTCCATTCAAAACTTGTTTCTCCGCTAATCAAAAACTATATTCTTTAAAAAATACACTATTTCAATGTAGAGTAGAAAATTTGACTCTTACAAAGGAAAATCAACTTTCCTTGATAGCAATCTCACACAATACATTAAGATAAACCAACAACATTATGCTTAACTAGATCTACTATTTAGAATTAAGTTGGTTATCCTTTTTAAAGTAGAAGTTTAACCAAAAAATGAAAAAAGAAATAAAAATAACTTTTTGATAATAGAAATAAAAAAATAAAGACAACAGAGAACTATTGTGCCTTGCACTTACACTCCATTTTATTTGAAAGAAAAATGTGGATCCCTTTCTTTTCTTCTCCTTCTCTTTGGTGCCCCTCTTACCTTTCCCCTCTTTTTTTCCTTTTGGTTTCTTTCATTTCTTCCCCTTTCTTCCCCTTTATTTTTTGTTTTGTCAGAGTTTTGGGGTTTCTAAGGAATGACATGCCATATTTTTCGTGCCCAACCTTTGATGTCTTCTATTTCATTTGTTCTCCATTTTAAAGTTTTCAAGTTTTGGTCATCAGAGTTTTCATAATCAATTTTTCTATCTTATGAAATTCTTGACTTTCAATGCCTGATGGCGACGATGTCTTCTCACCTCATTTTTCTAGTCTCTTAGTGCATTTAGTTGCACTACTATCCATTCAATGAGCAATAATGCTTCATTTAAGTAACTTTAAAAGTAAGGACAGATGATTTAATTGTCATTTAATATTGTTGAGTTAAGTTTTTACAAGCTTTACAATTTTATTGAGCCTTCCTTAGATCAACACCTATAGTATTTGCAAATCTCTTTTTCTCAATGTGTGGTTGTGTCATTGTGTTTCTAGTGGTGTTGTGCATTTTCTTCTTCGTCATTCACATTTCATTCTCACACCCCTTTCACCCGTGACATTTCTTTGTTAGCTCGAGACCTTGGTGATTTCACTTTATTTCTCTAATTTTTATCTTATTTGTTGTGTGGTTGTCATCATGTCGATTTGTCTTGGTTGGTAGTTATTTTCTTATCTTTTTTTGTTGTTGTTGTTTTCTTCATTTTTCCCTCTTTTTGTGGTTTTTTTGTGTTTTTGTGTTCTTGTCCTAGATTGAATCTTATTTCCCCCAATGCTTTGATCGAGGATGTATATGGCATCATCCAGTGCCTCATTGGGTCTCCAGTTGCCTTTTTGAATGTTAACTTGGAAAGAGAGATAACATGTTTTCAATACCCTCTTTTTCTGCCTTAAGGTTTTCTTATTTTGAATTAGATTGTTGGGAATAAAATAGATCTATAATATCTCTTCAAATATTATTCAATAGAACTCAAGCCATATGCCTGACACTCGATGTTCGATAAATGATTCCTTTGAAATATTTTGGTTGAACACTTTATGTTTTCGGATTTTGGATGTAGGGGATATCCTTTAATACTGAAAAATATCAAAGGTTAACCTAGATACCCAACTTCTGAGACTTGAAGGTCTTTGGTACTCTTGTTAGAGCCTTTCCATTTAGTTTGAATTCTGAAGTATATCTTATCTAACATTAAAATAAGTTTCAAAAGAGCATAAAGGGTCTTCCTAACTTTTGATCCTTGAAAAAAGGTGATAAAGAAAAAAATTTGTAATTTTGAGAATCAAGTGTTGAGACATTGTCTTGTCAATTACAAAAGGAAATCCTTAAAGCTTAAGTGATGTCCCTGACACCCGATTCCTGATAGTAATTCCTTTTACTTCATGAAAAGGTAATTGGGTATGAACAATCGAGTGCATTCCTTAATAGTTAAAATCTTAAAGGAATAAGAAATAAGTATTACTTCCAAACTCCAATCCCCAATGAAAAATCCATTTACGTTGCTAAACAATTATTAGGTATACAATGACATGATGCAATGATGTAATTGAGTAAACTATGGAAATGTAGTATTATGATATGAATTGTGATAGATTGAAAAAAATAGACAAATTTAAGTTCCATTAAAGAAGAGGACAGATATTGATGCACCTATGATTTAAATTTGAGCCAAATCTGGGTGGACTAGGGTGAAAGGATTCCCTAAATTGGGGACTATAAACCTAAATATACTTTCATAGGCTTGAGGTCCTTGGCTTATAGTCTCTGTATTCTAGATTTGGTTGTCAAATCTTTATCTATTACTAAGATAATACAGATTTTGTGACTTGTCAACTTGTGATGCATGAATGAGAAAATCAATCTTCCTCCAATCCTCTTTAGATCTGTAACTTACATGTATGAAGAGAGGGGAAGGGTTGTGCCATATAAGAGGTTGCCTTAGTCAAACCTTGTGTTGGTATTTCTACCTCCACAATGGCAAAGTTGATAAAAGAGAGCTTATCTTTTTGAGGGATATAGGCTAAATGATGAATTGACACTTTTCTGTAACTCACCACTTAGATCTAATCTCCTTGATGGACTAAAGTGATGCTCATCACCTTCAAGGATCAATTGTTGCTTGGCTTGATTTTATTTGAAGACCTACAAGCGTTAGTACTCACAAAAAAATGATCAAAAAACATGAACAAACTTACATAAAAACATGATGAAGGATTAACATGATGCTTGACTGAAAATAATGATGCAATAATGCTGGTAAATTTTCTATTGACTAATTTTAAGATCTTCAATTTTATCAATAATTTCCTTTCCAAATTTCTTCTTAACTAAAATGGTGAAAATGACTAGGTATTTATATGTAATTCTTGTAATTTCCAAACAATCATTTACTGATGGCTAACAATTAAAATTGGAAACTAATATAATAAATTACTGACATCAAGATATTTAAATTTGGAACCAAATTAGGCAATCTAGGGTGTTCTACACCCTAGTCTAGATTCTTATGCTTTAGGAATCCAAAGTATCAGGGGTAGAATATTAAATGTCGACTTTGATTTCTCATGTTTGAAATTTTGATAATTTTTTTAAAATGAGAAAGTACACACATAATTAGGAAATTAGGTGCATAATTAAGTCCAAGAACATAAGGGGAGAAAAACCCTAGTGTGAAATTGTCATGGTTGACAATTTATGACACTACATTTAGCCCTCACTTTAGTGAGAGTATGAACTTGTTGGAAGGTTGGTTCCTTCATCCCCTAGGTTGTTTAGTACCACTCTATAGATTCATGACATGGCTTAATCTCCTCCCATGGAACTTGTATAAATTTGGTGTTTGTATTGAGTGTTATCAAGTTGATCTTTTCATGCAATAATAGAGCCATTGCAAAAAATGGTATCAAGCAAGGTCATGGGTTTGAATCCCACAGTCACACTAGGGGGTTGTTGGAAGGTTGGTGCCTTTTGTTACAATGGATTTTATGTTGTGCCAAAAGATTGACCTATTAATGCCCAATACAAACACCAAATTTATACAAGATCCATGGGAAACAGTTAAGCCATGTCACAAATCTAGAGGGTGGAACTGAACAACCAAGGGGATGAAGGCACCAACCTTCCAACAATCACCCCAATATGACTATCTCATTTGAACCCATGAACTGGATCTGATACCATTTGTTGCAATGGATTTTCCATTGTGGAAAATGATCGACCTATTAATACCTAATACAAATGCCAAATTTATACAAGATCCACAAGATGTGATTAAGCCATATCATGAATCTAGAGGGCGATGTTGAACAACCAAGGGGACAAAGGAACCAATCTTCCAACACCTTTTTCCCCTTGGATGTTCAACACCACCCTTTGGAGTCATGACATGGCTTAACTACCTCTCAAGGATCTTGTATAAATATGGCATTTGTATTGGGCATTATTAGATCGATCTTTTGGAACAATGAAAAATCCATTACAGTAAAAATTACACTCAGACTCACACTAAAGTAAGAATATGTCAAGAGGGATTCAATTATACAAATGTTGAAGAGATAGGATGGCACTGAATCTAGGGGGGGCATGCAAGCCCCCAAGATTCAAGATCCTATGACAAGACAACATGAGGACAAAGGAGCATACATGTATGATGGGTTAATGCACCAATCTATGACACAAAAAAGGTGCCACATTGTGCAAAAATCCCAAAATAGAGCATTTAGTGAGTGCCAATCAACTTAAGCATTTGGTGAGCCCTACATTTGGCATTTACCAAATAGAAAAGTTGTTTTTAAAAAAAAAGGCATTAGAATCTCATTTTTGTACAAACCCTTGATCTAGCTCTCATTTTTTGCACTTCCAACTCGAGCTTGCCAAAAAGAGTTCAAATTTTGTTTGTTATTCTTCGTGAGGGTGTCGCCAAGACCTCAGAGAGGTTGAAGAAATCGAAGAGGTATGTATTTCTATTGTTTTAATTTTTAATTTGAATTAGAATGTAGATTGAAATATTCTTTTTAAAGAAAATTTCTTTTAATTTCTAGGAAATCAATTTCCACCTCCAAACATTAAAAATTCACAATCACCCCTTCAAGAAGATCCTCCCGAACAAGAACAACCTCAAACCCCTCTGCCAGTTTGTACGAATCCATAAAGAACCCAAGAAAATATATTAAATGAAACTGAAAAAAATAAAAGAGAGATTGAACAATTGATTAGAAGATTAACTGAGCATGTTGAAATCCACCCTTATAGGAGAGGGATTGTTGAATCACTGAAGTTGATTATATCACATGTAGGAGAAATGAGTGAGAAAATTAATTTTTGGTCGAATAAGAGGGATGAATTAAAATAATTTTATGCTAGTGGAATTTCATATACAGATGTGAAAAAATAAAACATTAGCAAAGCTGACTTGTGTGCCCTTTTTACAGACCCAAAAACCAACACACCTTTATCACATGCATGCAAGAGGTTCCCCATCCATTGGTACCACCATGAATTAATAAAAAATAAGTCTTGGGAGCATTGGTGGATGGTTTTTGACCAACCTCCATGTAATAACTACAAGGTACTATAATATTTTTTGAGGAAACTCTATTGTGAGTTTGTCCTCAATAAGGTTCCAAATTATTTTGACATTTTAGACTTTCAAGGTGGAGACTTGGGGGCTCCACACATGATAAACCAGGTGCATGACATAATCCATAGTTGGCATCGAGACCCTTGGCCAAACCCATGGTGGATTATTTCATTGCTCCTTTTGTTGTGAAGGACAATGTCGAGGTGGACATGTTGGAGTCGATTATATCGGTCACTCAGAGCATTGAACAATGTGTGAGGCCTCTAGTAGAGCCTAATGTGGATGAGACTTCTACACCTGGAGTTCCACCCCACCATTGTTTCTCTTGTGGTGTTGCTTGCATATATGATTATGAGAGTGCTCAAGATACAACTAGATAACATACATCAGCTGCTAATTAGATGGTTATGATAGATACATTACTGAATGAAACATTCAACATTAATACTCAAGTAAAATTTAGCAGGTTCATTTAATTTTATTTATTAAATTCTATTTTGAAATGTAAGAATAACTAAATTAGTAGAATCAATATGATGAAAATTCAGGGTCAAAGTGTTCATGATACATGTACCATTCCTATAGACTCTTATTTGTTTTTGATATTGAGTCCACATGTATACGACTAGGATTAAATGTTATTCATGATTTGAGCCGACAATTGGTAAATATTTTCTATTTTATTGAAGCCAACATCAAGCAATTAAATCCTTAGTAGTGGATATATATAAGTGATCAATTATTTCATTTT
Organism: Sequoia sempervirens; assembly: GCA_007258455.2. Taxonomy (NCBI): domain Eukaryota; kingdom Viridiplantae; phylum Streptophyta; class Pinopsida; order Cupressales; family Cupressaceae; genus Sequoia; species Sequoia sempervirens. The sequence continues at coordinate 217,852,705 of VDFB02358134.1, read as the reverse complement.
GGTGTGTGTTCAATGTATGTTGATGTATATTACAAATATCAGAAGGGTTGTAGAGTGATTATGCACAATTTCTCTTGTGCATAAAAGGATTTTTTGTTGTGAGTTGAAGCAGAGTAGAGTAGAAGAGAAAAATAAGATAGAAGGTCAAGAATGCAATTGATGAGCCTAACCAGAATTGTAATCAAGCATTTGTAGATGCTACTTTATCACTTCAAATCTTTTGGTTGTAATTCAAAACTTTGTAAGGCAGTGAACCTTTTTGTTTTTGAGCAATGAGCTCTAGGTAGTGCGCTTGAATGCAAGTGCATTCCCCCATTTGTAAAACACTTATATTTTGAGTACTCAAATTATGGATTGACCTCCACCATGGTTTTTCCCCTAACAAGGTTTCCACATAAAAATCCTTGTGTTATGGTGTTGTGGCTTATTGTTTTATGTTCATGCATCTTTCTTTTGTTTGAATGTTATAGGCACTTGAGAGATCAGATTAATAAAGTTAAAAATTGTACAATAGTGATTCACCACCCCCCTCTTAGTGTTGTTTGATTCCAACAATTGGTATAAGGGCTAAGTTCCTCATAAGAAGTTTAACAACTTGAGGTGGATCTTGGAATGTAATGGACTTTGGTAGTCTTCAACAGTAGTTTTTGGTGGCACTTGATCTTGATTAGTCCAAAGCAGAAGTCCGAGAAATGAAAGAAAATCTTAAGGATGTTGAGAAATTCATTCAGAAGTTGAAGGATCGGATTATTAAGTCCGGGGAGAAGAGAAAGGATCTTTGTGACCAAATTAAGAAAAAAGAGAGCAAAAGCATGGATTATGTTCACCTAAATCAAAACCTAAAGGAAATAACTGAAAAAATGTGAAAAGCTAGCCAGAGACAATGCTACCCTAAAGCATGAAATTGAAGAAAGAAAGAAGAATGAAGAAAATATTGCCTAGTCCCTAAATGAAAGATCTGATGAATGCAACGAAATTAATGAAGAATTCATTTAGTTATAGATTGAACTACAAAAATCCAAAAACAATGAAGAAGAGCTTGAAAAACAAATTACTATTCTGAGGGATGAACTTGCTACTGCAAATGAGTACAAGGAGAAGTTCAAGATTAGCTTAGTTAAGCTTGATGAGCTAACTCAAAGTCAGAAAAATGGAAATGACAAGTGTGGTCTTGGCTATGAGAAAGGAGAAAGTTTCATATCTATACAAAGGAATTTTAGGCAAGGAAATTAGATGAACATAGCAAAAAGGCATCCGGTAAGACAACCTAATGCTCAAAAGTTTAATGTTAACTATTATGTTTACAATAAATTTGGTCATATGGCGGTTCAATGTAGAAGTAAAATAAAATCAAGTGATCCATCATTCCCCAGTCAGTGTTTCAATTGCAATAAGTTTGGTCATAAGTCAATTGAATGCAAAAATATGTTAAACAACTTTTTCAATAGAAGGAATGTTAAATGTTATACCTGTGGAAGATTTGGGCTTATTGCTAACCAGTGTAGATCAAGAAAAAATCAATGGAATGACTTGTCTGGACAAAGAAATGTGGTGTGCTACAATTGCAATAAAACTAGGCATATTGCTAGATTTTACAGAAGAGTTATGGTAAATCAAAGAAGAAATACATAGAAAGATGATAAAGGAAAAAGGAAAGTGACTGTGGATGAAATAAGAGATTAGATGAAGAAGACATAGGTGAAGAAGAGTCCCTATATTGCAGGAAATGAGCCAACACTAGAACCTGTTTTTGGTAATTCCTCTAGGAATTGGTTTTGAGCCTCTGGCCTAGGGGGATCTGTCAAGAAAATCCTTCAAACCCCCTATCAGTAATTGACACTAGGATGTGGATGAGTGTAGTGATCTCACTGATGATCTATAGATGTTGAAATAGTTGGAAAGAGTATTATGTTGGGTAATAGGGTATCTGAAAGAGTTAGGGAAAAATAATTTATTATAACAAAAGTTAAGTGTGCGACTTATAAAAGGAAAGTTGAAACCCTCATTTTCCACTTTACATCAAAGAAAAGAAGAAGGAGAGCACTCTGCTCCAAAATCTTGAAAGCGTGAAGAAAATTTGGCAGCGAAACCTTAATCCATTAGGTACTTCAATTGTATTGAGAATTTTCGGTCTAATTTGGTGTAGAACTTATTTTCAAGACATGTGTATAGAAGGTAAAATGGAACAAATCAAAGAAATGATAAACCTAGATGAGTATAGCAGTGAGAAGATTAGAGCTGCAAGAAACATGTTGTCACACGATGAATTAAAATGGCTGAAAGAAGCAAAACATAAAAGCTTGGATATTTGGAGTGAATTCCCCTATTTTGTAAATTTAGTAATCATTGGGTTTATTCTAGATAGATTGAATGATGATATTCTAACTTTGGATAAACCCTACCACATCTCAAAAGAAGTGATTGGAATTGTAATTGGGTTATGCAAAGTTGGGGATGTGCTGAGGAAGAAGTCAATCTGAAATAAAGAAGTCAAAACCCTAACTAGAGAGTAATTGGAGATTAAAGGGCATTAATAATCTCCACAATTAGAGATTCAGTGACAAGGTACATTGCGCATGGAGTATCCTACAAAATATTTTTTAGAAACAAAGAAGGTGCAACTTCGACAGGTGTTTTTTACATTTCACACAAGATGATAATGGAAGATCAAGATTTTGACCTTTGAAGGTTACTGAAAGATCAACTGATGGAGTGCAATTGACAAAGAAGACTGATTACCCTTTCAAGTTTGGTACTTTGGTTATATGCCTTGTGATGTATTTTTTGAATTGCTTACCACTGAACAACGTAATATGGGAAGAGAGTGAACTAGTTTGCAAGCAGATTTACATATACTCTAACAATTTGGCAAACTGTGATAAAGTATATGAAAGTTTCTTTAAAGTTTTGCTAAGAAAATTTGGGTCAATTGGTATTTCCATTCTAGTGAGGGCACTTGAAGTTGGTTCCTCCTTTGGTGAGATGGAGAGAAAGAAGAAAAAAGAAAAAGAAATTGTTGTGTGTACTCCACCAGAATACAAGACTTCAACAATTGAAGGGAAAGGAAAAGAAAAAGTGATTGTGAACATACCAGATGAGGAATCTAATAAGGAAACTAAGGGCATCCTAAGAAAAGAACTTGAAATAGTTGAACTAGAACAAGAAAATGCAATAATAGAAGAAAATGAAGAAGAAGGTAATCTAACCAAAGAAGCGTTATTGTAGCTTATTCATGAGGAAGATGGAATGAAAAAAATTCCAACATATGGTCTATCAGACCTTCATACGAGCAAGACATGATTTTAAACATACTAAGTGCTCATCTTGTGCACAATCATATCAAATTGGAGAGTTTGCGGAATATGTTTCCAAAAGAGATGATTGAATGCATCAAGGAAATCATGGATTTTGAGTATTAGAACAAGGAATCTAAGAAGAAGTAATCCTACACCTAAAGAAGAAGTACAGATTTTCATTCACCAAGCTGAAAAAGCACATGAATCAACTAAGGAAATGCATAAGCACAACAAACAACATCTATACTATTGTCTTCAATGGCCTCATGCAATCAACAAGTACAAAGACAAGCTAGAACAAATTGAAACAAGCTGAATAGAATTGGACAAGATTTTAACATGTTACAGGATCAAGATTGTGCAATTAAGAAAAGGATTCAGGAAATATAGATAGAGAAAAAAAATGTTCAAATCACTAGGGATAGGATTTTTGACACCTTTTGGAAAGTAAAGGACTTAACAAAATGCAGGCTAGAACAACTAATTAAGATACTTAGAAAATGAGAGATTTTAGAAGAAGCCATCACCATTCCAGAATCCCTCATCAATATTTTCAACTAGACATCTGGAAACAACATGATCATAATCACCAGGATTGCAGTAGAAGCATGGAAGAAGTTTCTTCTGGAGATGAAGGAAAAATACAAAATAATTTTCTAACTCAAATAGCGGTTGTATCTCTTCAAAAAATTTGAATTAGTTTTTGAATAAGTTTTTGGTTACACTATGGCTTTTTGAAGTCTTGAAGGTTTGGACACTTAGTCATTTTTCACTAAGTGTTGCCATCAATGCCAAAGGGGGAGATTGTTGGTATATGGCTTCTAGTGTTGTCATTGATGGCAACCTAAGTCATTGATTCGGTCTGCACTTTAGTATCTAACCATAGTGGGAGACAGAGTAAAGAATAGGGTATCCAGCTGAAATTGAATCTGTCAATCTATTTTGCATTACCAGTTTATCAGTTTGGGTTATGGATCTCAGAGAAGGTTGTTGGCTATCTAGAATGTATTATTCTTGAGTTTTGTTCCATCACATCAAGTGGTGTACGAGTTAGGAGATCTGGTCATTCAATTTTCTATTCAACAATGCTAGAAGGCCAACTAAGTGAATGTGGGGTGTTATGGGTGTTCAAGGAGAAATTGTTTGGAGTATTTTCATATTAGAGATTTTGTTTTGGGTCCTCACTATGCTATGGATGACATTGGTGGATGTGCATTAAATTTTATTCATGATTTGAGCCGAAAGTTGGTAAATATTTTCTATTTTATTGAAGCCAACATGAAGCAATTAAATCCTTAGTAGCAGATATATATAAGAGACCAATTATTTCATTTTGGTGTGTGTTCAATGTATGTTGATGTATATTGTGAATATCATAAGGGTTGTAGAGCGATTATGCACAGTTTCTCTTGTGCATAAAAGGATTTTTTGATGCAAGTTGAAGTAGAGAAGAGCAGAAGAGCAGAATTAGATAGAAGGTGAAGAATGTGGTTGATGAGCCCAACCAGAATTGTAATCAAGCATTTGTAGATGCTACTTTATCAGTTCAAATCTTTTGGTTGTAATTCAAACCTTTGTAAGGCAGCAAGCCTTTCTATTTTTGAGCAGTGTGCTTGAATGCAAGTGCATTCCCCATTTGTAAAACACTTATATTTTGAATACTCAAATTATGGAATGACCTCCACCATGGTTTTTTCCCTAATAGGGTTTCCACGTAAAAATACTTGTGTTATGTTGTTGTGGCTGATTGTTTTATGTTCATGCATCTTTCTTTTGTTTGAATGTTATAGGCACTTGAGAGATTAGATTAATAAAGTTAAAAATTACACAACACTGATTCACCCCCCCTCTCAATGTTGCTTGATTCCAACATGGACAAGTTTAAGGTATTCAAAGCAAGAGTGGAGAATGAAGTAAATCTGAAAATCAAATGTTTAAGATTAGATAGAGCTGGTGAATTCACCATTTAATGCATTTTGTGAGATGCATGGCATAAAAAGATAGTATTCTGTTTTGAGAACCCCATAACATAATGGAGTAGTTGAAAGGAGAAACAAGACAATACAAGAAGCTTCTAGAACTATGATGAAAGAATCTAATGTACCGAATGTATATTGGAGAGAAGCGATACTGATTTTTATGTTCTTAATAGAGTTCAGATCAAACACAACAGCACAAAGACACCTTTTGAGTTATGGAATGGTAAGATTCCTACTATGAAATATGTTAAGGTATTTGGAAGCAGATGCTATATTAAAAAAGATGATGAGAATCCTGGAAATTTTGATGCTAGATGTGATGAAGGAATATTTCTTGGATACTCCACCACTAGCAAGGCATACAGATGCTTTAACAAAAGATTAAGGAAGATTATATAAAGTGTTAATGTGAAAGTTGATGAAGACATACACATACCTATTGAGATAAGTGAAGTTGAACCTAGTGATGCTATATGTGGACATATACCTAAAGAAAATAAGGAGAAGGAAGAAGAAGAAGAATAAGTAGTAGAAGAAGAAGAAAATGAACTGGAACCTATTGCTAGGACTCCTAAATATGTACAAAAGAATCATCTAGAATATTAGATAATTGGAGACAAGAGTGAAGTTGTAAGGACAAGAAGTAGAGTTGAAATTGAGGTAAACTTTTGTTTACTCTCTAAAGTAGAACCAAAATCTATAAAGGAAGCATGTGAAGATGAAAGTTGGATGAGATATATGAAAGAGGAATTTTAGCAAATAGAAAATAATTAGACATGGGAACTAGTCCCTAGACCTGTGAACAAGAATGTGATTGGCTCAAAATGGGTGTTCCAAAACAAACTGAAAGAAAATGTAGTAATAAATAAGGCAAGACTGGTATGCAAAGGATATTCACAAGTTGAAGGAAAAGATTTTGAGACATTTTCTCCTGTGGCCACAATGGAAGCTATCATAATGCTTTTGGCATTTTCTGCACATAAGGACTTCAAAGTATATCAAATGGATGTTTTTTCATCCTTTTTGAATGGTGAGTTGGAGGAAGAAGTATACATGGAGCAACCTGAAGGGTTTCAACTATCTGACAAGCCAGACATGGTTTGTAAATTGAAGAAAGCATTGTATGGATTGAAGCAAGCTCTTAGAACCTGGTCTGTAAGACTGGATAGATATATGACAAAGCAAGGATTCAACAAAGGTTCTGCTGACAACAACCTCTACTTCAAAGTGCAAGGTGTTGATTGTAGTAGTTTATGTTGATGATATCATTTTTGGAGGAAATGAAGGCATGTGTAAAAAGTTTGTTGAAGAAATGTAGAATGAATTTTAGATGTCTATGATTGATGAATTGAATTTATTTCTTGGTGTACAAGTGAATGAAACTAACAAAGGGATATTTATTTCGCAATCTTAGTATGTAAAAGAGTTTTTAAGAAGTTTGGAATGGAGGATTCTAAAGCGGTTTGTACTCCTATGGTAACAGACCAAATATTATGCATGCGGTGTGTTTAGCTACTAGATTTCAAGCAGATCCTAGAGAAGCACATCTTATAACTGTAAAAGGAATATTTAGATAGCTTAAAGGTACACAAGATTATGGAATATGGTACCCTAAGAGTAATGATTTCACTTTGAGTGTTTATACAAATATTGATTGGGTTGGATGTGTAGATGATAGGAAGAGTACCAATGGTGGTGCTTTCTTTCTTGGTGGAAGACTAGTTTCATGGCTAAGTAAAAAGTAAGACTTGGTTTCTTTATCCACTACAAAGGCTGTAGTAGCGCCCTGCTGTACACAAGTTCTGTGAATGAAGAAAAATTTGAAAGAGATTGGTGTGGTATGTGATGAACCTATTTCTATTTCTTATGATAATACAAGTGTAATAAACATTTTGAAGAATCGACTTATGCATTCAAAAATGAAGCACATATCTATCAAGTATCATTTTTTGAGAGAAAAAGTGTTGGAAAATGAGGTCAGTTTGAAGTATGTAACTACAAAGGAATAGATTGCAGACATATTTAATAAGGCTCTTCCAAAGGATACTTTCGATCATCTTAGGGAGAGGTTGGGGTCATTGGCCCTCCTAACTAGGTGCACATGAAGGTGCATCAGTCCAGTGAATTCACAGATTCTTCATTTACCTGAACTGATTGATGGGTTTACTCCGCAGGGGGAGTAGAAATGATTCTCATTGTCACAGTATGAGTGTACTCCTAAATCAGATCATTTATTCTTTTCCATTGATGTCAAAGATGGAGAAAAGGTTATGTGTTTCCATCAATGAAAAATGAGGAGATTGTTTCAAATATGAGCTAGTTTGGTGGTGTTGCCATTAATGTTGTCAGTGATGTCAACACTATTCAGTATGTTGCATATTTTACATGTATGGTTGAGATGCTATTGAGATGTTGTGAGTACATGGAGCTATCTTTATGATATTGCAGATATGTTGGTATGATGAGTTTCCAAGTGTTTTTGAGAAAATTAATAAAGAAGTGAAGTCAGAGTGTTGAGTGTGTTCAGTAGGTGCTCTAGTACATGCTCTACATTTCTCCTCTGTTGATCCTATGCCTGTGAAAGTCTAAAGGAATGTTGATAGTGATCTGATGATGATATAGTTTGAGTTTCAGTTTCTTGTGAGATGGTATGTAGAAGTTGTGTCCACCAGTATATGTGTTCTACCAACAATGTCCATGTTCTGTGGACTGGGAGAAATATGTTTGCTCTGTACTTCTCCACTATTTTGTTTCAGATCGTGTAGATTTGGTAGATGTCTTGAGAATGTATTTCCTATGCTCCAGCGAAGAGGTTTGGAGTTTGGTGATCTAGAAATCATGTTTTAGTATTTCTATGTGTGTCTGTACAACCCGAATTGACTAGTGAAAGGAGTTAAGTGTTTGAAGGTTGTTTTTTGCTATGGATGTATCTAGAAGATTCTGAGATGTATTCTCATACATAATGAAGTGTTTTCATTGTCTGCATGTCATATTATTGTTGGGAAGTGTTTGCATTATTTTTAATTTGTGTTTTTATTAGGTTTGCCCGACCTAGTTTTTACACTTCATTTGAAGAATAAAATTTAATTTAGGAAGTGAGTAGAAGATTCAAGAATATTATTTTTACATTTTTATTGGTCCACTCTTATTCCTTTCAACTGTGGGAATTTAGAGTTTCTGACCTAATTCGAATTTATGAAACAGTAAATGTTTCTAAGGTTGAGAATGGTATAAAAGCAAGGTGAGTTGTGATAGAATTTTTTTAGTGTGTTGAAGGTAGTGAACTGAAGGTTTCTATAATCGTACAAATGTGCTTTTAACTTTTGTGGTGGATCTTTTGTTCTCTTTTGTATGTGTAGGCAGTGAGCCTCCCTGTTGGACAATGAGTCCTTTGTAGGTAGTGAGTCTTTGTACTTGGACAGTGAGTCCTCTTTTGGGAAATGATCCCTTGGCAATGATTCTTTGTATTTACTTTATAATCTTTATATTGTGAGTTAATCCTCATTGTGGTTTTTCGCTTATTGGGTTTTCCACGTAAAAATCTAGTGTTCATTGTGTTGATTTACTTTCTGTTATCTGTGCTTCATGCTCATATTTAATAATAGAATAGTGTGGTTGAAGATTTCATAAGTGATAAAGTTTTAACCTTGAATTTGTGTGACAATTGATTCACCCCCCTCTCATTTGTCATGTGCCTGTTTAACATTATCTCCTAATAAAGTAGATTGAGCCTTCCAAGTGATTAATTGATTAAGTGATGCCCTTTTGAAAAACTAGAATAAATCCCACTTAATTACTCCTTTAAAAGGTTAAAAGGTAAAAAGAAACTCATTTGATTTCATTTGCATTTGGAGTTTGAGCTAATTGAGAGATTGGAGCAAAATGGTAATCCCATACCAAGCCCACTAATTCAAGTGAGTTCAGCGACACAACCACCTGGTTGTGTATGGACCTCTGGTATGTACCCTGAGAAAACTCACGTTGAAATTTGAATATCTTTTTCCCGCATTTTTGATGATTTGAAATCTTCATTAGCACATTTTAGCATATATGAAGCCTACTTTAGCGCATCCATTCCCTGTTTTAGTGCATAAAGTAGTTTAGCACATAGATTTATTTTTTTACCACATAGATGCCTAGATTTAGTGCATAGAGTGATTTTTCTAGCACATTTAGTCATTGAGTGCATTTGTTTCATGAAATAGCGCATAGATGAAATGTTTTAGTGCTTCTAGGGTTTGAGTGCATTTGGGTTATGAAATGGTGCATATGATTATTATTATAGTGCATATTCTAAATTAGTGCATTTAGGGAATGAAATGGTGCATATGATGATTTTTTTGGCACATATGGTAATTTAGTGCATTGATAGACTGTTTTGGCACATTGATGAAATTTGATGCTGCATCCAGTTTTCCAATGCATAGAAGCTCTATTCTAGTGCATTGACAATAGAATGGGATTTTATTGATTGATCTCCTTGTTTTTGATATGTGATGATCACATCATCCATAGTTTTGGTGATGTTTGTTGATTTTTGATTGATTAATATCATGATAGGTGAGAGTCAATGATTGGATAGATGATGATTGACCTCAAGATAGGTGAGAATCAATGATAGGATAGGTGGTGATTGACCTCATGATAGGTGAGGGTCAATGATAGATGTTCAATGAGATTTGATCAAAATCTCATTAGAGCCAATTAGATTGATTGATAGGTTTCTTGATAAAATGTTGATTTGCGATATGTTATGATTATAGGAGGATTTTAGAGTTCTTTAGTCTCGGGAGTGCTTCCCAAACACCTGGGACATGATTTTGTAGCTGGTGTAGGTGGATTTGGATTTGATTGGGCGATGTGGTTTGAATTCTCTGATGGATATGCCCTAGTATAGGATCAACAGCGGAATTTTGATTGCTTTAGCTAAGAGGCAACATTGTTGGAATCAAGGAACATTGTGATGGGGGTGAATCAGTGTTTTGCAAAATTTAACTTTATTAATTTGATCTTTAAACCACTTATAAAATTGAACCAAAAGTCAGTAGGAATACAAAGCAATTAACCACAACACCATAACACAAGAATTTTTATGTGGAAACCCTGTTAGGGGAAAAACCATGGTGGAGGTCAATCCACAATATGAGTATACTCAAATATAAGTGTTTGCAAAAGGAATGCACATGCATTTAGGCACACTGTCTAGAGATCACTACTTAGATACAAAAGAAGACTCATTGTCTTACAAAATAATTTGGATTACATCCAAAAGATTTGAACTAAAAGAATAGAATCTACTAATGCCTGATTACAGTTTTGATTAAGCACATCAATCACATTCTTGACCTTCTATCTAATTTTTCTCTTCAGCTCTGTCTGCTTTAATTCAGATCACAAATCATTTTATGCACAAGCTAAACTATGCATAATCTCTCTACAATCCTTTTGAATTTTGCAACACACATCAACACACTTCAAATGTATATACATCCAAATGATATAAATGATTGCTTATATATATCTACAACTAAAGATTTAATCAACCACATGTTGACTTCAACAAAACATAAAATATTTACAAACTGTCGACTTAATCCACAAATAATTTTCAATGCGCACTGACCAAAGTTGGGCACAACATAGTGAGGATCCAAAACAACATGCTCAAACAAAAAACACTTCAAACAATTACTCCTTGAAGATCCACAACACGCTATATTCACTTAGTTGGCCTTCTTGGACTATTAAATAGAAAATCAATCAATTGGATCTTCTAATTTGCACACAAATCAATACGAGGCTCTATGATTCAATGATAAGATATTTCATACATTGAAATATCTTCCTTGAGATCCACAACTCAAAATGATAATAGAAAATTTTCATATGAATCGATGAACACAATTATGTTGGATGCTTTGTTCTAAATTGATAGTTAATCACTTAGCTTCAATATGAATTATGGTACGAAAAAATACTAACATGCAGATCAAATCAGAGACTAGGGTTTCCATCAATGACAACACCAGATGACTTGTGTAGTGTCTCTTTCCAACAATCTCCCCCTTTGGCATTGATGAAAACACTTAGTGAAAAATGACTAAGTGTTGGATTAGTACCAACATGAATACACTGCCAACCTTCAAAATTTCAAAACACAACTCCCCCTGAGATGATTATGAAATTTTTCATTGTCCCACTCTCCCCCTTTGACATTAATGGAAAAGGAGGGAAATCCACATACTAAACATAAAAAAAAATTCTATGAATAAACTACATATGTACAAACATCTTTACATAAAATTGCATATGTACATAAACATGCTTACATAAAATTGCTCTGATACCAATTGTTGGAATCAAGGAACACTGAGAGGGGGGGGGGGTGAATCAGTGTTCTACAAAATTTAACTTTATTAATATGATCTTTAAACCACTTATAACATTGAACCAAAAGTAAGATGCAGGAACACAAAGCAGTCAACCACAACACCCTAACACAAGGATTTTTATGTGGAAACCCTATTAGGGGAAAAAACACCTTGGAGGTCAGTCCACAATATGAGTATACTCAAATATAAGTGTTTACAAAAGGAATGCACATGCATTCAGGCACACTTCCTAGAGCTCACTGCTCAGATACAAAAGAAGACTCACTGTCTTACAAAAGCATTTGGATTACATCTAGAAGATTTGAATAGAAAGAATAGCATCTACTAATGCTTGATTATAGTTCTAGTTAAGCACATAAATTTCATTCTTGAAATTCTGTTTGATTCTGCTCTTCAACTCTGTCTACTTTAATTCGGATCACAAATCCTTTTATGCACAAGTGAAACTGTGCATAATCACTCTAAAATCGTTCTGATTTTCACAACACACATCAACACACTTCGTACATACATCCAAATGATATAAATGATCACTTATATATATCCACAACTAAATATTTAATCAACCACACGTCGGCTTCAACAAAACATAAAATATTTACAAACCGTTGGCTTAATCCACAAATAATTTTCAATGTACACCAACTAAATTCGGCCACAACATAGTGAGGACCCAAAAAAACATGCTTGAATAGAAAACACTTAAACAGTTACTCCTCAAAGATACACAACATGCTATATTCATTTAGTCAGCCTTATTGCACTATTAAATAGAAAATCAATTAACCCGATCTTCTAACTTGCACACAAATCAATATGAGGCATTATGATTTAAAGATAACATAGTTCATACATCAAAATATCTTCCATGAGATTTAAAAATCAAAATGATAACATAAAATTTTCATATGAATAAATGAACACAATTATGTCGGATGCTTTGTTCTAATTTGATAGGTAATCACTTAGCTTCAATATGACTTTTGGTATGAACAAATACTGATGTGCAGATCAAATCACAAACTAGGATTTCCATCAATGAAAACACCAGATGACTTGTGAAGTGTCTCTTTCCAATAGGCATAGTGACCACAACACATTTCATTTAGTCACTGTGAGATGATAGTCACTTCAAAGGACGTATATCGTATCTTGGGGATTCTCGTTGTTGGCGACCTAGTTGTTTATGATCACACGAAGCAGGGGGTTACTGATGCATTGAGGAGGATATTTCATGATGAGGAGATTAGTGGGTATGAGCTTCCATGGTGAGAGATGGTCACTTTATATCAACCATTACCTTGTGTTCTAGCTAGTTTCATTGGAGGTTTCCTATGTCCCGACCGTAGGTTGAAGGGACTCTCTATTGGATGAGGCTAGACACCAAAGAGCATGACTACATAGAGGATCCGATATGCATGGGGATCTTGCATGTTGGCTCATTTGTATAATGATTTGCATCAGTTAGTGTACCTTGGAGCTGTGAGTTTATCATCTAGGATGATGTTGCTAAAAATTTGGGCATGGGAGCACATAGCTGTCATGCGGCCCGTGGTGGATAGGAATCATCTAGTGAGTAGACCGTATGTTTTTGGGTATACAAGTCCAATTTTGCAATCCAAGTTGGGAAAATTAGAGTATTGGTGTCAGGTTCTTGATAATCTGGATACTATGATATGGAGGCCATATTTAGACTGCAAGTAGTGCACTATGGACAATATTGAGATGCCATATGTTTTCACCTTGAGGTACTTGATTGGGTGTACATAGTTTGTGATCAAGATATTTCTGTTGGTGAGAGTGATTCGCTAGTATGGTAGAGTTTAGGTGATCCCTAGGGAGTGGAATTATATGTGTAGAGGCAACAAGATACTCTAAAGTGGGGACCTGCGTTATCCTATGATGCAACTAGTCATGAGTATTTTAGATTACATACACAGATATGGGAGTAGCATCCAGAGATTTTAGATACCTTGATGACTGATGATTGTGTATAGTATTTCTTTACACATCCCTTCCAGCGGATATCTAGTCCCGAGGAGCCAATACCAACTTTGGATGATAATGAGAGAGCACCTAGATGGAGGAGGGATGGGGGAGATGGAGATGAGGAGGAGGGAGATGGAGGGGATGGAGGAGATGGAGATGATGGAGATGGGGGTGGAGGTGGACTAGTATTGGATCTTAGAGTGTCTTGGAGGAGGAGGTCTACGATGCCCTTAGGAAAACAACAAATAGCTGCCTTATAGGCATAGGTGTAGAGCTTATAGGGATAGATGGCACAAACACATGCATTGGTATAAGCACATGCACATGCATAGGCATAGGCACAGGTACATGCACAGATCACCTCTCTAACAATAAAGAGAGATGTCGTGAGGCAGAGATGTGAGTAGGCAGAGGCCTTAGCTAAGAGACTAGAGAGAGTGGGTGAGGGCACCACGGTAGGGTACATGCTTCTAGAGGTGAGACATTTAGCTAAAGAGGCAGAGTATTATAGGTTGTGGTATCATGACACAATGCCTACATAGCAGTGTGTCAGTTATGCATAGTATGGTAGTGCTAGATTAGGTCGGATCCACTCACGGACAACTAGTAGAGGTGTGACTAGGCCACCTCCCAGAGATCCATCAGGTAGGGATCCAGGTGTAGGTCCATCTAGTGGTGTAGCAAGAGGCTCAGTTAGGCCAACAGTGTCTAGGGGGAGCAACACATAGCTCTTGTGTTCACAGTTGATGTACTAACATTTGATGATGTATTTACCTATTCAATTGGGGACTTTGTGATATTATTGCCACATTTTGTTGATTTATCTCTCCATGTTTTATGTTATTATTGTACACTTGACATTTATTTTGAATTAATGATATCAAGTTTCCACAATTCATAATGTTCTTTGCAATGGTTTCTGGTTTTGATTGTGTGAGAATTTTTACATCAACGTTTTGGATCACACTCCGTGATCCATCATCAGGATGAGAGCAGAGCTAAAGGAGAGAATGAAAAGATGTAGACCAAGAACTATTTAAAAAGAACAAGGCAGTGAAAGGAGAGAGAGGGGGCACAAAGACCAAGAACCAATAAAGAAATAAATATAGATATTCTCATAAAAATATATATCAAAAAGACACAAAAATAAATATATATATATATAATAGGAAACAAATAAATAATAAAATAAAGATTTCTCTTTAAAATATATAAAAGACAAGGAACCAATAAAGAAATAAATATATATATATCTTAACATTATATAAATGTAAAAATATTTATAAAGAAATAAATAAAATAATAGAAAACATAGAAATAAATAAAAATAAAGATGATAGGAAAAAAACCAATAAATAAAAATGAATACAAATATAAATATATGTATATAGGGAAACAATTAAATAGATAAATATAGAAGCTCACTTAAAAAAGACAAGGACTCAATAAAGAAATATATAAATATATATATCTTAACTTTATATAAATGTAAAAAAGTTTATATAAATATATATTTCTCAAATATATACATAAATACAATTATATATACACGAAGGAAAGAGGTTCAAGATCAAAAAAGGAAGAAAAAATCAAAAAGAACCACAGAAGAAGAAAGGATAGGAAGAGAAACAAAGTAGGGGAAAGACGGGACGAAGGCCAATGAATAATAGGAAACAAATAAATAAAAATATATACGGATATTCACATAAAAATATAAGAATAAAAAGACAAAGAAACAAAAAAGAAAAATATAAATATAAAACTTAAATTTATATAAATATATTTATGTATATATTTCTTAAATATATATATGTATCTATGTATGTATATATATATATATATATATGTATATGTATATATGTATATGTATATATATGTATATGTATATGGTATATATATGTATATATATATGTATATATATATATATATAAAAGGAAAGGAAGAAAAGACAGTAAGGGGAACACAGAGGAGAAAAAAGGAAAGGGGGCCAACATAAACCAGGGGAGCGGAAAAGAACAAGACAAGGAGACCAAAGCACGGGAAGGGAGGCAAGAGCACCCAATGAACAAAGGAAAGCAGGGGGATCAAGAAGAGGGAGGGAGATGAGGGGTATGAAGGTTGGCTAACAAGGGATGCCAAGCCTGACTCAACTTCCACCCTTCGTCTCGATTAAGGTTCAAGGGGTGGTTGATTTCAATGGCTTCTTTTATCTTCCTTTTGACAAAATTGTCTTCTTTGTGGAGGATTTGGGTGCTTTCAATGCAAATATGGTGCTTTGTGGAAGAAGAGTGGTCGGCTAAAGCAGATTTGAGGACCCACTCATGTCTAATATCAGCTATGTGTTCTTTGATTCTAGTGCTGAACAATCGGCCGGTTTCACCAATATAAGGTGCACCACAAGAGCACATAACCTTGTAGACACCTGAGTGGAGAAATATGTCCTTGGGGTCTTTGAGAGAGGGAAGACAATTCCTCAAAGTGGAGAGGGGTTTGAAAGTACATTGGAGACCTTTTTTGCAAAGGATCTTGGAGATTTTTTGGGATAACCCATTGACGAAGGGGAGGGAGGCAACAGGGAGATTAAAGGAGTGGATGGGTTCAGAGGTGGAACGAAAATGAGCCTTGGCTTGGTTGAAGGCTCAAAAAATTTGCGTATTAGAGTAACCATTCAGAATGAAAACGTGACAAAGATGGTCTAACTCAAAGTTTAAGTTGTCCTCATCATAGATTCTAAAGGCCCTCAAGGCAAGAGTTTTTAGGACACCACTTTTTTGGCACGGGTGATGATGAGAGGACGAGTGGAGATAGAGATCGGTATGGGTGGCCTTATGATACACCCAGTGCCCGAGGGAACCATCAGGGTTTTTGAGAAGAAGAATAGCGAGAAAGGGAAGACGGTTGTCCACTTCGATCTCTTTGGTGAAGGAAATACAGGGCATGAGGCTATTGAGGTGGGAATGGAACTCCTCTAATTTTTCCAAGCCATGAGGCCAACATACATTGGTGTCGTCAACATATCTTTTCCACCACTTTGGCTTGAGAGGGAAGGAGTGAAGGGCCATGTCTTCGAAATGCTCCATGAAGAGGTTGGCAATGACCGGGGAGAGAGGGGAACCCATGGCCACACCATTGACCTGCTCGTAAATTACCCCTTGGAAGGAGAAAAGAGTAGACCTTAAGCACAAATAAACAAGGGAAGCAATCTCTTCATTAGATTTATGCCTAATAATTTCAATCGAGTCAGGGATGGGAACCTTGGTGAAAAGAGAAACCACATCAAAGCTCACCAAAAGGTCATTACTCTCCAACTTTTGATCATTGGCAAACTGAACAAAATGGGAAGAATTTTTGATGGAGTTTGACTTCCCAACCAGAGGGGCCAAGGGGTAATTTATTTTGAAATTTATATGATATGAAGTGAATACTGTTGATCGATATGTTGTCTATATGCGCATGTGATGAATGCTTATGATGGATACATTTGATTTTTGTTCTATATAGTATGTGATGCTCATATGATTATGCCATGGTTATGTATGAATGCCATAATGAAATGATAATGCATGGTTTATGATTCTATATTCTTTATGAATGATGTTTTATAATGTATGTGATGGATGTGATCATGCAACTTAATATGTAATGAATTTTATTTTTTATTTTTTTCTAATGCAAATATATGACCTAATGCATGGATGGATGTATGATAATGCTAATGCATGTATGATATGATAATGCTTTCTAATGTATTATATGATAATGCTTATGTAAATACTTGTCGATGATCTTTTTTTTGTTAATGTAAATTGTACTCAACCTTTAATGAGAGATATAAAACCATTTTGAAATTTTCCAGCCTTGGAAAATCTAAAATACAGATGAAAAAATAATATGGATGCAATCTCTCTTAACCATGCAAATCTAAATATGCAATGTTGTCATTTTTTTTGCTGATTTTTCATGCTTGGTATCATCATTGAGCTTTTGATATGTTGAAAGTTAGTACAAACATAAATGGTATAATTAGACCATGATGACTTGAGTACAACTTTCATTGATTTTTGTATATTGCAAGGTAACACAAGCATCTAGGCATAATTGAACCGAGATGAATTGAATATTGCTTGCATAAAACAAACAAGAGTTAATCCCTTCCCTATGAAAATTCAAAATGTCATTAATGATACTTTGTAGAGCATGTCCCGCAACAATTTGCATAGTAATGATCAACTCGCAAACAATAGTCAAAGAAAAAACATACTCCATCCTAGCTCCTCTAGTCTATGACATCCTTGAGTTGCTCCAAAGAAATGATAACAAAAATCAAGATAAAAGAGTTGAACATTCATGCTAAAGTGATTAAACCATGATTCAAAAGAACATCATCTAATTAAATTTTGGTTTTGATTGATATTGTTGTTGATTTTAGATGGTTGGTTTGTTCGAAAGATTGTGATGGTTGTTTTTTTTATAATTTGTGATGGATGTTCAATGTTGAGTTTTTTTTGTGATTGTTATGTTTTCTACGTTGTCTGTCTATTGTTTGTTTGTTGTTTTAAGCTCAAAGCAATTTTCCCCCATTGATAAACTTGTTGGATCTTAGTTGTGATCATATGGTTTGTCCTTGATGACAAAATCCCTTTCAGTTGATTCTTCTTGTTGACTATTTCAGATTGGTTTCTCATGCTTTGTGTTGATAGAGCTTTGTCTATATGGTTTACATGTCTTGGCATTCAGTGGATAGTTTACATTCAAAATTTTAATATCTTATGGTACTGATCAGTTTGAGCTTCGTGCAGTCACAGGTTATCTTATTTGTACATTGTTTCGGTGACAAGAAAGAACATATCGGTGTGAGAATGATAGGGTCTCCCTGATCCTTTTTGAAATGTCTGTGTTGCCTATCGACAAGACATTTCTGAAGTCATAATGATTTGATTTTACATACATGTAGCTTTCGGCAAGACTTTCACGTGGTCTTGGCGATAGTGGAAAGATATATCAGCATGAGTTTAAGGCTTCGGTGAAGGGTCACAATGAACTTACTTTGTCTCACTGACCGAAGGAAATGGGAACATATCGATAGAGTAGGGCGGTATCAGAATAGGTCTCGGTGAAGTGGTTTTGTCTTGCCGACATCACATCTGGGGTTTCACTTTGGACCAGACTTGGAGTATTTGGTTTAGTATCTTAGCAAATTCAAGTGTGTCTCACCAACCGTATGCATATGGAGACTTATCAGTAAAACTAATGGCCATCGATATAATATCTTGGTGAGGTTTTCTTGTCTTGCTGACTCTATGAAAAGTGTTATTTCACCAAGACTCTTGTAGCATTGGAGTAATGTCATAGTGAACCCGTCAAGTCTTGGTGACCAAGTCTTGAGGGGATTTCGACGAAAGGTTGGTAGTGTCTCACCGACTCTCAGTGAACAAAGTTTTTCAGTATGAAATAATGTGCTCTCTGAGAGGTCTCCCCGACATTGATATGTCTTGGCGATACATAATACAACAGGAACATTTTGGTATGACTCATGTGCATCAAAGAAAGGTCTTGGCAAATTTGATTTGTTACACCGGCCGAAAACATAAAGGTAGACATTTTGGTAAGAGCTAAGGTTTTCAGTGAGAGGTCTCAGCGAGTGACCTCCAGTCTCGCCGATGGAACACAAAAGGTTTTTGTCAGCATAAGTTCTGACTTGTCTTAGCGACACACAAGATGATAGGTGATTTTCAGTATAACAAAGTTATCTATATGAGGTCTCCCTGAAAGTGATATATCATGGTGATAGGAATGATCACGTGAGCTTTTGGTAAGACACAAGATGCTCTACAAGATGTCACCCCGACTACACATTGTCTTAGCAAAGGCGAATGAAGGATACATCTCAGTGAGAGTGTGTTTTTGTCACAGCGACTCATAATGGATAAAGCCTTTTGTTGAAACATAATGAAATCTACATAACATCTCCTCGACAGTAGAATTTCACAATGACAAATAGAAGGATGACTGACGGTGATAAAGTTTCCTTCAGCATAGGTGTTGAACTATCATGGTGACAAGGTTGATCACGGGGGCTCTCAAAAAAACAAAGAATTGTCTACAAGATGTCTCTCTGATTTCAAAAGGTTACAGCGATAGTGAATGAAACAAAAAAGGGCATCTCAGTGAGAAACTTGCTTATGTCTGAGCAATCGGAAAGAACATAATACATGGCTCTCGGCATAACATAATGTATTTGTTATGTCTTCTCCCCGACTCTAATGGGTCACGGAGAAAGCAAATAAGGAAAAATAAACGCAGCTCACATAAGGTCGTAGCAAATCATAAAGAACATGTGGCGACTATTGTTTTAGTTAATGATTTTTGAAGTCTCATACAACTATGGCTGGCATGGATTTTCTAAGTATAGTTGCATGCATATATCTTTGGTTGGTATCAAATCTCTGGCAAGATATTCTTTGAGATTTCAGAGGTTATGATTTTCTGTTAGTGGGCAGACATGGCTTTGATGAAAATATTTCAGTTACAATTTGAAATCTCTTGATTCAGTGCAAAAATTAAAGCTCTCTGGATAGGCGTTCTCTGATTTTTACCATCATCATTTTTCAGCTTCAGATTCTAAAAATAGCAAGAGAGTTTCAGAATCTTGTGAAAAACGCTTGTTGAAGATTTCTTGATAACTGACATACTTGAAATGTATATAAAAACCTATGTTGAAAACAGTGAGAGAGCTGCTAGCCAGTAATTCTGAGAGATAGTTATTTTGGCCATATCAAGAGATGTATTGGAAAAATCTGTAATACAGAGTTCGATTCTTAGAGTATGAGGTAGATAAGAGTGTTGAGTTTCTTGAGCTTACTTGAAAATAAAGTGATCCTCTAATATTATTATTGTAATTCTAAAATCTGTGTAAGGGGTTGGTGCTCCTTGAGATTGGTGTCTCTAAATAAGGGGTTGGTGCTCCTTGAGATTTGTGTCTCTAGATAAGGGGTTGGTGCTCTTTGAGTTGGTGCTCAGAAATTAGCCTATAAGGCATTGTTAACAGTGGTTTTTGAAGATTAAGCTAGTAAGGCAGTTTAAGAGTGGTTTTTATACCCCAGGAGGGTTTTCCACTCGGCAAAATCTTGTGTCTCTTTGTTAAACTGTGTGCTCAATGTTTTTCTGTGTTGTTGTTGTTTCAGTTCACTGTTGGGTTTATTACTTTTCTCAATTCTGTTTATGAATGATTACATTCAACTCATGAATGCATTAATCAGAGTAATAATGAGATCAATTTTGAGCTATGTTTTTGAATATGTGAAAATTGGTCAAATCTGTTAAGACATTGATTCACCCCCTCCCCTCTCAGTGTCATTTTAACTCCAACAAAACTAACCATTTATTGTGGATATGTACAATGATAACCAAGCCAAAATGAGACATGACTACAATGCCTAGATATGTACATGAGGTTTTTTTGATGATCAGGCATAAAGATGGTGAAAAGTGGATGACCGACACACGTGACAATAGATGAAAAAGCTAATCTATCACAAATAGCGCCTATTTCCAGGTTTTCACTACTTGTTTTTATTGCACTTTTTTTTATTTTATAATTTTTTGGTTGTCACCACGATGCATGTTTGCCAGGTTTTCATCAAGGTAACATTTTTTTTGATTTTTCACTTTTTTTATATTTTCTCTTTTTTGCTTTTTTTTGGGTTTTCAATCTTTTTATGATATTTTTGTATTTTGAACTTTTTATATTTTTTTCTATTTTTTATCTTTTTTCTGATTTTTTTGGATTTTTCAACTTTTTACCATGCACTGGATGAGTTATGTGTAAAACTTCTTGAGATGAAGGCTATTGATAGGTTCTTCAAACAGGTCCCCTTCAGGTGTAGATAACTAATATGCTCTAGATCCATAGACTGAGACAATGATAAAAGGACCTAGCCAATTAGGTTCAAATTTTCCCTTCTTTTCTCGATCTTGTTGATTGCGAGGATTCTCTTTTAGGAACAAGTCACCAATCTGAAATTTTCTTTGTCTGACCCTATGAGTATAACTTCTTGACATTCTTTTTTGATTTTGAGATGATCAATAACATGTTGATGGTGTTCATCTAGCAATTCCAACTCATGTAATTTGGATACTTGATAGTCTTCCTCTGAAATGATTCCTTTCAATGACACCTGAAGTGAAGGTAACTTAACCTCAATAGGTAAGATGGCTTCTAATCCATACACAAGGTCATATGGTGTGCCTTTTGTAGGGGTGCGGATGCTAGTAGGGTATACCCACAAAGCAGGGTTTAGTTGAACATGCCAATCATGTCCAACCTTGTTGACAGTTTTCTTCAAGATTTTCAAAATGGTCTTATTTGAGGCTTTTGCTTGGCCATTCCCTTGAGGGTAGTATAGTGTGGAAAATCAGTGCTAGATATGGAATTTTTCAAACAAATTTTGTACATCCTAGTTTTTAAAGGGTCTACCATTGTCAGTGTCAATGGAGCTAGGGATGCCATACCGACAAATAATGTAGTTCAGGATGAAGGAGGCAATATTTTTACTAGTGATGGTAGTTAACATAATAGCTTCAATCCACTTTGTGAAATACTTTGTGGTTGTGATGATGCATTTATGCACATTAGAGGAAGATGGATGAATCTTTCCCACAAGATCGAGCCCCCATTGACAGAAAGGCTAGGTTGAAGTGAATGGTTGCAACTCCTATGTTGGTGCATGTATGAGAGTTCCATGGATTGACACTTTTGGCACTTCTTGACATATTGAAAATATTCTTTCTCCATGTTCAACCAATAATATCCCAAGCGTAGGAGTTTCTTAGCGAGAGTAATGCCACTTGAATGAGTACCATAGATACCTTCATGAACCTCTTGTAAAGCGATTTCAAATTAATCACATTCAAGAAATTGAAAGAGAGTACCATCGAGACCTTGTCAATAAAGTGTATTAGCTATCATGGTGTGTCTAGCTGCTTGATGGATAAAGTTTCATTTTTGGTTTTAGGATAGATGAGGTGGAAGGGTATTGTCTCTCAAATAGGTGTAAATATTCCCATAGATTGAGGAATTAGCTTTGACTAGATGGTACATGACTTGGGACTCAAGATTGTCATAGGCAAGGTTAAACAATTATTCCACCATGAATTCATAATGACTTCATTTTTTTGGTATTTGTAACAGAGAAGCAATGTTTTCCATGACATCTATAGCTTTGTTGTCTACTATGGGAATTTTTTCAAACTTGATCTCAACAAATTATTTCTTGAAGTCATCTACCATTCTCTTGTATGGCATCAGCTTGTCATTTTTTGTTTGATAGTCATCATTAACCTAATTTATGACTAATTGAGAGTCTCCATGGACTTGTAACTCTGTGATTTTCCATTCCACTGCTACCTTGATACCAATGATTAGTGCTTCATATTCAGGCATGTTGTTAGTGTAAGGGAATATCAACCTATAAGATTTTGGAATTTTGTGTCCTTGAGGAGTAACAAATAGGATTCTAGCACCTGATCCATGTTGAGTGTAAGACCCATCAAAGTACAATATCCATTGTTGTGCTACCATGGTGAGGACATTTGCATCTGGAAATTCAATATGCATAGGATGGTCATCTTGCAATGGTGCTTCAACTAATTGATCTTCTATTGGTTGGACTTTGATTTCTCTTCTATCCACGTACTGGATGCCAAATTCACTCACTATCATCACCCACTTTTCTAGTCTTCCGGTTAGATTGTCTTTGTTGAGTAGATATTTCAATGGATCTATCTTGGCTATCAATTTGATGGTATGTGTTAACATATAGTGTCATAATTGTTGAGTAGCAAATACTACTGCGAAACAAGCCTTTTCAATGAATGTGTAGTTAAGTTCATAGCCATTCAATGTTCTACTGATGTAGTAGATCACCCTTTCTTTTCTTGTAGAGTCTTCTTGTGCTAGCAAAGCTCCCAAAGATACCTCAGTAGTTGCTATGTAAAGTATGAGTAGTTTTCCCTCTGTTAGTGGTACCAAGATAGGTGGATTCATCAGATATTGTTTCAATTGATTAAAGGCAGCTTCATATTTTTCATCCCATCTGAAAGAAACATTCTTGTGTAGCAAATGAGTAAAAGGATGACTTTTGTCTACCATTTGTGCAATGAATCTTCCTTGTAGAGATCTTAATTGGTTGATGATCCTAGGAAGTGACATTTCCATGATTGATTTGACTTTTTTTGGATCTACTTTGATGCCTTTAGCCAATACTACGTATCGTAAGAGTTTGCTGATGTTACACCAAATACACACTTCTTTGGGTTTAACTACACATTGAAATTTTCCAATCAAGTGAATATTTTATCCAAGATTTCCAAATGTCCTTCCTTGGTGAGTTATTTTTATACTTGGTCATCCACGTAGTCTTCCATGAATGTGTGCATCATGCCATGAAATATTGTTGTCATTGCATGCTAGTGGGTGGCTCCTGCATCTTTAATCAAAAAGGCATCACGTTCCAACAAAATATACCCCATGGAAATGTGAAAGTTGTGATTATAACCTAAAAAAACCATCCATGAGTGATAGCATAGCATTCCCTATTGTTAAGTTTACAATGATGTCTATATTGGGCAAAGGAAAGCCATCCTTTAGACAAGCCTTGTTAAGATCCCTAAAATCCATGCATATTTTGATGTTGTTGTCTAGTTTAGAAACTGGTACAATGTTTGAAATCCATTCTGCATAGTCGATTGGTCGGATGAACTCTGCATCTAATTTTTTTTTAAATTCTTCTTTCACCAATAGGATGATGTGTGGATGCATTTTTCTCAATTTTTTCTTTACTGGCGTCACTCCAGGTGGTAGGGATAAATGATCCATTATAAGACCTGGATCTATTCCTAGCATGTCAATGTAGGACCAAGCAAAATTTATTTTTCTTTCTTTGAAGAATTTGGTGAAACTTGGCTTTTCTTCCTCTGTCATTGATGCAGCTAGGTGTAGGGTCTTTACTGTTTCTGTTGTGCCAATGTTTATGGATTGTGTAGGCTCAACCAAGACTAGAGATATCTCATGATAATGCTCAGGAAGAGTGTCAAATATCCCATCCTTTAGTTCCTCAAAGAGGTTTTCACCTTTGGATACACTCTTTCTTTTTACTTTTTCTTGATCTAATACCATCATTGCATGGTTTTCACCATTAGATCAATTTTTGATATTCATTATTTTGTAGCTAATAGATTGAAACTCTCCTTGTTTGAAGCTTCATTATGAGATTCAGTAGTGAAACATGTTTCTGGATTTTCAGAACAAAGGAAGTTAACAATGGTATCATCATTTGCAAAGATAGTGATATCAAGCAACTCAATTTGTTCCCAGTCAATGAGTTCGAGATGTACCAAAGGTAAGGAATCATCGAATTGGTCAAGATCAAAGTTGGTAAGTGTCAAGATGGAAATTATTTTAAGGTGTTCAAGAGAAATTCCAAGTTCTATAATGTTACTCTCCTCTAAATGATCTATCTCGCTCGATGTTTGATCATCCTCACTAGAGTCATCAATATGTAATGATCCAAATTCAAGTGGTCTAGACCCTAAACTTTGTCCCTCTATACGTATGGGTGCATACCTCTTTATCACATCAATTTCTCTGTCTTCAAAATATACTTTAGATAGTGAATCCCATTCATACTCATTTGAGTTTGTTTCAAAACTATCTTACAATTGGAGGATTCGCTCACAAATCTGTTGCTTGGCTTCTTTTGTCTCTTCTTTGTATCCTAGCCCTATCTTGTCTTTTGCATTGATTGTGATAGGTTGAATTGGTTCCACAATACCTTCTTTTCTTTTGTTAATAAGACCTTTTCCTTCATATCCCATCTTTTCTAAGATTGTGACTCCTTTACCATATGGCTTTGTTAGTACATTGAAATTTGATGCATGAGATGCTTCTTCATCTTTGTAAAGCCAATTTAGAACATCTTTGTCTTCAGATTCATCAACTAGAGTGCCTGCTTTTACAAATTTACCATCAAAGAGTGTGGTTGTTGTATGTCAAATATTTGTCCAAAACTTGGCAAAGTATATCTTTTGCAACTAGTTCCACATAAATTGGAAATACTATCAGTCCTTGAGAGGATCTTTCTTCATCGTCATAAGCTTTTATGGTGATCTTTCTTTTGGAATCTATGGTTTTTTCTGAATATCCCAATGCATAGATAAGATTTAAGGTGTAGATATTTAGACCAGATCCTCCATCTATTAAAATGTTTTTGACCCTATGTTTATGGATTAGAACCTCAATATGGAGTGGAGCATTGTGGGGATGAGTAAGGGATGCATCATCATTTTTTGAGAATGATAGGAAATGGGGTGTAGTCAAATTTCCCACCATGGCTTGGAATTGACAAACTTCCAAATTTGTTCATACTGTGGTGTCCACTAAAGCCTTTTCTAGAATTTCTTTATGGGCTGGTGAAATTTTAAGAAGTTCCAATATGGATATATACGTTGGAATCTTTTTCAATTGGTCTATGATGTTGTATTGATTTGAAGGGGTAGTAGGTGTTTGTAATGTACTTCCTTTCAATACAAACTTGGGCTGTGCTCTTGTGGTCACATTGACTGGCAAGTTGTCTTGTTTGTTGTTGATTTTGATGATGTTGATTTGATTGTCAGCTGCAACAATGTCTTGTTTGTGCTCAATTGTGATGTCATTAATTTGATTATCAACTACAACAATGTCTTGTTTGCCATTGGTTTGATCATCAATGGAAAAAATGTGAAGGATGATAGAATCATAGACATAGTTCGCATTTTTCCCTTTGGCGTTTGTTGAAGAGGATTCCCCTTTTTCATAGTTAGGTAGAGGATTTTTAAATGCTCCATGATCAACATTTTTTTGAGGTCCCGCTATTGATATTTCATGTCTAACTATCAAATCTTGCACCAAATTTTTTAGTTGCATGTAATCATTTGTTTTATGACCTTTGTTTCTATGAAAATCACAATAATGTGCATCATTCCACCATGATGGTTTGACTCTTAGTTCCCAATCTCGTGCCTATGATAGTGTTATGAGTTTGGTTGCAAGAATTTCTTTCAATTTTGATTCAAGTGATTATCCCAAAGGTGTGAATATTCTATGATTTGATGGTGTTCGATATGGTGTTGAAGCTGGTTTAGATTCATTGCTGTTTTGGTTGTTGTTTTGATTATTTTTGGGTGTAATTCCTAATAGATTGAAGACTGGTTTTGCATTATGTGTTTCACTGCACCATTATTACCAACATTCTTGTTTCTTTGCTAGAATTTGTTTTTCTCATTGTTTTTATAATGATTGGAGGAGTTTTCTGAGTTGTTCCCTTCATTATAGATTTTTAACACTCTTCTTTTAACCAAGGCTTCCTCAATCTTGAGTCCATTTTCAATCATCTTTTCAAAGCTAGGTGGAAATTGAAATTTGAGTCCATAGCTCATCTCATCATTTAGATTATAATGAATATTTCCATCTTTTTTTTTTTAGGTATAGGATGAGGATATCTAGCAAATAATATTCTCCATCTTTGTAAAAATGTGAGGAATGATTCACCCTTTTTTTGTTTTATGTTGTAAATATCTTTCATGGTTATCTCATGTTGAATGTTGTAGAAATATTGAGTGATAAACTTATTGACTAGCTCTTCAAATGATCTAATACCTAGTGGAAGTTTTGAAAACCATTCCATGCATTGACCACCCAAACTTCTTGTAAACAATCTCATTAAATAGGTCTCTTCATGTGAAAATTCCAAGCTCATTGTGTGAAATTTTCTTACATAACCTATAGGATCACATTTACCATTTTATTTGTCATATTTTGGAAGATCACAGTTTGGTGGAAATGGTATCATGTTCAAACTTTTATCAAAAGGATAAGGGCAGATATCTTGTAACAAATATCTCTTGGTTGTTCCTCTTTGCATGTCTTGGATTTTTTGTTGACCATTTTGCATTTGTTGGGTTAAAGCATGCATTAGATCTATGTTTTGTGAATCAACTTTTGTTCTCTTAGGAGTTCCATCTAGTTGGTTGATATCAAAGTCATTAGGTAGTTTCACACCTTGGTTTTCCAGCATCAAAAATTATTTCTCTCCATCTTTTTCTAGAATTTTCCCCATGAATTTGTGAAATTTAGGGTCTTGTTGAGTGTGTTAAATGTTCTCATCTATTATTTCATTCATTTCAGGTTGGTGGAATCTATGAAAGAGATTTTCTTTAGCTTCATCCATGGTGGTTTGAGTTTCAATTTCTTTCTCTTTGAGTTTTTGTTTTTGGGCTCTTGTTAAAACATGCATACAAGTGATAAAGGTTTTTCTATACTTTGATCTTTGTTTAAGGAGTGCCAATGAGATACCCAAGTCAAATAGAATGATGGATTCTATTGATGAGACTAGGTTGAATTTGATTGTACAATGTTTTGTTTCATGATGAAGGATGATGGATCCTGATGATGAAACTCAGCTAAACAATCAGAGATAGATTTGATGATAAGGCACTTTAAGATGGTTTGATCCAAGTTTAGTTAAAGGAAATTCACTTACAAAGGCCTATTTTTTCAAGTTTAAACTGATGTTTGAATGAGGAATGATTTGTGCTCTAGAAAGGATCCCTAAATCTAGTTTTAATTGTATGAAAGATGTTCAAATTAGCTCTTTGTTTGTGAATTAGATGGATGTGCTAAAACATGGTGCAAATGTGCTAAAAGATGGCACATATGCACTAAAACAGAGCTCAGATGCTCTAGACTATCCCCTAGATGCGCTAGAACAGAAAATGTATGTGTTGAAAGATATTATAAATGTGTTGGAAAATACTATGTATGCACTGATTGATGTTGTAAATGCATTGGAAAAGACTATGTATGCACTGAAAGATGTTGTAGATGTGCTAAAAAAAGCCAAATATGTGCTAGACTACCCCCAAATATGGTTCAAGTTATATGACATACGTTCAACTTAGTTATCTATAGGTAAATGCACTAAAAAAATTATAAATGTGCTGGAAGATGGGACAAATGCACCAGAATATGGACTATATGTGCTGAAAGGTGAAGCCAATGCGCTAGAAAAGACTCTATATGGATTGAAAGATGTGATGGATGGACTAGAACAAGCCAAAGATGCATTGGATTATGGGGAAAATGTGCTATAATAAACCCTAGATGAGCTGAAAAATGAGATGAATGTGCTAAAACAAAGTTTGGATGCACCAGACTATGAACCAAATGCACTGTAATAGGAAGTGCATGCACTAAACTAGAAATGGTCACTATTTTGGAATTTTGTCTGGTTTTCCCGTTTTTGGATCTGTGAATTGAGTGTTTTTTGGATGGATGATCTTCTGAACAATAAGTTTGCCTAGTTTTCTTATTTTTTAATCATGTGAATTTGGTGTTTTTAATGGATGATCTCTTGAAAAATGATTTCAAACACAAGTAGTAAAATAGTTGTTTCACCCTATGATCTAAACATTAAGTGTATGTTCAAGGATCTGGTTTGATCCCTTTGATTTCCACTGGTATTAAACAATAGAAAATAAATCAGTCAGACCCAATGTCAAGGGTCATTAATAACATCACAACCCACATCTTAGAACTACATTAGCTCACATAGCCATATCACTCCCTAGAGGGAACCCGTGTTTTCACCTTTTCTAGGTTTTAACCAAAATTCAATCCCTTCACTTTCGGCTAGTAATCCCTAGTGGTTATATGGTGAGTATCTTGGGAGAAAATTCTTCCCTCCCCTTGCACTATGAATATTAAAAATGTTCAAAAATTGACTCAGTTGGCTACTACAATTAAATTTCTTAGTAAGGGTTTTCATTTGGTGCGAAAAAATGATAAACTCCCTCAGGAGACCTCCCAACCTTTAGAACAAGGGCTTTGGGGATGGTTATCAATGCACACTACCATTGAATGTGATTTTCCACACAATCACATTTGATTATAGTGGGTTGGAATACTTGTCTTTAGCCTTCCCACTTAGGTCATTCCCTTAGGGTGTGTACTTTTGCCCACTATGGCAAGCCTTCTAAAGGTGTTATTGCAATAAATGAAAGAGTGAGTTTGGCATTCTAGTCACCTAGTGAAGGGGAGAGCATAGGCCTATCACTTTACAAGTGCAATATGCATGGTATTCATTAACCTCGTAATTAAACTAGATGCCTAATTTAATCAAAGAAAAATAATAATAACTTCATCCCCTACAACGCCATTAGTAGTTTCAGATAATTGTCTTTGACAATGTTTAAAGCATCTGCATAACAAAAAGACATCTATCAATTTCCAGAATTTTAAGTTTCTACAAATAAAGATAAATGCGCTAAAATAGAAACCATATACACTCAAATATTCACTATATGTGCTATTCTGGAAAGTAGAAATGAAAACCCAAATCCTGTATGCACCAGAAGAGGATCAAATGCACTGAAAGATGCCACATGTGTGCTAAAACAGAGACTGAATGGGCCAAAATATCAAGTATATGCGCTAAAACAGTGACTGGATGCACCAAAAGACCAAGTAAATGCACTGAAAGAATCTTTAGGTGCACTACATTAAAATTCACAATCAAACCTATCGAAAAAAACTTGCTAGAAAATTTTAAAAATGGGGCTAGGCCCGACTGTGGGTGCCAAATTTATGTGTGTATGAAATCTGCGAGTGCATAAGAAAATAATACAACACACCAATGAAACATTATATTAGGGAATTCAAATGATAATCAAATTGAATCAACAAACTCTCTAATAGTGTCTCAGTGTCCTCTATCTCCAATTTCAAGTCATAATGGCTCTCAGATTGTGTATGCACATGAATTTCCAATGGAAATGTAAGAAATCTTCCTACATGATTGATTACTAAAATGATGTAAATGATAGGCCAAGATTAAGATGTTTCTATGATATTGATAATGTAAATGATGGGGTTATACTATTGAAATTAAGATGCAACTAATGGTAAAGCCATGATTAATCTAAATAATGCTAAAATGACAATGCTATAATGCTCAGATAACAATGCTCTCTAAAATTTTGCAGAGTTTAATTGTGCCAAGCTCTCGATATGAAATGCTGTAAATGAGACTCTATTTATAGATTTCTCCAAGGCATCAATCTATGTGGTAGGATTCAACGGTCTGGATTTGATCTAGAGAGATGGACAGTTGAGAGTGAAGAGGTTGGAGAGGATCAAGGAGAGTGTTCCCTTTAGAAGAAAAAATTGCCAAGTGTGGAGGGGAATCAAATGGAGGTGAAGGCCAAGTGTCTTAAAATTGATTATAATTTGTTGAAGATAAATGCTAATTAAATATTAAGAATATTTAATTTCATGAGACACATGATGAGGTGGAAGATGAGAAGTTAGTAAAAATTTGACTAAATTCAAATTTAATAAAAGGGAGTTAAATAAGAAAAACTAATTAAAATTGTTTATTTAATTAAAACATGAAGAAAAATGATTTAGAATAAGAAGAATTAAAGAAATTTTTGAACTATATAAATAAATCTTATCAATTTATTTATAAGTAGACGAATTAAAGATTATTAGTTAAATAACTTGTATTTAATTAATTTCCTCCATACCAATTTTAAGTGTATACAGTTTTAAGTTGAAAAGAGGTTGATGCCCATCGGAAAATGATGGAATTTTTTAAAAAATTCCTTGTGTGGTTGAAGGAAAGGTTGGTTGTAAAGTTTTGGAAGTTGAAGCAATAAAAGTACTCTATTTTTGGTAATTCCAAAACATTTTTTCCTATCTAGATGAGTGGTACAGACACGTACGGTCACTTCATGGTGTGATACCAATTGTAAATGAAAGATATAAATGAATATACTTTCTTCTATTTTCATTGCACTCAATTTCATTGAGTTTTGATGGAGTTATGCACATTTTACTGCAAACATGTTTGAAACCCTTGTTAGGGTAATAGTGAGCAAACAAATCAATTTTGAAGGCTTTCATAAAAAATAACCTGTCTTGGTTCCAAGACATGTTGTATAAGGCATAAATGGGTGTCTGAAAATATATTTACATTCTTGATATCATGTCTTCATTGAAATTTATGGCCAAAAGCCTCAAATTGTTGCTACCAAGTTTGTCAAGCAATTAGGCATTTGAACCACATAGGACTTAGGGTTTGGAGAACACTTGGGAAGTTGTTTGAATTGCTTTGAAATGTTAAGACAGACCCTATAAGACATGTTTGAGTCATTGGTTTGAATAATTGAGGCTTGGAGAGTGAAACCTCTACTGTGAATTAATTGGATGAGCTAATTAGGCCTAGTTCCAAAGTGTAGCAATAAATTTTTGACTTTGTCATTCCAAAACAACCACCCCTAAATTTTGAGTATATTTAAGAACTTCCAAATGAGTATCCAAAATAGCTTTTAGATTGTGGGTATGAATTTTAGTTTGAAATTATAGTAGGAAAATAGTCTATGGAGTGCTACTAGAAGTTGAGGCCTTGTGTGCAAGAACCCACCATAAATACATGAAGGCTTGAAGAATTGATTGTTTTAGATTATATTGAAGCTAACCACCCCTGCTCTGAATCAAATATATAGAAATAGTGGGAGAAGATGGTGCAAGAGCACCTAATGGATTTTATGCCTCCATGAGGCCATTTTGTAAAATTTGATTTAGTTTTATGTTTGAAGCATGTAATAAGGTCATTTATACCATATTGAACTTGTTTGAGCTAGTAAATAGATTATTAGATGGTTCATGAGTTCATTTTACAAATGTTGTCAAAAGTGTAAAATGTTGTCATGTTACAAAAATGTAAAATGGGAAAGATGAAGGGTCAAAGCTAGTTAGTATTTGAAAGGTTGGTTTGTAACTATTGAAATAAGTTGTAATAGGCATAAAAATACCTTGTATGGTTGAATCAAGGGTTAGAGGTTATTTGGTGATAATTTGAAGCAATGAAGTTCACTAATTTTGCAAAATATAAACATTACTTTGTTGTTGTGGTGAATTGTATGGCATGCACAACCTTCATAAATGATTAAAGTGATTGAATGTCATAGTATTGTATTTCTAGAGCATTCTATTTTTTTTCTCACATGATTCCATGAAGAATTGAGCGAGTTATGGTGTTTTTAGTGAAAATTGTTGAAAACCCCAACTAGGGCAAGCAGTGAGTTGAAAAAATTCATAAATTTTCATCCCACAAATAGAAGCTCTTTAAAATTTGTAAAATTAACTATTTTTAGGTGTTGTTTGATTCTAAAAAGTGATAGGAATAGAAGATAATTTCTGGTGTCATTTGTGTGATTCCCTAGATTGGAAAAACATGATTTTTGAGCAAATATGAAGCATGGGTGTTAGAGTTTGATAAAAGACTTAGGGAAATAGATTTGTGATGGTTTTGTGAGAATTTTTAGGTCATATTTGATATGTGTGAGGTGATAAAGCAAGTGGTTAAATCCTAGAATTGATAGAACGAATAAGCACCTATGCCTACAAGCTTAATTAAGCCTTAAAGAAGTGAGATAATCAAAGTTTGAGGTATTTGTTACAAAGTAACCTATACCCATTTTAAGATATGTTTTAAATTGGAAAAAATGGTATCTAAATTAGTTGAGTTTATTAGGTTATGGATATCCTATGAAATTTTTCCAATATTTGGTTGTCTTTGAGTCATAGAATCCATTTTGGAGCTTATAGTCTTGAGTGAACAAAAAGGGACCCTTAATTTGGGACAGTCAAAAGAAAACCTTATATTTTTTGAAATTTGAATTCTTGCGAGTTATTGTTGGGTTTTTTATTTCATTCCCACATATTCTAAAGTGTTCCTAGAGTTTGGTGAATAATTCCAAGTTTTGGTGGCCATTTGAGATTTGTAGCCTTATTTGAACCATGCCATGTTAAAAGAGAGTAGTGCCCATTGTTGTGAAATATGCCTCTATTTGATTGAGTTTGAACTCCTACTCTACATCAATTGGTATCAGAGCTAGAAGACTCTGGAAAAGGAAAGTTGTGTGTTTATATGTTTTGTATTTTTTTAGGTTGAGAGAATCTGGATGCCAATAGACTAGGTAGTGAAGAAAAGAGGAAACCTAGGTGAGGTGTTACAAAGACAGGGAGAACCAAGGTGAGAGAGAATTACTTGAATAAAGAGAAGAATGTATGTGTTGAGGAGATACTTGTAGGTTGAGGGTTCATAAAAGAGGAAATAATAAAGAAAAAAAGAGGAAAAAGAAAAGGAAAAACAAATGGAAATTGACCAAGAGATAAAAGAGCTAAGGCAGGCTATGGAACAAATGAAAAAAGATATAGAAAGAATAGATCTTGAGTTCCAAATGGAGATGCAACTTCTTGAGAGAGAACAACAAGAAGGTGGTTGGAATTTACCCATAAGGAAAAATGTGAAATGGTCTATCAAGAGACTATTTTGAAGAGGAGAACGCAAGTGGGAATAATAGAACCTTTGTTGATAAAGGCTGAGGTGATGATGGTAGAAGAAAAAGAGAACATGGAGGTTCTATCCATTTCAAAACTTGAAAGTACCAAGACAAAAAATTTGAAGAATGATCAGATTCTGGAGAGAAATCATATTGAGTTGGTGTCAAAATTTGATATGTTGCAGGTCAAGGATGAATTGATTCTTGGAATTCAAAGTTGGTATAAAAGGTATGTTGATATGGTGTTTTCTTCAATGTTTTCAAAGGAGGATATTAGTCATTTAGTTTTTTTCATATGAGCGGTTGGTAAACTTGAGAAAGAATCATACATAGGGGTAGAATATCATATCAGAAAGGAAAAAGGTATTGGATAAGGTTCACAAAATTTTCAAGTGAGGAGCATATCAGAGATCATACATCAGGTGGAAGGTAGCATTTTCTAATGAAGAACCAGTCACATACAAGGGATAGTGCCAAGTTTCAATTTTTGGTCCATTGGAAAGAACTACCAAGTGGAAGTGTTACTTGGAGAGAAAATAATGATATGGTTAAGCATCAATATGTTGTGTAGCATAGTCCTCAAGGGAACTTGAGCTTCTTTTTAGGTGGGAGTATGGATTTAATGCCTCCATGAGGCCGTTTTGTAAAATTTGATTTATTTTTATGTTTGAAGCATGTAATAAGGTCATTTAGACCATATTGAACATGTTTGATTCAATAAATAGGGTATTAGGTGGGTTATGAGTTCATTTTTCAAATGTTGTCAAAAGTGTAACATGTTATGTTACAAAAATGCAAAATGGGAAGATAAAGCGTCAAGGTTAGTTACTAGTTGAAAGGTTGGTTTATAACTATTAAAAAAAGTTGTAAAAGGAATAAAAAGACCTTGTACCATCTAACCAAGGGTTAGAGGTTGTTTGGTGATAATTTGAAGCAATGAAGTTCACTAATTTTACAAAATTTAAACATTAATTTGTTGTTGCATTGAATTGTATGGCCTGTACGGCCTTCATGGCATGATTACATTGATTGAATATCATAGTATTGTGTTTTTAGAGCATTTTTTTTCCTCACATGATTCCATGAAGAATTGAGCAATTTATGGTATTTTTAGTGAAAATTGTTGAAAACCCCAGCTAGGACAAACAATGAGTTGAAAAAATGCATAAATTTTAATCCCACTAATAGAAAATATTTAAAATTGGTAAAATGGATTGTATTTAGGTATACTTTGATTCTACGAAGTGGTAGAAATAGAAGATAATTTTTGGTTCCATTTGTGTGATTCCTAGGCTGGAAAAACATGATTTTTGAGCAAATATGAAGCATGGGTGTTAGAGTTTGATAAAAGACTTAGGGAAATGTATTTGTGATGGTTTAGTGATAATTTTTAGTTCATATTTTATATGTTTTAGGTGATAGAAAAAATGGGTAAAACCTGGAATTGATAAAACCAATAAGCACATGTGCCTATAGGCCTAATTAGGCCTTAAAGAAGCAAGACAATCAAAGTTTGAGGTATTTGTTACAAAGTAACCCATACCCATTTCAAGATATGTTTTAAAGTGGAAAAAAGGGTATCTAAATATGTAATTAAAGTCTTGGAAAGAGGTATGAATCAAAATATATGAATGACTATTCTTTTTGAAGGTTTACTAAAATATGAGGTTGTTTGAGAGGAAGGAACTCATAGAAAGATTCAAGAACTTCTTGGGTGGATTAGTTGAGTTTATTAGATCATAGATACCTTGTGAAATGTTTCCTAAGAGTTGGTTGAGTTTTTTGAGTCATAGAATCCATTTTGGAGCTTGTAGTCTTGAGTGAACAGAAAGGGGTAATTTGGGACAGTCTAAAGAAAACCTTATATTTTGTGAAATTTGAGTTCTTGTCAGTTATTGTTGGGTTTTTTATGTTATTCCCACATATTCTAAAGTGTTCCTAGAGTTTGGTGAATAATTCCAAGTGAAGGTTTCCCTTTGATAGTTGTAGCCTTATTTGAACCATGTCATGTTAAAAGAGAGTAGTGTCATTATGATGAACCCATTGTTGTGAAACATGCCTCTATTTGATTGAGTTTGAACCCCTACTCTACATAAATTGGTATTAGAGCTACAAGAATCTAGAAAAGGAAAGTTGTGTGTTTGTGTGTGTTGTCTTTTTGTAGGTTAAGGAGAGAACCTGGATTCCAAGAGACTAGGTAGTGAAGAAAAGAGGAAACTTAGGTGAGGTGTCATAAAGACAAGGAGAAACAAGGTGAAAGAGACTTGATAGAATAAAGAGAAGAATGGATGTGTTGAGGAGATACTTGTAGGCTGATGGTGTTAGGATAGTAAATTTCTGCCTGATTTCACAAATTTTCATCCCCCTAAGTCCCTTATGAGTCCTTATCATAAGCACATTTTCCCTTCCATCATAAAATTTGACTTACATTTTGCATGTTTCTCCCCATGTTTCTATCCTATCATGCATTTTCACATTCTGGTTTGTGTCGGCGTGACAATATCGAGGTCTCCCCGATCCTTTTTTCTGCTTGCAAACATCTATATTTCCTATCGGCAAGACGTTTTAATTGTCATGGCGATTGGATTTCGCTTGCTAGTAGTTATTGGCATAACACCCATGCTGTTTTGGCGACAATGGAGTTATAGTTATCGGCATCATGTCATAGCGATATCTTCTTGTGTTGCCGACCCGTGTGTTGAGGATTTTGTTCGGCCTAACACATTACCTTTGGTGGAAGGTCATAGTGATCTTCCTTTGTTTCGCCGACCGTTGACAACAGATGTACCCTTCGGTGAGACTTATGGCTTTGATATATGGTCTTGGTGAGCCCGTTGGGTCTTGCTGACAGGGTCTAACAAATGGGTTTCAGCAAGAGTTTCATTTTATCTTAGCAACACTCGAGGATGGTTGAGGTTTTTTGGTAAAGCATTGTATACTCTACAAGACGTCTTGCTGAGGGTTGGAAGCTATAGCAATATACATGAAGCAAGATAGGCTTGTCGGTGAGATGGAACTTATGTCACAACGACTCAAGGTGATAGAGGGAGGCTCTCGGCGAAACTTGGAATGATCTATGTGACTTCTCCCTGACACTACATTGTCTTGGCGAAGGTGAGTGGGAAGTGGTTTTCAGAGTAAGTGTTGCCTCGTCACGACAACTGTGAAACAAAAGCAAATGCATTTTGGCCTAACATATTGATCTTGGTATATGGTCTCCCCGATACCTATGTGTTATAGCATAGCAGAGTGGGAACAAAGGAATACTATGTGGCTTCGGTATGACTAATGTGTTGTTATAGCGGCATATAGGGAGTAAAGTGCATTTTGATAAAAAAAATTGTTATCTATATAACTTCTCACCGACGGCAAAAGGCTACAGTGAAAAATAAAGGGAATAAAAGTGATACTTCTTGACTTCAACATAGCAAGTTGATGGTCATGGCGAATGTGAAGCAGGGGAACACTACCAGGGAGCAATAAGCATTATTTTGCCTTCGACATACTCTCATGACTGTCTTGGTGATTGGTTGGTAATTAAATCAGAAATTCAAAGGGTTGTTGGCCGAAGTGTGAAGTTCTAAATACTGTTGTGGCCAACATCATTTGGGCTTGATTTCTACAGGGGCCGACATGAATTTGAAATGATATGATTCCTAATGCTGGTGTATTTATATGCACCTAGATTGTAATTAAAAGATTATTAGATTTTGGATCAGATTTTAGATTAGAAGCAGTAGGTAGTTAGATGGCTACAATAGAATAATTTTCTCTTATCAGAGACTATGTGCATGTTTTAAAATGGAAAATTCAATGTGAATCAGCTGGTGTGGTAGGTGTTTCTAGTGTCAATTGTATGTTGAATTTATTGAAAAGCATTGCTAAAGCTGTCTCCAAGTTGATTCTTTCTGGTTGTTTAAATTGAAGTAACAAGCTTATTTTTAGTTTATCAGTGCACATTTGTTGTATCTGTGTGATTAATTGACTGGTTCTCTCAAGTAGAGATTAAATCCTTGTTGTTGATCATAGTAATCAGGGAGATTCATTTGGATTCTTAAAGTAGAGCTTAGTAATCATAATCCTGCATTTTTCATACAAGTTATGAATGGATCATATGCCTACAATTTGATTTTCTGCCAAAATAAGTTGCTCACTTCTGTTTCATTTGACTCCACATACCCAACAAGGCACTGGTCTCTGTATTTCATCATTTTGAATTCACTTAATTTCTTTACATCTATTAATTCAGCATTTTAGGATTTAGATCAGAAGATTCCTATCAAGTTTGATTTTAATTTGTTCACTATCATCTGCCATTGTGGACAAAGTATTTTAGAAGGATAATCATAAGATAAGTCTTCTCAATTCAAAAGGTACACCCGCCTGGGTTTAGCAACACCTAAAGAGTAGAAGGTTGAGTTCTCTTGACCTTGTCTATTACCCTAAAGCGTATCAAGAGATTGGTAGCCTCTTGAGGCATTTGGCCTGCATTTTTGAGAGCTAACAGATGGTTCACAAAAGAGGAAAAAGAACAAGCAAAACAAATGGAAATTGACCAAGAGATAAAAGAGTTGAGGCAGGCTATGGAAAAAATGAAAAAAGAAATAGAAAGCATGGATCTTGAGTTTCAAATGGAGATGCAACTTCTTGAGAGAGAACAACAAGAAGGTGGTTGGAATTTACCCAT
The DNA here is from genome assembly GCA_007258455.2 of Sequoia sempervirens. Taxonomy (NCBI): domain Eukaryota; kingdom Viridiplantae; phylum Streptophyta; class Pinopsida; order Cupressales; family Cupressaceae; genus Sequoia; species Sequoia sempervirens. The sequence goes on along the minus strand of VDFB02358134.1, from coordinate 217,813,920 downwards.
AAGGAAAAAGGTGAAATGGCCTATCAAGTAGATTATTTTGAAGAGGAGAATGCAAGTGGAAATAATAAAACCTTTGTTAATAAAGGAAGATGATAAACAAACCAAGCAAGATGAGGTGATGATGGTAGAAGAAGAAGAGTACATGGAGGTTGTAGCCATTTCAAAATTTTAAAGTAATAAGACAACAAATTTGAAGAATGATCAGATTGTGGATGAAAATGATATTGAGTTGGTTTCAAAATTTGATATGTTGCAGGTTAAGGATGAATTGATTCTTGGAATTCAAGGTTGGTATAAAAGGTATGTTGATATGGTGTTTTCTTCAATTTTTTCAAAGGAGGATAGTAGTCATTTATTTCTTTTCATATGAGTGGTTGGTAAACTTGAGCAAGAAGCATACATAGGGGCAGAATATCAGATGGGAAAGGAACAAGGTATTGGAGCAGGTTCACCAAAGTTTTCAAGTGAGGAGAAAATCAGAGATCATACATCAGGTGGAAGGAAACATTTTCTAGTGAAGAACCAGTCACACACAAGCGAAAGTGCCAAGTTTCAGTTTTTGGTCCATTGGAAAGGACCACCAGATGGAAGTGTTACTTGGAGAGCAAAGAATGATATGGTAGCACAGTCCTTAAGGGTACTTGAGCTTCTTTTTGGTCGAGAGTATGGATTTTATGCCTCCATGAGTCCATTTTGTATAATTTGATTTAGTTTTATGTTTGAAGCATGTAATAAGGTCATTTTGACCATATTGAATGTGTTTGAGTTAGTAAATAGGTTATTAGGCGGGTCATGAGTTCATTTTGCAAATGTTGTCAAAAGTGTAAAATGTTGTCATGTTACAAAAGTGCAAAATGGGAAGATGAAGGGTCAAGGTTAGTTAGTAGTTGAAAGGTTGGTTTGTAACTTTTGAAAAAAGTTGTAAAATGCATTAAAATATCTTGTATGGTTGAACCAAGGGTTAGAGGCCGTTTGGTGATAATTTGAAGAAATGAAGTTCACTAATTTTTCAAAATTTGAATATTACTTTGTTGTTGCAGTGAATTGTCTAGCCTGCATGGAGTTCATGGTGTGATTACAGTGATTGAATGTCATAGTATTGTGTTTCTAAATAATTTTGGTATTTGTGTCACGTGATTCCATGAAGAATTGAACAAGTTATGTTTTTTAGTGAAAACTACTGAAAACCCCAGCTAGGGCAAGCAGTGAGTTGAAAAAATGCATAACTTTTCATCCCACCAATAGAAACTCTTCAAAATTGGTAAAATGGATTATTTTTAGGTGTATTGTGATTCTAAAAGGTGGCAATAATAGTAGATAATGTTTAGGGTTGTTTGTGTGATGCCCCAGGCTAGAAAAGCATGATTTTTGAGCAAATATGAAGCATGGGTGTTAGAGTTTGATAAAAGACTTATGGAAATGGATTTGTGATGGTTTGGTGAGAATTTGAAAGTAACATTTGATATGTGTGAGGTGATAGAGCAAGTGGGTAAAACCTGGAATTGATAGAACCAATAAGCACATGTGCCTATAAGCCTAATTAGGCCTTAAAGAAGCGAGACAGTCAATGTTTGAGGTATTTATTACAAAGTAACCTATACCCATTTCAAGGTATGTTTTAAAATGGAATTTTTTTATCTAAATCTATCATTATAGTATTGGAAAGAGGTCTGCATCAAAAGATATGAATGACTGTTCTTTTTGAAGGTTTACTAAAATATGAGGTTGTTTGAGAGGAAGGAACTCATAGAAAGAGTCTAGGACTTATTGGGTGGATTATTTTAGTTTATTAGGTCCTGGATACCCTGTGAAAGGTTTCCCAAGAGTTGGTTGAATCTCTGAGTCATAGAATCCATTTTGGAGCTTGTAGTTTTGAGTGAACAAAAAGGGGTAATTTTGGACAATAAAAAGAAAACCTTATATTTTGTGAAATTTGAGTTCTTGCGAGTTATTATTGAGTTGTTTATGTCATTCCCACATATTCTAAAGTGTTCCTAGAGTTTGGTGAATAATTCCAAGTGTTGGTGGCCCTTTGAGAGTTGTAGCCTTATTTGAACCATGTCATGTTAAAAGAGAGTAGTGCCATTATGATGAGCCCATTGTTGTGAAATATTCCTCTATTTGATTAAGTTTGAACCCCTACTCTGCATCAAAAGAAATCACTATTGGTTTCTCAAGAAAAACTCCACTAAACCACCAAGAAAGCCTATCACTTTCTACCTACCAATGCTCTATCATTTGGCATAGTTTCCTCAAACGGTTTCTGGGTTTGGTGTGCCTCATCTCCAACTTTTGGATTATTTTGAAATTCTTAATTTTGTTACCATATGAGAAACTTATGGTTGTTTTACTGAGACTAGGTCTCACAATTACAACCTAGACATGCAACAACATACAAAGCATGTGGCCAACATGCAAATACATGCAAGGCATGCAAAAGATTATGCAAGAACATGTAAGAAAAGTGGTCCCTTCTTGTAAACGAATTCCCAAGAATTATATTCCCTTTGGAGATGCTTTAGAAACATTTATCAAAGCATAATTCTCTCAAAAATTACCTCTTGAAATCACCACAAGGGAAAATTATAATCTTGTAAATGGAAATATTTATTCTCTTAACCCCTGAGCCCTTATTGAAAATAAAAATAAAAATGAAATAACAATATCTTTGGTGACACAGGATTTCCATTTCACCTTGGATACTCCTGCATCAAAATGGATATTTTAATTTTTCTTTGGGTTAGGTAAAAAGGATGCTTAGAGCAATTAATTAGCATAATGCACCATAAGCTTCATCAAATTTATCAAAACATTCTATTTTCCACTGCATCCCTCGGTTCAAGATCTATACCCATTGTCACCCAATGTATTTTCATTTAAATTTCCATTATCTTCATCCTCTCATAATAATTTTATGGTGTGAGAGTAAAAAATTGGGATCTATCCATGATGATTGCAAAAATTTGAAATAAAACAACCCTTTCATTAAAAAAAATCCATTTGAATTCACTTTTTCCCCTAAGTCAAGATTTATAAATAAAGATCTTAATTCTATCAAAGAATACATATAACTAATGCAGATTTATGAAAATAATAATTTAATGGCTATGTAGAGCATGGAACCAACTTTCTAATGCCAATTTATTTAATAAAAATTTTCCTTTGTATGGCTAAGATATTTTCATTTTCATGAAATTTCTCCTTTAGGAGAGAAAAAAACTTTGAAAAGACTATTGACAACTTGAAAATATTGTTCATGGCTAGAAAACACTATTCATGACTAGAAAAACATTTCTCACACTTGAAACACTACCACATCTTGAAAATATTATTCATTCCTTAAACATTGTTCATAACTTGAAAAAATGTTGTTCATGCCAGAATTATTATATCTATTGGAAACATTTTTCATAGCTTGAAAAAACATTGTTCATGCTAGAAGTATTATTTCTTTTGGAAACATTGTTCATAGGAAGTTATAAAACCTCAAAATAACTACTCCAAAATCTTATGAGTCTAAATTTGGAATGATTTATATGGATCTATGGTTTTTGACACCTTTTGAATATGGCGGTGAGGTACTTTTTACACCAAGATGCACCAATTGTACCCTTATGGATAAAACTCTTAAAATTTGAAGAAAAATTTATAAATTTGGTGCTCTAATACCATGTTAGAGTTTGGATCTTGTAATATTTATTCTACACAAGAGAGAAAATAAAAAATATAAAAGATTGCTAAAACTAATAAAATTCCTTAATCACAAAATAAATAATTACATAAGAAATATATTTCACATACAGTAGAAAAAGCTAAAAGTAAATATTATCCTAGATGATAAGATAGACAACTAAAAATAGAAAACCTAATTATGACTCACTAATAAACTTCAGGCAATATGTGGAATATCGTAATTATGATATGTGTGTCCAAAATATAAAGATCACACTAACAATCCATTTGTTCCTATACACGAGAACTACCATAGAGGACCCACATAACCATTTCTTGACTAATAGGAAATAGTCATGACATCCATTCAATATATTGTTACACCAAAAATATATAAGATAAAACCAATTTTATTTTCAAATATCCCTTAAAGCATATTTATTTTGGCTTCATTCAGCTTCAACTATGATCAATGATCTAGATCATTCTAGTTCCAAAATTTACATATTTGGTAATTCCATAGATGCCAAAGATTTTCATCCCCTTAATCTATCAATCTAAAATATTGAAAAGATTGAGACATGGAGATACATAACATGTACATGATCCTACTAATTTATGCCTTCAAACTCCACCTAAACATTGATATAGATCAATGGTCTAGATCAATGAACCTCCAAGATCAATGGTTGTGGCATATTATTAGACCTTCAAAGTAATCAACAATGTAATTTGTTAATCTATATAAACCAATGAAACTCTTGTTGAAAAAGACAACTAAGAGGGGGGAGTGAATCAGTTGTCACAAATTTAAACCTTAATTCATCCACTAGAACTAATCCTTAACAATTCTTAAATGATTAAACATCAAATACTAGTGCAGAAACTGAAAACCATCACACAAACACAATAACACCAGATTTACGTGGAAAAAACAATAAGGGAAAAACAATGGTGAGGATTAAGTCACACTATAGGAATATCAAAACTGATTACAAGAGGCTCACTTCCTAAGAAATAAGGATCACTGCCAAAACAAGGACTCACTATCTAGATTAGGACTCACTGGCCAACATGGCTAACAGTCCAAAGAGATCACTACCATAGAGATACAAAGAAGATAGAAGAGATACATTACAAAGAGAAGACAATCTCAATGCAATAGAGAAATCCACCACAATTTTCTCAACCACTTGCAAACATGCATGAATGATAGAGTACACCTTCTTCTCACTACATCTGGAAACTCAAGATTTAGGCTTCTCACTAATCTACCACACTCACTGATTCACATCAATCTTGCATTTATCTACTCTATTTCTTTTCACTTATCTCTCTTTCCTCTTTCTATGCTTTATTCACCACTAACTCATCCTATATTTATACTATCTTCAACTTTGAAACATATCCAAAGTTGGCCATCCAAATTCAAATTCAAATTAGGTTGGCGCCAAAACATCTTAGGGTGGAATTAGAATGAGGGAAACAAAAACACATGCTTCATAATGACTCAAATAGATCCAACACACTTTATCAACTCCAAAGGTAGTGTTTAACACAAGGTCAGCCAAACTAGTGTAAAACACAGAACAATTAAGCATGAACCTTCTAGATACAAAAATTATCTTCAATACAATCAAAACAACTCAACTCTAGAACCGCAAGTCATACTTCTTTAAAAAGATAAATCCATAAAAACATGTCTCCCACACCTCAACCAGAACAAAGAAAACCACAGTTCACAATTAGTGAATATAACTCGCACTGTACAATGAATCAACAACAAAAAATCTAAATATATAAACTTCTAAAAACCATGACCAACATATCTAAACCACACAAAAATTGTTGGTAGATTGTTGGATGTTGTGGATGTGTTGTCATTCATATCAACACTATTAGTATTTTGTGTATCTATTGTTGTATAAGTCAAGGATATTGAGAAAATTATAAGAAAAAGTGTTATAGGCTCCTAGTGGAACTGTGCAGGTCATGAAGGCGTTTTGTTTTGTATGTAAAAGATTAGCTAATGTGGATTAAAGGGTTTATTGTTGAGTATGTCTAGATCATCTACCAGAAGTTTCTGAGGTTCACGTGAAGTTTTGTGTCAGTTATGGTCTGACAGTGTTTTGCTGGTCACTGCCAATGTTCCTAAATGAAGATTGTGTGATTCTAGTTATCTCAATTGTTGTAGATGCTTCTTTGTTGTTTCTTGGTGTTCTCAGATGTATCTAGTTCATTCTCTATCTTTGTGGTATGCCCACATTGATCCATGTGCTTGTGGTTGAAGATCTTCTTGCGCATGTTCAGTTTTTCTATTCCTAGCTGACATGTTGAAGATTTTCAAGGCGAAATTAATTAAAGTATTTTTCTATTGGAGATATTAATTTGGGTCTCTACTATGTTGTGGTTGACCTTGGTGGGTTCGCATTAAAATTTAGTTGTTAATTTGGGCCAACATTGCAAATATAATTTAGCTTTCTTGGCCAACCATGTTGTGATGAAATCTCTTGTAGCAGATATATAAGAGTGATTGTGTGATCGGTGGAATGTATGCTTCATGTGCTCCTATGTGTATATGTGTGAATATCATTACTGAGCAGGGTGTGAAGAAGATTGTGCGAAGTGTGAAGAAGTGTTGAGTTTAATTGGACCTATAGTCAGGCTTGAGCAGAAGCTATTTTTTCAGTTCATATCCTCCAAATTTTTAATCCAACTTTGTTGGGTACTGAGCCCCTTTTGTAATTGAGCAGTGAGCTCTAGGCAGTGTGCCTGAATGCATGTGCATTCCCCTTATTGTTTTTCATTATACTTTTAGCAGGGTATAATCTTGTGGAATAACATCCACTATGGTTTTTCCCCTAACAAGGTTTCCACGTAAAAAATCTTGGTGTTCTTTGTATCTCTGATGTGTTAATTGCTTATGGTTAATTGTTCATTCATCAGATCTGAGATGAAGGATAAGTTAAGTTAGAAAAAGTTTAAATTTTTGAGACAAATGATTCACCCCCCCTCTCAGTTGTATGTCCTTGTTTTTCCAATTGTATATGCATAAAATTGGTCATGTCTGATTAATCCTAGCATTTAATTAAATATTTATTATTTAATTAATTTCCTAAAGTCTTCTACATATGATTAAATTTAATTAATTTAATTATAGTGTTCATCCAATTTATTCTTCTATCATAATTAAATAAATCAATTTTATTTAATTATTTCACATTCATATGTCCACTTGATTAATTAAATAAATACACTTTATTTATTTTAATTAATTATCACTTTTTGAATATAATTAAGTCTTTTTGATTTAATTAAATTTAAATATTTCTTTCCAAAAATCTTTCTTCCAGTTAATTAAATATCTTATTTAATTAATTTCATTTACATACCATTTCTTAAAAGTTTAATTAAATATCTTTGTTTAATTGAATATCTTCCATATCTTTTCAAAATCATAATTAAATATTCTATTTAATTATGAAATCTTCCATTATTCTTCAAATCTAGGGTAAATATTCTATTTTAAGAAGAATATCTGTGTCACTCATAAATAAATAATTGAATTTAATAATTCATTATTTATCTTCTTCAAAATCTTTCCATAATCTCACAAAAGATGATTTTTTACAATTTACAGAAAAGAAAACAAATCTTGCATTTTGTTTTCTTCTATTTTTCTTTAGTCTTATCCATTCACAACCGTTTGATCTGCCAGGAATTTTCACAATCGTTGATTATATAAGCCAATCAGAAGATTTTGAAAATCCCTATAAATAGCACTGCCAATCCAAGAAACAACACAACACACATTAGAGTAATTAGAGATTAATTGCATTCTAGCACTTTAGCATTATCATAATCTTTCATTTTCAGCAATCATGTTTAGCATCAGAATAATCATGTCTTAGCATTACATGCATTTCATATTCAATCTCGTTCTTTAGGAAGACTGTTCCTTGAGCCTAGCATACAATCTGAGAGCCAACTGGAATCAATGAAAATACTGGAGAAAGAGAACGATAGGACGACATCGATCACAGGATACTGAGTTTGCAATCTTTATTATTTTCATATTCTATTTTTGATAAAATGTCTTATTGGTGTGTTTGATTCATTTATTTTTACATATTTAATGCTCACAAAAATTGACCACACATTATTGGTGCCCACTATGGGGCCTTGCCCCATTTTTAATATTTATCTGCAGGTTTTCTAATAGGATTTCACCTTCTAGAATTTGGATTTTTGACAAAAAATTTCGTTTTAGTGCATATGGGGATTTTCGAAGCTAATCTGTAGGTTTTTAAGGCGCACCTGTGGTTTCTTTTAGCACTTTTGCAGGTACTTAGGCGCATCCAGGAACTATTTTGCGCATCCAAGGACTGCTTCGGTGCATTTACCAGATATAATGGTGCATATACCCGACTTACTTTGTTAAAAATTTCTGAAAAACAAAAACAAAAATTAGTTGCATTATGTTTTAGCGCATTTAGGAAATTTTGTAGCACATTTGGGACTTTTTGTAGCACATTTAGGATTTTTTTAGCGCATTTACTTGTTTTAGTGGCACATATAGGAGATCTTTTAGCGCATACAGGTTGTAACTAAAGCAGGTTTCTAAGTCTGACGCCTTCCGTAGACAAAATCTCTTCTAGATTTAAAAAGAATCAATCTAAGATAGTCACAGCTAGTTAAAAAGAAGCAACCTTAGGATAGACATGGATTTAAAATAAAGAAATCTAGGATAGTCACCACACATTGATTTTGAGGTTAAAATGAATCCCATGCTTTTTGTGAAGCAACCTCTTCACATAGTTTAGATCATTGTGATTTGTGTTTTAAAAAGAACATTGTCTACTGTGTTTGTGGCAATAGGTCTATGCTCTCCCCTTAACTGGGTGACCAAAATACCAGAATTTTCTTTTACATTCATGCAATTTTACTGCTTTATTACATCTTGTAGAGGGCTTGCTCTTGTGGGAAAAAGTACTCACCCAAGAGGAACGACTCAAGTGGGTTCAAGCCAAAGCTAGGCTATTCTGCCCCACTATAAAATTTAAAGCAAATTAGGAGAACTTCTCTTTTTCTAGTAGTGTGCAAAATAGCCATCCCCAAAGTCTTTGTTCTAAAGGTTGGGAGGTCTCCTGAGGGAGTTTATTATTGCCACACTGAACGGAAACCCTTACTATGAACCTAGTGTAGTATCCAGTCAAAGCCAGTTTTCGAACATCATAATAATCACAGTGCAAGGGGAGGGAAGAATTTTCCCCCAAGATATTCACCATATAACTGCCAAGAACCATTTGCTCAGGGGATCCAATATCCACTTCTATCACTCTGAGTATGTGCCTAGAAAAGACAAAAACACGGGTGCCCCTTCGGGGGTGACACAGCTGTGTGAGTAGACGCAGTTCTAAGATGTGGGTTGTTGATTATTATGATGACCTACTTGAGTACTAAGAGTGAGTCTGTCTGAATTGTTTTTCATGTGCAAAACCTGTGAAAACACTTTTGAAAAACATTTTTGAACATACACTTGATGTTTAGTATAGGGATTAAAAAAAATTGTTTTCAAGCTGTTTGTTGTGTCTTCAATCACTCTAATTCAGATAAATGATCATCCAAGATGAACATGTCAAAATTTAGCTGAAATTGCTCCTAAACTATTTGGAAAATTACCTTGGAAAAACTGTTCTAGCACATTTAGGGTATATTTTGGTGCATATAAGGTTTGTTCTAGCGCATTCACTGATTAATTCAATGCTTTTAGGATATGTTTTAGCGCATTAAGTGTTTTAGCTCATACATTGGCTATTCTAGGAAATAAACTTTTAGTCACTATCAATAGTTTTCCTGCAATGCATATAGGATACAAAGTAGTGCATATGGGACATATTGAAGCACATTTGGTCATTTCTCAGGCACATATCCTTGTTTATGAAGCGCATATAAGCAATAGAAGAGTGCATTTGTCACTTTTCTTGAATCATCAATTCTGACAGATCTGAGTTGATAACATTCTCGGTCCAATAGCATGTCTACATTTTCTCTTATTCTTAGGGAGTGGAAATCTACCAATTTTGTCAAGAAGTCAATTTCCAATAGAATCAAGAAGCCCAAGAAACCACTAGGATACAAGAAAAGCTTACAACGAAGGAAGTTTTTATACAAAAGTCGAAACGTCTTATTCCATTATCACAAATTTCTCCATAGATACCAATATTTTGTCAGAGGATTTACTGATGAATACGTTGTAGACCCTCTAGATTCAAGAGCCTATTTTCAAAGGAGAGCCCTCTTACAATGACATAATCACAATCAACCTCTTGATTTCAACTACATAGCACAACCTTCTATTGAATATTCGACACGTCCTAGTCAAATACTTCAGTGAGTTAAAATAGGTTGTTTGATATACTGATCATTCTTTGAAGACAAAGATCAAATCTTACAAGTGCATCTTTCATCATAAACTTCTCAATTCTTGGTTTAACTTCTCCCAATAGGATTTTGACATCCTTTATCATTGGAAGTCACAACCACGAATTAGAAAACATAGTTTTGATCATATCATAATATTTTCATCTTATTAGATTAAAACATCATCATTGATTGCACTCATCAAACTATGATCTAAGTTTAGGAGAACATCTTGAAATCATATGCCTATTTTTACACAATCACAATACAATAAATTGAAGGAAGATATTCAATAAGAAGATCATACCTCAAGAACTCGAGAAGAAGGTGAAAATAGTGATCCTCTTTATAGTGTGAGTCAAAATTCCCTTTTTGAAGACAACATGGTTGAAGGAGCAAAGGATCCGTTTACTTTTGACAAAGATATGAGAAAACCCCTTGAGGATAGTGATGATGAACAAGAAGAAGAGTGTCACATTAGAGAAGCTGAGCAAGATCCTAAATTTCTCAAAGTAGTAGAAAAGATCTTAGCACACGACAAACAAAAATATTTCCTATTTCTAACTGACAAAGGAGCTAAATTGCCTCATGATTTTGATACTAAGAACATAAAGAGTAATCTTGATGAAACACCATTATTTGATCTTAGCACCTTGACTCAACATGTTAAAACATTAGAAGGTAAAATTAAAGATCTACAAGGGGGAGCTACAACAAAGACATACGCTCTTGATGATATCTGTCCATATCCTTTTGATCGATGTCTCAACATGATTCTGTTTCCTAAGCATTGTGAAATTCCAAATTTTGATTGTTATAACAAAAAATTGGATCCCATTGACCATATTAGAGACTTTCGAAACATGAATTTAGAATTCGCTCATGAGGATACATACTTAATGCGTTTGTTCCCACGAAGTCTTGGAGGCCAATCTATGGAATGGTTATCAAAAATTACACCGCCTGTCAAGACATTTGAGGAATTGATCAACGAGTTCATCTCACAATATTCCTATAACATACAACACCAAATAACCATGATTGATCTATGCAAGGCTAAGCAAAAACTCGGTGAATTGTTCATCACATTTCTTCAGAGATGGAGAAGATTGTTCGCTAGATATCCATGGCATGTTCCTAAAAAGGAAAAGATCACTACCTTCATAAATAGATTGGATCAAGAAATGAGTTATCATCTAAATCTTCATTTTCCTCCCTCCTTTTAGAAAATGATTAAAAATGCAATCACAATTGAGAATGCATTAGTCCATAGGGGGATAATCAAACTTGATAAAGACAATCCTAGCTCCTCAAATCACCACAATGACAAATCTAGATTTTGGACTCGCAACAAAAACGTGGTGAATGATGGTGTTGTAGATGCACATCACATTTTAGCTAAGCCAGTTGTTCTTAATGTTCCTCGCAACAATAACTACAACAATGTCAACTAGGTTACAAATCAAGGCAATAATACTCCTCCTCTGAGGAATAACCAAAATCCAACTTTTGTTCCAAATCAAAGTAATACCAACAATCAAGGTTATCATGGCAACAACAATAAAAATGCCTTAGGAAATACATCAAACACAAATCTACAGTGACCTTCATTTTTCTCCAACAGAAGAACTTTTACTCCATTAGGACAATCTCTGGAATCTTCCCTTAAAGACTTGATGGCCAAGAACATTATTATGCTACCACCTCAGCGTAACTTTGAACCTAGCGTGAAACCACCATCATGGAATGATGCGTACTATTGTGAATATCATAGATGTAAAGGCCATCGTACGAATAATTTCCAAGCCTTGAAAAATGCTATTCAAGATTTAATCAACAAAGACATTGTCACAATAGAAGGGAACCAACAATCAAACGAAGACCACCAAGCATTTCAAAATCCTTTGCCCAACTATCAAAAGGGTGAGTCTTCTGAAAAAAATGTGAACCATTTTGATGAGCATATAATCAATGATATCTACACTAATGACGAGAGAGTTAATGTTATAAAGGTCAAAGAGAAGACAGAGTACAGAGAAGTTAACGTAACAAGGGCACAAGCTAAAGTTGTCCTAAAAGGTGCTCCTTCAAAATCCATTGTGCCACCACCTCAACATCGATATGATTTAATTAATCAACTTGGAAAAACTTCCACTCAGATCACTATTTTGGAACTTCTGAAGATTTCCCCGGCACATAAAGAAATTCTAGACAAAGCCCTCATTAAAACAACTGTATCCGATGATCTGAATGTGGATCAATTTCAATCAATGGTGGGACATTTTTCCTCACCCACATGCATTTCATTCTTCAAAAAAGATGATGTTTCCATGACTCATCCCCATTATTCATCATTATACTTAGAAGTCATGGTCCACAAGTTTCGTGTCAAATGTGTACTAATAAATGGAGGTGCTGGTTTAAACATATGTACCATGAAATTAATTCAGGCTTTAGGATTTTTTGAAGATTCCATTGATCCCAGAAGGAAGATTACTATCAAATCCTATGATGATGAGGAAAGAGCGTCCAAAGGTTTAATCATGCTACCAATCAGAGTGGGACCTATTATCAAAAATACTTTCTGTCAAGTATTAGACCGTGATCTAGCATACATCTTGTTGGGTCATCCTTGGATCCACGAAATGCAAGTTGTACCATCTAAATATCATCAATTTCTTAAGTTTCCTTATGATGGACAGGAGATCATGATATCAGCTGATAATTCTCATAGTCAAACTTGTGCTACCATCAAAGCTAGTCAAGACACTTTGGTTCCTAACAATCAAGAAGCGACTACTAACACTTCTCCAAAAGATGATACACAAATCAGTCAACTAACCAAAACCTTTGACAAGCAACTACGGTTCAAGGATAATGGAGTAGGAGAATATTCTCTTTGTCTAGCTAATCTTCCTATGTCACCTCGGTCACATGGACAACCTTCTATCGCACATCATCAGATATTTGTAGCATCAACATCAACACAATCAGTGGCAGAACCAATCACAAAGTTCAATGGATAATTTATCAAAGAGAAATTTCTAATGGAAAATCCTTAGGATAGCGACATGCTAAAATGGCTCTATAAAGATGAAGATGAAGATGAAACAGTTCTTAATATCAAGTTACCAACTGATAAATATGGTAAGGGATATTCAATCATGCAAAAGATGGGCTATGAGGGTAATGGTCCTATCAGAAAAAGAAAAGAAGGCATAGTTGAGCCTATTGATCCTCCAGGACTTGTTGCAAAAGATAAAATAGGACTAGGCTATGATACTAGCTCAATAGAAACAACATCCAAACAATTGAATGATACTGTACTCACATTGCGAGAAAGCTATGATCCAAAGGAAGCATGCTTAACAACAATTCATAATTTCATTGATAATAACTTTGACACAGACTCTGGAGAATACGACTGGGATACCATCCATAATGATTTATTCTGGAGGGACAAACAGGGTGATGTGATACACAAGTATACACATACTCTAATCAAAGGAGAAGGTTCAGGGACCCAACCACACGAATCTAAACTACAATGAGACTATGATTCTAGTGATACCGGGTTAGATTTAATCGAACAAGACTACCATGAGGATAGTACCATCATTGATCTACCTCATATTTCGGATCCTATAGACACTTCCATTATGACCATAACCATAGCTGATTTCATGCAACCTAATTACTTGCTATCGCTAATACATCTCAATCTCATTGACTGGGATCTATCTGAACCTCTGGATATACCTATATTTCCCACCGACGAATCTATCGTAAACTTCCTTTCCGAAAAAGATGTAAATGATTGTTCCAATAGAGATTCTCGGCATGAGATTCTTAGTCAGGAGAGTTTCAAGTTTCCTAGCTGCAAAAATAAAAATAAAAAAGAAAGATCTAATGGTGAAAACCATAATCTACCAGTGTTAGATAAAAAAAAGATAGTGCAAAGAGCGTATCAGATCGTGAAAACCTTTTTAAGGCACCAGATGATGGGATGCTTGATACTCTCCTAGAGCACTATCATGAGCGATCGCCTATCTTGATTGAGCCTACAAAAGTAGTTAATCTTGAAACTATAGAGAAACTAAGGATTTTACAGTTAGCTGCATCAATGACAGATAAAGAAGTACCTGAGTCCATGGATTTCCTTAGAGCAAATCAAGTAAACTTTGCCTGGTTTTATGTAGACATGTTGGGTCTTGATCCTGATCTTATAATGCATCACTTGTCCATAAAACCAGGAGAACCTGTGAAACAAAAACTTAGAAAGATGCATCCTCATGTGGCACTACTAGTTAAAAAATAACTTAAGAAACTCCTCAATGTGGGATTTATAAGATCAATTGACTATGTAGAATGGATCTCCAATATTGTTCCTATATCCAAACCTAACAAAAGTGTTAGAGTGTGCATAGATTTCAAAGATCTTAATAAGGCATGTCCTAAGGATGATTTTCCTCTTCCAAGCATTGATACTATAGTGGATTTGATGGCTAGCCATTCCATGTATTCACTAATGGATGGTTTTTCTGGTTATAACCAAATCAAGATTGCACCTGAAGACCAAGACAAAATAGCTTTCACATGTCCCTAGGGGACTTATTGTTGGAACGTCATTCCTTTCGGATTAAAGAATGTTTGGGCTACATATCAAAGATCTATGACTACAATTTTTCATGACATGATGTATACTTTCATGAAAGATTATGTCGATGATATACTGGAAAAATCCTACACAAGAGAAGGACATCTCGAGATATTATCCAAAATATTCGCAAGGTTGGAAAAATTCAAAGTTCGCCTCAACCTTAAGAAATGTGTTTTCAGAGTCACATCTGGAAAACTCTTGGGATATATAGTTTCAGCAAAAGGAATTGAAGTAGATCCTGCCAAGGTACAAGCAATCATGGAAATGACTCCACCAAGGAATATCTATCAGTTGAGATCACTATAGGGACGACTTCAATCTATCTGAAGATTCATTGCACAACTATCAGATAAATTTCTACCTTTCACACATCTACTACATAAGAATGTTCCTTTCAAATGGGATGATAAGTGTGAAATGGCCTTTCAACAAATCAAGCAGTACTTAATGAACCCACCATTTCTTATACCACAAAATCCGGACAAACCACTCATCTTATACATTGCTACAACAGAGACATCTTTGGGGGCATTTTTAGAACAAGAAGACTCTATAGGAAAGGAACGTGCAATCTATTATATCAGTCGAACCTTAACAGGTCATGAACTTAACTACACTTTCATTGAGAAAGCTTTCCTAGCAGTGGTATTTGCCTCGCATAAATTTTGACACTATATGTTAACTCATACAATCAATCTTGTTGCAAAAATTGATCCACTCAAGTATCTATTAAGCAAAGCTACATTGACAGGAAGGCTAGCAAAATGGGTTATGATCTTAAGTGAGTTTTACATCCATTATATTGATCACAAAGAAATCAAAGGACAAGTTATTGTTGATCAATTGGATGAAGCACCCCTACAAGTAGAACATCCCATGCACATTGAATTTCTAGGTGTTGATGTATTCACTGCAAAATCAAAGCAACCTTGGTCCTTATACTTTGATGGTTCATTTACTCAACATGGATTGGGGGCAGGCATACTCTTTGTCACTCAAGGAAATACCATTCCTCAATCATATCGGCTAATGTTTCCATGCACTAATAACATAGATGAATATGAAGCTTTAATCACTAGACTCAAAATAGCATTGGAATGGAGAATCACAAAATTACAAGTCTACGGTGAATCACAGTTAGTCATTAACCAAATCAATGATGATTATCAAACTAAAGACGACAAATTATTTCCATATAAGAAAACAGTTGATGATTTCAAGAAATACTTCATAGACATCAAGTTCATGCAAATTCCATGGCTTGATAACAAGGCAGCTGATGCTATGGAAACAATCACTTCATTGTTACAACTCCCAAAAACTCAGGCTCGCTACAAATTTCTATTGGAACAATCATTTACGCCTGCCTATGACACACCTAAAAGCCAAATCATTTTCCACTAAGTAGGATCCGATTCACCTTGGTATGGCAAGATTTATGCCTACCTAAAAGATGACATCTTACCACTTGACCTATCCCATAACCAAAAGCGCAATTTTATCCGCCAATCCTCTCGCTATACTCTTATCACTGACACTCTTTATCACTGCGGTATTTATGGTACTTTACTTCGATGTCTTGAAAGTGACAAATCTGATAAGGCTTTACATGAAATTTATGGTGACATTTGTGGTACTCATTCAAGTGGACTAACCTTATCCAAGAAATTGATTAGAATGGGTTACTACTTGCCTACAATGGAGAGGGAATCATTCACTTTTGTAACGAAGTGCTCTAAATGTCAAATACATGGAAATCTCATTCATGCACCAGCATAGGAACTACAACCATTTGTACCAACCTGGCCATTCTCTCAATGGGGGTTGGATTTAGTTGGTAAGATTCATCCTTTATCCTCAAACGGACACAAGTTCATCATCATAGTGATAGAGTATTTTACCAAGTGGATTGAGGCAATCCCTCTCACTAAAGTTATTGGCAAAAAAATCTTATCATTCATACTCAATTATCTCATTTTTTGGTATGGTATTACCAACTCCATCATCACAGATAATGGATGAACAATCAAGAATCAGGATGTTGATGAACTTTGTGAAAGATTTCATATTCAACATAGATACTCAACATGTTATTATCCACAAGGGAATGGCCAAGCAGAGGCCTCAAATAAAACAATATTGAAAATCTTGAAGAAGACTGTGAATGATGCACAAAAATATTGGCATGTTCAACTCAATCCCGCATTATGGGCTTACCAAACTAGTATCTGAATGCCAATAGGAGCAACACCATTTGCTCTTGTCTATGGAGCAGAAGCCATTTTTCCACTAGAAGTTGAGATCCCATCACTTAAAGTATCGCTGAAAGGTCTCATAATAGATGATGAATATAGAGTTTCCCAACTCCAAAAACTAGAACTTCTCGATGAAAAGAGACAATGAGAAGCCAATCATTTGAAGGCATATCAACAAATGATGTCTCATAGCTATAATCACAGAGTCAAACTGCGTACTTTTTGGGTTGGTGATCTTGTTCTAAAGAAAACCCACGCAATCAACACGATAGAGGAAAGAAAGGAAAGTTTGAACCTAATTGGCTCGGTCCATATGTGGTCATCATAGTATACAGTTTAGAAGCATACAAGCTATCAACGCCAGAAGGGGACCTATTTGACAAACCCATCAACAACATGCACCTAAAAAATTATTACGTCTGAAACAGTCATCATTATCTAGAAAAAGTCCTGAAGAAATACAAAAACATTAGAAAAAGTCCTGAAGAAATACAAAAACATTAAAAAAAGTCTTGAAGAAATATAAAAACATTAGAAAAAGTCCTAAAGAAATCCACAAACAGCAGAAAAAGTCTTGAAAAAATGTTACCCTGGTGAAAACTTGGCAAACAGGCATCTCGATAGCGACAAAAAAAAAAAAAAATGCAATAAAAACAAATAGTGAAAATATGGCAAACAGACGTTATTTGTAGCTCTCCATCTATTAGTTCAAGCTCTTCATTTTACTTCTCAGCCTTCATTTCATGCATCTTTCCATCATCTTAGGGTCATACCAACATCATGTTATCATCATTTGCCTAGAGCGATAAGGTCTTACCATGGCTTGATTATTGTACATATTTATTTCAGTAAGTTGTGTCAAAAATTGGGGCAAACATTGACATAATCGAGGGAAATCAACTTCCAGGTTTCATAGAAATGGTTAGACAATAACATCAAATACAATCATGTGAACAAACAATCAAATCCTAGGAACAACTATCCAATCATTGATCCATATCACAACAGTTTTCAGCAAAATATCGTATCAGGACTCATATCTGGATGATCTAAAAATTTGAATAAAGATTGGAATATCAGTTTTACATTTTGAGCAATGGTTGTTGGATTTTTTGATATCATCTCTCTAGAGCACACTCAATGATGTACTGAACTAGAGTGGCAAGGAAGGAGAATGATTTTTCTTTGTTTGTTGTCGTGAGGTTAACTATCAATTTGATGCAAATATGTCGTGAAACATGATTTTCAAAGCATATCATTGATGAAAATTCCACATTTGCATTAGAAGATGGTTAGTCTTTATCTGTTTATGCAAGAAATGCTCAGGTCATCTCGGTTCAATTATACCTCGATGCTTGTGTTTGCTTGCTATATCAAAAATCATGAAAGTTGTGCTCAGGTCATCATTGGTGCTAATCTCCCCTATTATGCTTGTACATACTTCCAACATTTTATAAGGCTCTATGATGATTCACAAAAGCTACCTAAAGGCTCAATGAACAGTTGGTTTTATTTAGTTGCATTTCATTTAGATCAATGTATATATTTTATATACTGGATTCGCATTAGAGTTTTAAACAAAGCTAAACAGATAAATCAATGGTTGTCATGTCTCTTTGGACTATATGTGGAGGACATTTGGAAATTTGTTTCATGATCATTTCATTATCATTTCATCTAGGTCTTGTGCATATCATATAGTTTTGCATCCATCATTTGGATCCTTTCTCATTTATTTATCCTTCATGATGCATTATCATTTCATATTTCATATCATTTCATTGCATATCATGGGACATTCTCATTTTCATCATCTCTGTTTCATTCTCATATCATTTCAATCCTTTATCATTTCATATCATTCATTCATTACACCTTTCCATATCACTTTCATTATCATCTCATCCATCATTTTCATTTTTCATGTCATTTTTAGTTTACGTTGTTCTTTTCCATCTCCGTTACATTTCCATCTTATCATTACATTTTCCATATCATCTCATTTTTTCATTTCATATCATATCATTACATTACATTTCATTTTATCATTCCATATCATTTCAATTTTCTCATTTTATCATTACATTTTCCCTATCATTTCCATTTTATCATTTCATTCCATTTCAATTTTATCATTTTAGCTTATCAGTCCATATCATTCTAATTTTATCATTCCATCTCATTACATTATATCTTATTTCATTATTTAATCATTTTTCATATTCATCACATCATTTTCTCATCATTATCATATCCTTATTATTCATATAATTATTATTTATCATTTACCATCTCATCGGATCATATCATTTTATCATCTTAGGTCACTTCATAATTCATTTTATTTCACCATTACATTTATTTACATTTTATCATCTCCTTTCATTCCATTTTATTATTTCATATCATTTCATATCATTTCATCTCATTTCATTTCGTCATTTCATATCATTACATTTCATTTTCATCTCATTTTCATTTCAGCATTTCATATCATTACATTTCATTTCGTTTTATCAATCCATCTCATTTTATCATCTCATCAATCTTTTTCGTATTCATTACATTTCATAGCATACATTTCATCATTATTAATCCTTTCACATCATCTAGCATTCACATCTTTTCTCATTTTCAATACCATTTTATTTATCATTTTTCACACAACATTTGATTCATATTACATATCATATTAGAAATCCATGATGCATTTCATAAACATGACATCCATCACATCATCATCATTTATAGCATTTGAAAAATTCAAAAACACAAATTTCATTTATTACATTTTCACATCATTTGCCAACCATATGATTTCATAACAATTCATATCATATATCATATCATCTCAAAACATTGCATTTTTACCATCATCATCCACCTACATGAGATCATTAGTACACATCATATCGTACATCATCATATCATAATCGTAGCACATCATCCTGCAAATCATGTTAGTCAGTAGATCATATATCCATATCACATAAACAAGGAAATAAATGCATATATATCTCATATCATCATAACAAATGCAACACATCATCAAAACTCATCACCACTACATATCATCGCTCATCAAAAATACATACAAATGTCCAATAGTCTAATGACAATGAAAAGTCTACAAAGATACATGAGACATGATCAAAAATCAATATACATGTTCCAAAAATATGAGATACATCACATAAATTCTTGCATTCATCAATCAGGGCTAGCTGGTGGAACCCCCAAATGGAGTTGGTCTCGAGGATGGTGGCCTACCAATAGTCCATGCATCTGGATCTAGTCGAGGCCCGATAACCCCCATGCTCTGTGTCGTTGTTCAGGTCCTACTCCTGGTCCTAGTGTGGGACCGTGGGAAAGGCTCTCTGCACTCAGGAGGACACAACTCATATCAGACTCGATAATACTCAGCCTCTCTGGCCATCTCGAAGCGCTCTACAATGGCCTCTCATAACGATGCACTCTCCACAGTGCCCATCAGCCTCTGAGCAACACCCTCAACCTCTACCACCCTATGTCTCAATGCATCTCCTAGGCTACTTGTGGGTCTGGGGTAGGAGGATGTGCCTATGCCTATGCCTGGGACTGTGCTAGCTATGCCTATAGCTGTGCGACCAATCCCTGTGCCTGCACCAACTGATTTGCAACTGCACCTGTTGTCCCTGCAATGTCCACATCTAGGCCTTTAGAGTATCTATATGTCCCTGTTGTGATGAGGAACCAACTCTGATCACTGTCCTCCACCCAATCCCAGTCCTTGACCTTCACATGATCTAGATACCGGTCAAAATATCTGGCCTCGACCTCACTAGCACCTGCCCCTCATCTTCGTTGTCATCCCCATTTGAGCTCTCCTCCTCCTCTCCCCCAACCACTTCCTGCTCACCACCCACAACATCCTCTTGTCTCCCTACCCTTGGCTATGGTACCACCAAAATGGGTACTAGCTCATCAGGACAGGTAAACCGTGGAAAGGGATGTGTATGATAGTAAACTGAGTACTCGTCGGACATACCAACATCAACAATATATCGTTTATTATCCCATGCCTTGGGTGATAAAGCCATATACTCTTTATATGCTATCTGATATGAAATACACAGCCCCCATCCCACCTCATCCCTGCTTCATGCATAGTGAGCAACCCCCTGTGACATCCCCTGTGTAAAACTGAATTGTCGCTACACTCGCAATGCCAGGAACCTCTCTAAAATGAAGGGTGTGCTACCTATCAAAAATTGAGGAATACCTACGAATGACATCTCAAGGTGATTTTTATCCCATGGCTCACAATCTAGATATGGCTGCCATATCACTGCACCAATATCATCCAAGCACCGTCTCTAGTAATCCACCTTGCCCAGCTTAGGATGGACAAGGAACATAGCATATGCATACACATAGGTGGCCTCACTCTGGGACAAGTTGGTCTCATCAAAGCAAGATGCTCCCATGCCCAGATCTGAAGTAGTGTCATGCCACACGAGAAACTAAATGCACCCCTGTATACCACCTAATGTAAATCATGATATAGGTGAGCCAACATACAGCTTCCCCAGGCATATCTCTGTGGCTGTAACAACATCTGCTTCAGGATCCTCCCCCATCCCACTAATAGTACCTTTGACTGATGATCTGGACAAAGGAGACCTCCAATGAATGCACCCAAAACTGCAAGCAAGGCTGGATATCCCCTTAAGTCAACCCATGGAACCCAGTACCCTACTATGTGTGCATCACCATAGACTCTCCTCAGTGCCTTTGTACCCCCTAGCTCCTTGTGATCATATAACACAAGGGTTCCAACCACGGGAATACCAAGAATCCTATACACATCCTCAGGAGTCACAATCACCTCACCCATCAATAAATGAAAGGTGTTGTGCTCTGAATGCCACCACTCTGCCAACATGATCAACAGTCCCCTGTTGACCAGAATCGGAGGCATGGGCAACAATGATCTCAATCCAGAGGCCCCTATCAACACTACATCATCTAGTGTCAGCTCAGGTATCCTATCCCACCCCGTTGAGTGAGGCTCCCTAATCTGGAGGTTTTTGAAAACCTCCTATTTTATGTTATCACATAGACAATCAATCAACATCCTATCAATGATTCAATCTCAATCAAGCAGAATGAATCTAACTCATGTCTATCTATCTATGGCCCATATCAGTGACACATACCCATCAGACTCATATCAAGTGACCCATATCAAGTGTCCTATCTAGGCAATTCATATTATACAATCAATGCACAATCTATCCATCTGAATATCACATCAATATGCTCTATCATATATTACTATTTGTTTTCTTTTTCAAGAATGCAAATTTATCTACAATCGAAACATCATCCTATTTGTATTTTAGTCATGAATGCAAATATGTTTTTAATCAATAATCTACTATTTGTTTTCTATCGCAGAAAGAAAATTTATCAGAAGTCCTATCAATCATCTACTCTTTATTTTTTGTACAGGGGAAACAAAGTTATTAGATATCTACTCTTTGATTTCTATTTTGGAAACAAAGTAATCAATTATTTATCAGATTTTCTATCCATATCAACACGATGATAAGACAATTTCTCTATCTATTGACCAAGGAAGCAAAATACATTATCATTATTTCATCACATTCATCAAATCACATTTTGTCTCTTCCTCCTAGATGCACTAATCTACGGCCTCTATGCGCTAAAACTCATATGCGCTATTTTGTATCCTGGATGTGCTAAAACTCAGATGCATCATTCTTTGCCTTGGATGCACTCAAACATTTCCTCTATGTGCTATTTCCCTCTAAGCGCTACAACTCTAATCCAAAGCGTCCCTATATTTCCTAGAAGTGCAACAACACTAGATGCACTAATGTTTTCCCTAGATGTGCTAAAACCCTAATTTTTCTACGGCAACCTAGAAGTGCTACTCTTTCTATTGAATGCGCTAAACTGGTTTCTATAGCAAACATGCTAAATCCATCCTATATGCGCTAAACCACACATTGAAATCGCTAAAATAGCTATCAAAAGCGCTAAAACTTTCCTAAAAGTGCTAAAACGGATTTTTGAAACCTAAAATCCATGGAAAAATAGGAAAATTTTACTCCAAACCAAAAAATTTGAAAGCATAAGAAGTTGGATTGACTCATCGGTGGTCCATACACCGCTAGCCTCTGGTATCGGCGGGTCCACTCGAATCTGTGTCGATGGTATGGAATCTCCATTTCGCCAGGTCACTATCAGAGCAACAAAATTCTCAAAGTCAAAAAGTGCAAATGATTTGTCCTTTTCTCCTTTTTTACCCTTTAAAGGTCAACTCAAGGTGAGTTTTGTGACATTTTTATCTTTTTATCTAACTTTGACTTTATTTTCACAATGGGGCATCCTTATACATCATTTTCGAGAGCTAAATCACTGAATTCACCTCAACATAAACATCTCGTCATCAACTCAAATTTTTCAATCATTATCAAAAACTCATCTCCTCATCAGTGATTTATCTCCCGAGGGGGCATCATTAATCCAACAACATCTTTCAAACGGAAACATATCAAGCTCAAATCAAGGGCATATTAGTCACATTTTTCCAATCAAGGGCAAAAATTTCTTTCGAAAGCAAGAATATTTTCTTTGAAGTAATGCGTTTCACACATCACTTCAAAGAGGGGAAAAATGTATATGCATAAAATTGGTCATGTCTGATTAATCCTAGCATTTAATTAAATATTTATTATTTAATTAATTTCTCTAAAGTCTTCTACATATGATTAAATTTAATTAATTTAATTACAGTGTTCATCCAATTTATTCTTCTATCATAATTAAATAAATCAATTTTATTTAATTATTTCACATTCATATGTCCACTTGATTAATTAAATAAATACACTTTATTTATTTTTATTAATTATCACTTTGTGAATTTAATTAAGTCTTTTTATTTAATTAAATTTAAATATTTCTTTTCAAAAATCTTTCTTCTAGTTAATTATCTTATTTAATTAATTTCATTTACATACCATTTCTTAAAATTTTAATTAAATATCTTTGTTTAATTGAATATCTTCCATATCTTTTCAAAATCATAATTAAATATTCTATTTAATTATGAAATCTTCCATTATTCTTCAAATCTAGGGTAAATATTCTATTTTAAGAAGAATCTCTATGTCACCCATAAATAAATAATTGAATTTAATAATTCATTATTTATATTCTTCAAAATCTTTCCATAATCTCACAAAAGATGATTTTTTACAAATTACAGAAAAGAAAAGAAATCTTTCTTTCCGTTTTCTTCTATTTTTCTTCAGTCTTATCCATTCGCAACCATTCGATTTGCCAGGAATTTTCACAATCATTGATTATTTAAGCCAATCAGAAGATTTTGAAAACTCTATAAATAGCACTGCCAATCCAAGCAACAACACAAAACACATCAAAGTTATTAGAGATTAATTGCATTCTAGCACTTCAACATTATCATAATCTTTCATTTTCAGCAATCATGTTTAGCATCAGAATAATCATGTCTTAGCATTACATGCATTTCATATTCAATCTCATTCTCTAGGAAGACTGTTCCTTGAGCCTAGCATACAATATGAGAGCCAGTTGGAATCAATGAAAATATTGGAGATAGAGGACGATAGGACGACATCGATCACAAGATATGGAGTTTGCAATCTGTATTATTTTCATATTCTTTTTTTGATATAATGTCTTATTGGTGTGTTTGATTCATTTATTTTTATATATTTAACAGTCACAAAAATTGACCACACACCAACAGTTGGTATCAGAGCTAGTTCCTCTAAAGAAGTCTGACAGCTTGAGGTGATTTGGGATGGCAACATTCAAGAAGGATAGTCCTAGATTTGATGGAACCAACTACTCACTGTGAAAATTCAGGATGCAATTTCATTTGTAGTGCATTGGTGATGCTTATTGGAAGATTACAAGAGATTAGTATACTATTCCTTAGAATGGTCCCTCCTTTGCTGATGAGATCAAAGATGCTTAAAGTAATACCAGAGCCATGGAAGCATTGGTGAGCACTCTAACAGATTCAAAGATGGCTAATGTGATAGGACATCTGGACAAAGCTGGAAACTTTGTATGAAGGAGATACACAGGTGAAGATGGCTAAGCTATAGAGCTTAAAAGGAAAGTATGAGAATCTAAAGATGGGTGAAGATGAAAATATGAATTCTTTTATATAGAGTAAATGAAATGGTGCTAGGTTTTAAATGTGTCAGTGGCTCAGTGAGTGAGGATGAAATTGTGGCTAAGATACTCAGATCCTTACATCCTTCTTACAAAATGAAGGTTCATGCTATTGAGGAATTTGTGTCTGTAAACAAGATGACAAGAGATGCACTGATAGGGAAGCTTTCTACTTTTTAAATAAGTGAATTTGGTGAATCTACACCAAAAATTGAATCTGCATTCAAAGCTACTATATCTAGAAGTTACAGGAAAAGATACAGTCTAGGAAAGATCTCTAGAAAGATATCTAAATATGATGAAAAATTGAAACAACTCAAAGACAAAGAAAGAGAAGTACAAGAACTGGAAGCATTGATTGCAAAGCAAGAAGGAAGAGGAAAAGGTAATTATGAAGATGTATTTCCTATTAAATGTTTTTCATGCAGTGAGATAGGGCATTTTGCATCAAGATGTCCTGAAAGAGTTCCTAGGTCTAAGCCCAGAAAACTTAGATGCTACTTTGTTGAAGAAGCAGTAACTGATGATGAGTCTGATAAAGATGATGGAAATGAAGATGAATGGGATTTCATTGCTACCATTGAAAATAAACATGTGCCTACTGAAACTACTGAGGATAAGAAAGCTCTTGTAGGTCGAGTTTAGGAGAAATATGAGTGGGTCATTGATAGTGGATGCTCACATCATATGATTGGTGATAAAAGCAAGTTTGTGAGTCTAGAGCAGTATGACAGTGGGGTTGTAAGATTTGGAGATAACAATGCTTGTGTGATACATGGAAGAGGTTCTATTAGCCTTGGTGGTAAGGAAAAGACTGATGATGTTCTCTATGTTGAAGGCCTAAAGCATAACTTGTTAAGTGTTTGAAAAATGGTACACAAGGGATATGATCTACAATTCAAGAATGGAAAATGCAAGATTCGTGGGAGTTCCAGAAACATGATTGCTACTAGTGTGCAAACTAAAAGTAATATTTTTCACTTGAATACTGCTAGTGGAAGTTGTTTAATTGCTCAAGTAGATGAAAGTTGGTTGTGGCATAGGAGGTTGTGTCATGTAAAATTTGACAACACTATAAAGATAAGTTCTACTCAAGTACTAACAAATTTTCCTAGGTTAGTGAAGCCTGCTAATGTAATCTGCCAAGAATGTTAGATGGGTAAAAAAACTAGAGTCTCCTTCCGGAGAAAAAAAATTCATTCAAATAATGTGTTGGAACTGCTACATACTAATCTTTGTGGTCCCTCCAGAGTTATAAGTATTCATGGAGAAAGGTATTTTATGCTGGTCATTGACGATTACTCTAGAATGATATGGGTTTCCTTTTTAAGAGAAAAGTATGAAGCATTGGACAAGTTCAAAAGTTTCAAGGCCATGGAAGAAAATGAAAAAGGTTTGAAAATCAAATGTCTGAGATCTGAAAGAGGTGGTGAATTCATTTCAAAAGAGTTCAATTCTTATTGTGAAGAACATGGAATGAAAAGATAGTTATTATCTCCTTGAACCCCTCAATAGAATGGAGTTGTAGAAAGAAAGAATAGAACAATTCTAGATGCTGCTAGAACAATGATGATGGAAGGGAATGTGTCTCAAATGTATTGGAGTGAAGTGTCAAGCACTGATGTATATACTTTGAATTGAGTAAATGCGAATGGTAATTCTAGTAAGACCCCTTATGAATTATGGTTGGGTTACAAGCCTACTGTTAACACTAAAGCCTACTGTTAAAAATTAGGTAGAGTATCACTAAAGCCTGTCAAGATGAACACTGGTTGGAAGCCATTAAAGAAGAACTAACACAGATTAAAAAGAATGACACATGGACACTGGGTCCTAGGCCCAAAGACAAGAATGTGATTGGTACTAAATGGGTATTCATAAACAAGTTGAATGAGGAAGGTGAAGTGGTCTAGAATAAGTCAAGGCTGGTATGTAAAGGGTACTCTCAAATGGAAGGTATTAATTTTGAAGAAACCTTTTCCCCTATTGCTAGAATTGAAGCAGTAAGATTATTTCTTGCTTATGCTTCTTATAAGAACTATAAATTCTATCAAATGGATGTAAAGTCTACATTTCTGAATGGGGAACTAGAAGAAGAAGAAGTGTACATTGAACAGTCAGATGGATTTCAGCTAACTAATAAGGAAGATATGGTTTATAGATTGAAGAAAGCTCTGTATGGACTCAAACAAGCCCCCAAATCCTAGTACACCAAATTGGAAAAATACCTACTGAAGCTTGGATTCACTATAGGTATTGTTGATAGTAACTTATACTTCAAATTAGATCATGATAAGGAATTAATCATAGAAGTCTTTGTTGATGACATAATTTTTGGAGGAGATGATAATCTATGCATGAATTTTTTTGATGAAATGAAGAGTGAATTTGAGATGAGCATGATTGGTGAAATGAATTTCTTTCTGGGATTGAAAATTACACAGTTGGACCAGGGGATTTTCATATCTCAGTCCAAATATGTGAGAGAACTATTGAAGAATTTTGGAATGGAAAACTCCAAACCTGTTGGTACCCCTATGGTGATTGGATGTAAGTTAACACAAAATGATGATTCTCCTAAGGAAAATAAAACTAGATATAGGTCAATGATCAATGGATTCCTCTAGTTGACTTAGACTAGACCGGATATTATGAATGTTGTATGTATGGTCACTAGATTTCAAGCTGATCCAAAAGAATCACATGTGACTGCTATTAAAATAATCTTTAGATATTTGAAAGGAACATCTAACTTTGGACTTTGGTATCCAAAGGATGATGATCTCACTTTGTGTGCATACACTGATGCTGACTGGGCTAGTGATGTGGATGACCAAAAAAGTACTAGTGGTGGTGCTTTCTTCTTAGGGAAGAAGTTGGTATCATGGTTAAGTAAAAAGAAAAAATCAATTTCTCTATCTACTACTAAAGAAAAATATATTGTTGCTGCCAATAATTGTACTCAAGTGATATGGATGAAACATATGTTGAGAGATATCAGAGTAATATATGAGGAGCCTATTGCCATATACGGTGACAAATCAAGCAGAATAAATATATCAAGGAATCCAGTGCTACACTCCAAGATTAAACATATATCAATCAAGTTTCACTTCTTGAGGGAGAAAGTGAATGAGAAAGAAGTCAGATTGGAATATGTGCCTACCAAAGAATAAATTGTAGATATATTTACTAATCCATTGTTGAAAGATACTTTTGAGTATCTCAAAGGAATGCTAGGGGTAATTACCCCTCCTGATAAGAACTAAATGATGCATTTACTTGCATCAATTCGTGAGCCTCATTGCTATATTATGATCCAGATTGATGTTTCTATGGTTGCTACTCAGGGGGAGTAGTCAGATGTGCAGATATGTGGTTCAGAGTGTGTGTATGGAAAGTTCATGGTTACCTTTGCCATTGATGTCAAAGGGGAAGAAGATTAATGTGAAAAATATCTTAGGGGGAGAAGAGCAACATGACAAATCTTTTCAGAAATGAAGTGTAAAAGAAGTTAGTGTGTTGGGTTGATGGTATTTTTCACATCATTTGTTGCCATCAATGCCAAAGGGGGAGATTGTTGGGAGATTGTTGGATGCTATGGATGTGTTGTTGTTATGTGGTTGTCATTGATGTCAACACTATTATCATTTAATGTATCTATTGTTGTATATGTCGAGGATATTGAGAAAATTATAAGAAAAAGTGTTCTAGGTTCCTAGTGGAACTGTGCAAGTCATGAAGGCGTTTTGTTTTGTACGTAAAAGATTAGTTGATGTGGATTAAAGGGTTTATTTTTTAGTATGTCAAGATCATCTACTGGAAGTTTATGAGGTTCATGTGAAGTTCTCTGTGAGTTATGGTCTGACCATGTTTTGTTGGTCCCTGTTTGTGTTCTTGAATGAAGGTTGTGTGATTTTGGTTATCTCAATTGTTGTGGATGCTTCTCTATTGTTTCTTGGTGTTCTTAGATGTCTCTAGTTCATTCTCTATCTTTGCGGTATGTCCACATTGATTCATGTGCTCGTGGTTGAAGATCTTCTTGTGCATGTTCAGTTTTTCATGTTCCTGACTGACATGTTGACGATAGCGTGTTGCAAATGTTCGAGGCAAAATTAATTATAGTATTTTTGTGTTGGAGATATTAATTTGGGTCTCCAATATGTTGTGGCTGACATTGGTGGGTTCACATTAAAATTTAGTTGTTAATCTGGGTTGACATTGCAAATATAATTTACTTTTCTTGGCTGACCATGTCATGATGAAATCTCCTATAGCGGATATATAAGATCGATTGTGTGATCGGTGGAATGTATGCTTCATGTGCTCCTATGTGTGTATGTGTGAATATAATTACTGAGAAAAGTGTGATGAAGATTGTGCGAAGTGTAAAGAAATGTTGAGCTTAATTGGAACTGTAATAAGGCTTGAGCATAAGCTATTTTCTTAGTTCATACCCTCTTGATTTTTAATTCAACTTTGTTGGGAAGTGAGCCCCTTTTGTAATTGAGTAGTGAGCTCTAGGCATTGTTCTTGAATGCATGTGCATTCCCCTTATTGTTTTTCATTATACTTTTAGCAAGGTATAATCTTGTGGACTAACATCCACCGTGGTTTTTCCCCTAACAGGGTTTCCACATATAAATTCTTGGTGTTCTTTGTCTCTCTGATGTGTTAATTTCTTATGGTTAATTGTTCATTCATCAGATCTAAGATTAAGGATAAGTTAAATTAGAAAAAGTTTAAATTTCTGAGACAATTGATTCACTCCCCCTCTCAATTGTTTGTCCTTGTTTTTCCAACAAAAATAGGAGAGAATATCATAGCAAAACCTAGAGCAATCATTGAACATGTGCAATCTTTCTTCAATACAATTTTCTCAATATCCTCAACATATACAACCAATAACATGAATCCATGACACTAGTGACAACAACAATCAATTGATAACCAATTGACTAGTTGACATCAATGAAAAAATCTTCATTCTTTCCATTCTTGCAACAATCTCCTACTTCTTCATTGATGGCAACACATGATGTGAAAAACCATCAAAGACACCATACTAGCTTCCCAAGATTTTTCTTTCTATTTCTTTCTGTTTCTCCCCCTTAGTAAATAGTATTTTATATTCTTCCTCTTTTTCTTCACATGCTTCCTCTCCCCCTTTGACATCAATGGGAAAGGAAAAATATATTTTATATTGATTTCCCCTTTGAAATAAAAAATAGAATACTCTTAATGACAACACCTAAAACTAATTGCTCCCCCTACGAGATAGCCACCAAAACATTAGTCTAGAAGAAATATAGATACATAGATCCACTGGACTAATGCATCTCCATATGCATATAGTTCAAGAAAGAAGGGGAAATGACCCCTAACTTCTCCTGGAGATACTCAAAAGTATCTTTAGGTAGATCCTTCATAAACATATCACCAATCTAATCCTTCATAAGAACATACTAAAGATTTACTTCATTCTCCATGACCTTCTCTCTCAAGAAATGATACCTAATAGATATATGTTTTGTCCTCGAGTGCATCATAGTATTATTTGAAATTTTAATTACACTTGCATTATTATAGAAGATAGATATAGGATCATCATACACCATTGTGATATATTTCAATGTTTTCTTCATCCATAAAACTTATGTACAACAAGATGTAGTAGCAATATACTCAGCTTTAGTAGTAGACAAGGAGACTAAATCTTTCTTTTTACTCAACCATGCCACCAATCTGCAACCAAGAAAGAATGCACCACCACTTGTACTCTTTATGTCATATACACATCCAACCCAATCTACATTTGTATAGGAACTTAGAGTAAAGTCGGTATCTCTAGGATACCATAATCCATAATCCAAAGTGCCATTCAAATATCTAAATATTCTTTTAACAACAACATGTGTTTCCTCGGGATCTTCTTGAAATCTAGTCACAAGATAAACAACATGAATAATATATGTTCTAGTAGTAGTCAAATACAATAGTCCACCAATCATAGATTTATGCTTGCTCTGATCAGCCCTAGGTAAATCATCATCTTTACCCAATTTGCAATCACTAACCATAGGAGTACATACCAATTTGGAACCATCCATCCGAAACTTCTTCAACATCTTTTTCACATAATTAGATTGTGAAATAAAAATTCCTTTCTCTATTTGATTAATCTGTAGCCCAAGAAAGAAATTCATCTCTCCAAACATAGACATTTAAAATTCTTTCTACATCTTGCACATATTTTCATTTCCTCCAAAAATAATGTCATCAACATATACAACTACAATCAATATTTTATCATTTTCAATCTTAAAATAAAAATTTCTAGTTGTTGTACCTTTTTTGAAACCTTGCATATGAAGCTCTAGGAGATTGCTTCAATCCATATAAGGTTTTATTAAATCTATACACCATATCTGATTGATCTGACAACTAAAATCCTTCTGATTGTTTCGTGTAGACCTCTTCTTCTAGCATTCAAAAATCCTTAGTTGATATCCATCTAATAGACCTTGAAGTCTTTGTGAACAACATATGCTAAGAACATCCTTATATCTTCCATTCTTGCTCTTGGAGAAATATTTTCTTGAAAATCTATTCCTTCCACTTTTGAATAACCTTTACACACTAGCCTTGATTTGTTTCTAACCACTTCTCCATTCTCATTCAACTTATTTTTGAATACCCAGTTCGATCCAATAATGTTTTTATTTGTCGGTCCTGGGACCAATTACCAAGTTTGATTCTTCTCAATCTACATAAGTTCTTCTTTCATGGCTTCTATCCAATGTTCATCTTTATATGCTTCACTTACAATTTTTGGTTCAATCTTAGAGAATAAACATAGATTTACTTCAATGGCAACTATACTTTTAGTTAATACTCCTTTAGTATTATCTCCAATAATATAACTTTCTAAATGATTCTTTTGCACATATCTAGGTGCCTTAGGTGACACCACCGGAGCTTCTTCTTCTATTTCATTCTATTCATTTTTCTTCTCTTTCTCATTGTTTTCATGTTCTTCCACACTCTCTTCAATTCTCACACAATCAAGTTCATCAGATACATATCCATCAATATCAATTGAATTATTCATTATCTCATCAACCTTGACATTTGTACTTTCAACAATCTTTCTTAGTATTTTTCTAAAGCATCTGTATGCTGTTATTTTAGTGGAATATCTAAGAAAAATTCCTGCATCACTGCTTACATAAAAATTACCTAAGGTTTCTTCATCTCTTATGAAATAACATTTTCTTTCGAATACTTTGAAATACTTGACAATAGGAATTCTTCCATGTTAACTCATAGGGGGTATTTGTACTATTTTCTCTTGCTTGAACTCGATTGAATACATAAACAACAGTATGAATAGCTTCTCTCCAATAGACTTTCGGTAACTCAGCCTCAATAATTATTGGTCTAGTAGCCTCTTGAAGTATTTCTTTTCCTTTCAACAACTCCATTCTATTGAGGAGTTCTTAGAGTAGATAATTGTATCTTTATTCCATGCACTTCACAAAATATATTAAACTCATGGGAGGTGAATTCTCCACCTATGTCAGACCTTAAGAATTTTATTCTCAAAGTCATTTAATTTTCAACCATAGATTTGAATGTCTTGAATCTATCTAATGCATCTGATTTCTCTCTAAGAAATATAACCCATGTATATCTAGAATAATTATCAATCAAAATCATAAAGTAACTTTCACCTTTTAGACTTATCACTCTTGTAGGAACACAAATATTTTTATGAATTAAGTTGAATAGTACAATAGTAGACTGTTCCTTTGATCTCTAATCTATTCAATAGCACACACCTTCTCATGTAAGCATCGGGAAGAGTTCTAAGAATCTTCTTTAGAATCTTGGTTTCATTTGTTGCAAGTATGAGCAAGTTTGGTGGTGTTGTGATTAATGTTATCATTGATGTCAACATAGTTCAGTATGTTGTAGATTGTGCATGTATAGTTGAGATGTTGTGAGTACATGGAGCTATCTTTATGATGTTGCAAATTTGTTGAAATGATGGGTTTCCAAGTGCTTTTGAAAAAAATAATTAAAAAAGAAGTTAGAGTTATGTATGTGCTCAGAATGTGCTCCGGTATGTGCTCCACATTTATTTTGTGTTGATCCTATGCTTGTACAAATCTAAAGGGTTGTTGATGATTATCTGATGGTGATATCTACTGATTTGTAGCTTTTGGTTTGATGGAGTGTGAAAGATGTGTTCATCGGTGTGTGAACTATTCTAACAAAGTTGGATTTCTGTGGACTGGGAGAAATATTTCTGCTTTGCAGTCCTTCACTATTTAAGTTTAGCTCTTGCAGATCTGGAATATGTCTTGTAACATTTTTCTCTAGGTTTTGGGAAAGATGTTTGTGGTTTGGTGATCTGGAAGTTGAGTTTCAGAGTTGTATGTGTTTGCATAGTCTAGATGGACTAATGGAAAGAGTTTTGTGTTCAAAGTTTGTTACACTTGTTGCAGATGTATCTAAAGGAACCTGAGAAGTGTTCTCATGCATAATGAAGCATGTTATGTCATCCACATGTTATCTTCTTGCTGGGTAGCATGTACTTCAATGTTCATTTGTATTTTCATTAGGTTTGGCTGACTTGTTTACAATTTATCTGAAGAATTAAAATTTAAGGAAGCATGTGGTTGATCCAAGACATTATTTTTGGTCTTGGTTAAGTATTTAATTGGTCCACTCTCATTCCTTTCCACCATAGGAATGTTGAGTTTCCTACCTAATTTGAATTGATGAAATGAAGCTTATGTATCCAACCTTGGAGAAAATTTCTAAGGTTGAAGATGGTATAAATGCAAGTTGATATGAAAAGAATTGGATGATGCAAAGTAACGAAGTAAGCCACAAGTGAAGAAGATAAGTGCACAAAAGTAAGTTGAGGTAGCAATACTTCATGTTGATGGTGTTTTTTGCACAACAACAACTCAGACAAAATATAATATTTAATCTCTCTTGAAAGGTAAATCTCTATTAG
This sequence comes from Sequoia sempervirens, assembly GCA_007258455.2. Classification (NCBI taxonomy): domain Eukaryota; kingdom Viridiplantae; phylum Streptophyta; class Pinopsida; order Cupressales; family Cupressaceae; genus Sequoia; species Sequoia sempervirens. The sequence goes on along the minus strand of VDFB02358134.1, from coordinate 217,779,641 downwards.
CAAGCCTCAAGAGATAACCCCAAGGTCTCTAATGTCAGGTCTTGATAATACATAAATAGCTTAGATAATATGTGAAAATGCTGGTAATCACAAAGGGACCTTACTAACAAATATTGGATCTTAAAACTTATTAGGTTTTGCAATATGGTGATACTTCAAATTCTAAACCTAACACAAATGATAAAAATAAAAGGCAAAAGATAAGGGTTTAAGAGAGATACTAAAATTGAAATTAACGCTAGAGTCAACAATGAAAATGATAAAATCCTTGAAATGGACCAATCCCTCAAAACCAATTCCTGTTTAACCTAGATTCAATCTTCAATCTCACAAGAACAGTGCAATCTTCTTAGTTAATAAAGATTTTCATACTATAAAGAATTCACTCAAAACAACCCAAGTTTTGCAATTGAAATGAATAAAAACCCCATAATTGAACTTAGGACATTAATATAAGGTCTAGTATAACTTTACAAATCAACTCACAATCAACTAGCTGCAAGAAAGTATAGACCAGAGATTACTACAAACACTTCAAGCATGAAACCATAAACAATATTGAATCATCTAACCTTAAATCTAACATATAACAGATACTTTCAAAGTAATTCCAAAAGATATAACCATAGGAACCATGCAAGACAAAATTAACACAAGAAGGACACCAAATCATAATGTATTTACTTGCATTAAGTCATCCAAAGTAGCAACAATTCTAGTCTTTTGTTACAACACTTGCTCAAAATAAACTAACTCCTAACTCCTTGCTCTATCACTTAGCTCACTTCAAAGTCTAATTTTTCTAGCCCTAACAAATGAGATAGAAAGCCCTTTTTATAGAGATTACATGCTATGTCAGCCCAAATAGGGTTACAAGAAAAACCAGCCCCAAAACAAGGTCGGCCAAGATAGTTCTAGAATAAAACAATATTTGCATTAAATGCTCAAACTTATCCAGGTCGGCTTGGGTTTTCCAACATAATTCGGTCCAATGCATGTGAAGAATGAAGAAGGAATAATGGGAAGCAAAAATTTGGATGAAGCCATGCATTAAATAATCTCCCCCTTATCCTTATCTCGCCCCACTTTATCTTGCACCATCAAGAAAATATTCTCCAAGTCAACCAAAGGTGGAATAACTAATATTTTGAACTTTCTTTCAATAGATTTAATATCTTCCCTTGCTCGTTTGACTATTTTATCCCCTTCCACCTTTAGGGTTTGGTGCCTATCCATGACTGCAATGTATGTGGCCGCATCATCCAAATGGTGAATTGTGATTGGTCCATCATCTGTTGGGACATAAACATCATGCCACCATTTCCTTAACTGTTCCAAGCTAAGATGCCTCGGTGCAACTTCTTCCTACCAGTCATGACTTCAAAAAATGAAACACATTTACTATATATGTCAGTCAGGGTTCTCTCTATTTGTTTTCCCTACTTATGCACTTTCTTAAATACCCTCTGTCTGATCTGCAAAGCTTCATACCATTCCCAAGGTTCTGCAACTTTTGAAGAAGAAAAGATTCCATCACTTACCAACTTTTCTTCAGTGTACTCCATGATGGCCTTGGTTTTCTAAAGCGGGAGATCAACATCTTCCTTGTCTTGGGATAACACATATTTTAGATACTCCATTGACCTGTGAGGATCTTTAGAGGTTGACAATATTTCTTTGATTACATCATCTCCTCTAGTTCCTTCCCCATGCAACCAATCAAGTGCGACCTTAGTTGAGGTATTCATCCTTTCAAGTTCATTGAATGCATCCTTAGGCAACAAGCCCTTAGGGGGCATTCCCTCACTTCCTACTACTTGTAGGGGTTTCATCAAATGTTGCACATATTTACACATATCATTTACCTATTTCTACAGCTTTTCCTTCTTTGTTGTTTCCCTTTCTAGCCTTCTCGGAATGGTCTGGGAAGATTCTTGGAATTCTTCCTTCTCTTGATCTTTGCTAGTGGGCCCTAGGTTCAAGGTTTGGATTGTGTATTCCTAAGGAGTAATCTCCCTTCTATCTTTCTCTATGATAGGGGTGGCAATGTGGATGATCCTATTATCTACTTCATCCCTAGTAATTTTGGAGATCACCTTGGCTTTCTTCTTTTCCTTCCCCTTACTAATGTTCTCCAACAATTCTTCCTTATGGACTGGTGAAGGGGTCCTTTCAGGTATCTCTGCTTTCTCAAAAGATTTATCTCCTTCATTGCTAGCAGGTGAGTCCTCATATGGCACTAAAGGGGATTTCAAGATTCTTTCTATCTTGGCCTCAACACTATGGAGTTCTCCTTCCTTGAATCTACCTGCATCCTCTTCTTGATGATTACTATCTTTTGTATCTTTGGAATCATGTTGTTCATCATGTGACTCATGAAGAGGAGGGGCATCTTCCTATTTTTCCACAATAAAAAAGGTTGCAGAGACCTCTTTTAGTGCACTGTCCTTTGGAGAGGGGGTTCTTGATCTTCTGGTGTAAACTTGTGTCTTCTCCCTAGAACTCTCCACATTTACAACTTGAGGGCCTACTCCCTTTTCTCCCTTGGATGGTTCATCCTTATTTTTTGAAGTTATTGTTACTCTCCTTCTTTTTGGTATAGAGGCACTATCTTTTTCCTCTTCTTCATCAGGTTCATCTTCAGCAGCAGACTTATCTTTCTTGGAAACATTCTTCCTGTTTTTAGCTATGGGCTTTCTCTTCTTTTCTACTTCTAATTCTCCTTGGGCACCTTTTATTTTGATCTTAAAGGGGTAATCTACCTTACCCTTTCCCTTAGGATCTTGTTCAATCTCCTTAGAGGTAGAATGGGAGTCCATGTCTCCCATCAAGTCATACGTGTACTGTGTGCCTTTACTGTCTAGCTCCCAGATCTTGTGTTTGATCCACAATTTAGTGTACTTGAGGATGGGAGCTGTGATTTGTTCCAAATCTATTTTCTCTTCTTTCAACCAGTCAATCTCTCCTACTAGTTTGTCCTTGAAAGATTCATAATCATGGTTCTAGATCACATTCCCATCATCATCAATTTGATCAGGGATAGCTTTGACATTGTACAATCTGATCAAGTTAACTTGTAGCCTAGATAATTTCTTCTTCCTATCCTCAAACTCATCCTTACAATTAGCCCAGTAGTCTTCTATGTCATCCTTGTGGTTAAACTCTCTACTAGCCCTCTTTTGTGCCTCACCAGTTCTATCAAAATTAGGCCTTTTGGAGTGGAAATACAAGCCCAAGGAACTCATTTCCTCCTCAAAAGAATTTGCTAAAATGATAGGACACACTTCATTGCTTCCTACCCTAAGAGGGAAGTCATTACCAAACCCAGTCCTATGTTTTTCTTTCTCCACTATAGCATCAAAGTCACATATCTACCTTGTGACCTCCAGGAGTATGATATGGTCTATGGGATACCTTTGAAGTCTGTAGGGAGATCTTTGACATCCATCTATCCTAATGTAGGAGAAAGTGGGGAACTGTATGAACCAAGCTCCAAACTTCTTTATCAATTCTTTTACACTATCTAAGATTATGGCATGTTTTGCACCTTGAAGTAGTCTAGTGATGTACATGGTGAATGCATCATTCACCCTCCTATTGCTTGAGCTTCCCAAGTGTAATTGTGGGTAAAATTCATAGATCGCATCTTGCCCGAAGACACATCTTGTACTTAGCCCTTTGTGGGGATGGAATCTTGCAAGTGCATAGGCCAAGTAGGAGGTCATGGTGAAGTTATTTGTCTGCAATACATTACATAGCTGCTCATGTATCATTGCACTAATGATGCTTTCCTAGTGATAATCGGTGTTCTGTTTCATCCTCACTATAACATAGAATATCCAATTCTCAAAAAATCCTACACTTTTCAATCCCACTACTCTACTAAGGAGTGTAATCACATTATAATACTCAACCTTAAACTTTTCCCTAAATAGTTGTTTTAGTAGTTTAGAGATTTGGAGCTTAGGCTTTTCCAACCAAGAATTGATAATGTGTAGAGCCTTGTTTGTATCATCTACATAGTATTTCCTGGCCACATCAAGGTCAAGACCCACCACATGAGATCTATCAAGCATATCAAAATTTTGTGCCACTTAAACAAGAGGAAAATTAACCAACACCTTGCCCTATGGACCAATCACTCTCTATGTGCCTTGATTGTAGTGCCTTGCACATTCTATCACCAATTCATAGCATTGCACAGTAGGAGGAAATCCAGCCAGATGAGCCAATCCTGAACTCACTAATCTTCTTGCCAATAGAGAAGGGTCCTTCACTGCCATTCTGGTCTTGAATTCCTCATACTCCCACTTGCCTACATTTGTATCAGTGATCTCTGACCAAATGGAAGTCAACTTACTCTCAGGAACCTTTCTTTTTATGTCCATTTTGATCCTTTCTGCTTCTGAGATCGAAGATCCTTAAGTACCTTGATCCATCTGCTTTCTCTTGGTTCCACTAGCTACTATCTTACTTGATTCATCCTACAATCAACAAATACCACAATAAATCCTCTTTACAACATTAGAATCAAAGTCATCCAATCATAAACAACATGTTTATCATTCAACAATTCAAAATCATGATTAAAATCCCTTGAATCATCATGAGGCACCATTTCTTAGAAATCTGGGATTTTTAGCCATCCGGGGAAATCAAGCCAGAGAAGAATTTTGGGGAATTCCATGCTAGGCAGATTTTAGCGATCATAGCACAAATATCATAAATTTATCATCCCAAATGAAGAAAAAACATGAACCATCGCTCTAATTATTCAAATCAACCATGAGATTCCAAAATACATAACATTTAATCCATTTATGTCTCCTATTCTTCATATTGTGGGATTCTTTGGGAAAATCTGTCAGGGAAGGATATCCATGAGGTCTGCGTTTTTGCACATATTTGGGAAAACAAAGGGACGATGGAAAATCAGGGAATTCTGAGGGTTAAGGAATTCTGCGAAGACCTTGAAATCCTGAATGTTATCATTTTTTCATGACTTCACCCAAATTGATTGAACAATCACAAATTTGGGGATTTGGGGCTCAAAGTTAGCTTGCTTTGAGTCCCTTACAGATCATCTTCAAATTCTACTCTTACTCATAAAGAAAAACGATGGGAATTGGTGATGCCTAAACTTGAAACCCTAAAATTCCACCATGAACACACAAAACTAGCTTGGATTCAACGTACTTCTTTTGCTATGTTTAAAAATGGATGCTTCATGGCTTACACAAGAGAGTTACTTCATAATGAAACTAGAGATAAGTTCATGAACTCAATTGGGGTCTTCAATATAGAAAACTCAAATAACCCTAGATCATACCAAGCTGAGACAATGACACACACAGGGTCGAAGTTGAAGATGAAGTTGGCATTGTCAAACTGAAAAGATTAACCAAGGGGTGCATCTTCTAGACTTCAAGAAATTGTAAAAATGTTTGCACAACCCTAGCTTTAAAATGATCAATGCCACCAAACATACAAAATCTAGACTCCAAGCATACTCAAGATGCCAAAGAATCATTCACATTCAAAAACAAAAAGCAAGGCAACAAATACATACCATTGATGAAATGATTTCAGTTATAACAATGACTGGTAGCAGGATTTGATGCCCTATAAAATAGCAGCAACAATGATGATGCCTAGGAAATTCACCACCAAATCCAAGAATCCAAAAGTACAAATGCCAAATCAAGCCAAGCACTCAAGATCAAGCCTCTCAGATCAGCAAAAGACAAATGATAAAACTTCAATGGCACAAGAATCCCTCAAAATTGACTAAATACATGTCGCAGAAATGTACAATCAAGCATTAATGCCATTGACAAGACAACCCAAGACGTAACCCAAGAATTCGATGAGGTGTAGAAATTTTGAAAAAAATCCGGTCGACATGGAATTTCATGGAGGACTAGAATATTTGGATCACAGTGTAAGCTCCTCCTCATCGGGTTTTCAAGGAAACTGGGGAATTCCACTGGAGGAGGAAATTCCTGAAATCAAAGGAAAACCCAAAAATACCTTGAAACTTAATATTTTCAACAAATAACTTAAAGGGATCATCTATGCAAGCAAGATAAACATTCAAGCACATGCTAAAGAAAGTAAATCTTTAAAACCAAAGGGCCAAAGCATCAAAAATTAGAGCAAAAAAGAGGGGTCCCTACTTTCAGTGACGTGTGTGTGTGAAAATTGCACAACACTTCATTGTGTTAGATTCCTGAAGGAAATGAGCTGAAGGTTTCTACAATCTTCTAATCAAGGTTGTGGATGTGTGTAAATTACTGTGGTGGATATTTTTTTTTCTTATGTATCTATAGGTAGTGAGCCTCCTTGTTGGAAAGTGAGTCTTATCTGCAGGCAGTAAGCCTTTGTATCTAGACAATGAGTCCTCTTTTGGGTAGTGAGCCATTGGCAGTGAGCCTTTGTATTCATTTTTGCTATCTCTTTATATTGTGAGTTAATCCTCACTGTGGTTTTTTCCTCATTAGGTTTTCCACATAAAATACAGTGTTCATTGTGTTGATTTTTCTTTTTATTATCTGCATTTCATGTTCATACTTAATAACCAAACAGTGTGGTTGTCAATTTGATAAGTGTTGAAGTTTTGAATTTAAATTCAGTGAAAAATGATTCACCCCCCCTCTTAGTTGTCTTGCACCTTTTAACAATTGGTATCAGAGCTTTGGTTCCTTGGTGTAGAGCTTAACCGCTTAAGGAAGATATGATGGAACATAAGTTGGCGATCCCTATGTTTGATGGATCTGATTACAATGACTGGAAAGTGTAGATGAGAGGATAGATTATCTCTCTTGGTTACAAGACCTAGAAGGATATTAAGATGAAGTATGTTGCTCCGATGGGTGGTCTTACTACTGTAGATGGGGTTTCTGCTTATGAGGAGAATTAAAAGGCGAGGTATGCTATTTTCAGTGCTTTGTCTAAAACTGAGATAACTAAGGTTCTTTCCTTAGGAACTGCTTATGAAGTTTGGAAGAAGTTGGAAGATCTTTATGAAGGAAATGATAGAGTGAAATTGAGAAAGATGTTGATGGCAAAGCGTAGACATAAGAATTTGAAAATGGAAGAAGGTGAATATTTTGCAAGCTATTTCCAAAGGGTTGAACTTGTAGCAAATGATGTTAGGAATCAAGGGGGAAAGCTGATTGATGAAGATATAATTGAGAAGATCCTAATAACCCTACCTAAGTGTTACAGTGACAAGATCTTAGTTATTGAAGAGATGTATGATCCTAAGAAATACACTAAAGAAGAGCTATTTGGCACCTTGACTACATTTGAGATGAGAAAGTTTGGAAAGAAAGAGGAAAAGACATAAATGACATTTAAAGCAAAAAAGACTAAGAATGATCTAGATAGTGATGGTTCTGATGAGTTGGAAGCTAATTTTACTAGGAAGTTGAAGAAAGGTACCAGTAAGTATAAAGGTATGTTTCCCTTTAAATGTTTCAATTGTGGTAATATTGGTCATTATGCTTCAATATGTCCTAATAGAGTTGTACATAAGAAGAACAAGGATCATAGAGATAACGATAGAAAGGATAATAAATATAAGAAGTTTCATTATGTTAAAGAAGAAGTCGGAATCTCTAATGATGAATCTGATTATGAGGGTGATGATAATGAATGCTTGTTTTTAGCCTTGGAGAATAAATTTGTGCCTACTAACCCTAGAAAATGTGCAAGAAAGAATGTTTCAGAGAACAAAAAGAATAAGATGGAAGGTACTTTGGTCACCGCCTTTCATGATAGATAGGATGAAGACTACTGGGTGATTGTCAGTGGATGCTCTAATCACGTGACCGGAGATAAAAGTAATTTTACTAAACTTGAAAAGTATGATGGTGGTTTGGTCTTGTTTGGTGATGATTCTAGAGAAAATATTTTTGGGAAAGGTACAATTAGTTTTGATGGAATACAAAACACTAATAATGTATATTATGTGAAGGTTTTAAGGCATAACCTTTTGAGTGTTGGACAGATGTGTAGCAATGGTTTTAAACTTGTGTTTTAGAATAATACCTATGAAATTAGAAAAGGATCTATAGATATGGTTGTTGCTGGAAGGAGAAATCATGGAAACATCTATTAGCTTAAGGTTGTTGATGGTCAATGCCTTGTATCTCAAGTCAATGAAAGTTGGTTGTGGCACCAAAGAATGGGACATGTCAAATTTGATAATCTGGTTAGGATCAGTTCAAGAGATGTTTGTTGGCTTTCTCTTTGTGGTATATTGTCCTTGATGAAAAAACTGGGGAGTTTGTTGGATTTCTCTTTGTGGTATATTGTCTTTGATGAAAAAACTACAAAATTGATTAGTGCTTTGAATACTTGGTTCCCTTTGTGTTCAGTTTGGAAAACTTGGCATTCTCAGTGTTTTGGTGATCATTCTTTGAGTTGATGCATTTGGGTGCATTTTTTCATCACATAATGTTGTACTGATCATGTTAAGCTTTATGTGCAGATAAAATTTATTCAAATTTGGTCTCTCAGGATCTTTATGCTTTGACATGTTACATATTTGATGATGTCTGTTTCATATTTTAGCTTGATTTGTTTCAAGTTGATTACATTTGGTTCATTCATGTGATCTTGATTTAATTGGACTGACAGTGTTGATAAGGTTTGGTTTGGGTTATTTAGATGGTATTCATGGTGATAGGGCCTTCTTCAGCTTCAGATTTATGAAATTGTCACCTTCACATGTTCAGGTATATTGATTCATGGCATATACAGATGAAGGTAATACTTATGGAAATATGGTGTCAGTTGGCATGACTTAGTGTCGATAAATTTGGTTCATGCAGTTGGTTCATTGCTTATTTATATTGCTTCATCAAGCAATTTCACCATCTTAGGCAGTTTGGTTATTGATTCAATTGCTCCATGAAACTTGGTTCAGTAAAAATATCATGTTCTCACATTTTATTTGGTGGCATAGTATACATTTTGATTTTGGTATCTCACTTGTTTGATGGTCTTGACGATCACAACAACAGTAAACAGAATATTACTATTCTACTCTCCTAAAAGAGAAAGAATAATTCATGGATATCTAACTCCCAAGGTCTTTGTAATTGGTTCTCAACTGTGCTGATTTTACTCAATGGTTGATGTGAACTATAATGTTCAAGGGGCCTACTGGTGTTGAGCTTGTGGATTTTTCTAAGATCAAACATAAATTCAAATCTACTTTAACTGGGGTTTTTAAAGAAACAGAAAAAAAAAAGATAGATCAAGGCTTTGGAACTGAAGAGAATAATAATTCATCCAACTTAACCAGACTTGTTACCTTTCAAGGAATTTCTAACTAAAACTGCAAAACAAAATTAACTTGTGATTAACACAGTTTCATTCATTCAGAGTGCTAACTTCAATGATAGATTTTAAATCCCCATTTAGACACAACATAAAATAAGATTTCATTCCTTGAAAGCTTCCCGAATCGAATGATTAACCCAAGATAAATACCATTCTAGAACACAACATGAAGTAGATTTAAATCTGGTTGCTTCTACTATTAGTGAAACAAATAAGCAACATTTACAAATCTGGCACAATCACCAGTGTACGGAAAACCTATGTCTTTAGATTATTTCCATCTACACTAAGAAAACTTGAAAGATACATTGCTACCTTCTATTGAATCTAATTCCTACTCTATTACTACTCTTAAGTTTCTCTACTACTACTCATTTTTGAAAAATATCCCTTTTTTTTCTAAGACTCGTACCCCCACTAAAAGAGGAAAAAATGCCATTTATACAGAATGTGCCAAAAGGAAAGTCAGCCCCCATTTTTTTATGGTTTACAAAAATATTAGCCTCCAGAAAATGGTTGGCCCTTAGATCTTTTGGAATGAAGTTAATGCCACATTCAATATGCATCCTGATGTCCATGTTGGTGAAAGATCTCCCTCAGGAGAAGCCTTTAGATCTTTACAACCACAACAATAACTTCTGGCCTTTGTGTCCATCTTTGGACTTCCATCAGAATCGCTTTGAATTTTTGAAAGTATTATCATAAATGATGATCTACCTTTTGCTAGTAGACCTCTCAGCTGTCCCTAAGACTGATGGCCTCTTCTTCCTTTCGGCCTTCTTCCTACAAGTTGACCATCTTCTGGAAGCAGCATCAGATTCTCCCGTTGGATCTCCATACCATTGTTCACCGAGCTGCTCCATCATTTTAGGTCTCAGAGCAAGTCCATGTTGTTCACATTGTGTTGATCTCCTTTACAGGAGTATTCAATCAGTCAAACTGTCACTGGCTTGCCCCTTTAGCTTCTTCTGATTGGTGGAACATATGCCACACAATATTCCCATGCTGTCAAAGGTCATTTAGATAGAATCGTATGTCGGTGAAACACCGACCGTGTCTCCCCGATGTGATTATACCTCATAGCAGCTATTGTTGTAGCATACGATGGTTGTCAAGACCTCATGTTGAGCTGCATAAGTTATATCAATATCAAAAAAACCATCGGCAAGACAATAATTATCGGCCAGAAGTCATAGTGAGTTCACATCAGTCATACCGATATCCCTTTTCTATTGGAAAATTCATCGCCATCGGCAAGACTCCCCTCAGTCGACGAGACGTTACTCCGAAGCCACCTTACTTCAGCGAGACCCTTTTCTCTTCAGCCAAACTTTATGCTGAAGGAATAACCTTTCTACGAGACCTCCACTTGGTCATCAGGATTTCATCAGGTCCGGAAGACTTCCTTGCGAACTCAAAATATTATACCGAAGAACCATCCTTCGGCAAGGCACCCTTCTGTCGGGAGGAATTTCCCCATTTGGCTAGACTTTATGCTGAAGAAAATCCCTCTCGACGAGATATTATTAGGTCGAAAAGACCTTATGCCGATATCATTCCATGTTGGTGAGACTAGGTCCCTTCACCAAGACATTACACTGAAGTCACACCCCTTTTACCGAGACTTCTTCAGGTCATTGAGACATCACACCGAAGGGAGAAACCTTCGGCGAGACCTCCACCGATCGGCAAGGCCTTATGCCGAAGGTGAAATCCTTTTGCGAGCTGAGACCTCCACTTGGTCACCAGGATTTCATGCCGAACTAAAATCTTTCCCCGACGTTGTTTCATTTTGGCAAGAGTCCACCCTATCAGTGAGACTTCCTGCCGAAGCTACCCCCTATTTCCGAGACTTCCATTTGTTGGGAAGACTTCTCCCCGAACCCAAATTCTTTGGGTGACACTGCCTTGTGTGTAGCAGTTGGTGAGACACCTTCGCAAGTGGAGAGACATATAAAACCTCACGGTGACTGAAATGTCTGTGCGACTAGTGGATTCCAAATGAATATAACACAGTGTCAGTCGGCAAGACATCTGAAAGGTCTCAACGACTTTCTTCTTCAAGAGTTCTATGCTAAATCTGATTGTGGTATGCTTTCCAACTAACTTCCTTGAGAGAGATCTTCAGATGAATAATTCAATCTTGTAAAAAAAGGTCTCCATTAGTCCTTAGAAGCATATAAAATATATCATTTTTATCACTTCATTCAATTTTTAGGAAGAAGAAAATGAACTCAATCTGAGGCAGAACCAAACTTTGACAAAACAAAAGACAAACTCAAGAGGAAAACAAAATAACTCCTAAGACCAAACCAACAATGAAAGGTGAATAAAACAACAGAAAAAGGGGGACCCATTTTGTTCCAAAATAAAATGGGGTGGTTATGCAAGACATAACAGTATTTATTGACTCAAATGGAATATAATTTTTATCATTTTTATTTGGCGATTTCTATGTCCAAGCCTTGACTTTGTAGTCGGCATCCAAGGGAAAATACTCATCTTGACTATTCGAAGCCTTTTACATATGATATTAATTTATCATTGGTATGTTAATGTTGTGTGGGGTCAACATCTTAATGGAATAAATCCTATCAGGTTTCCAAAAGTATTTTTCAACAGTGATATTGTGTTCTAAGGTTACTTAGTTATATCACTTGGAAGCCATCATTTTTCATATGTTTAAGTCAGCATTATGAGAATCACTGAATCAAATTATAGTCATTATGTGTCGATAGTTTGCAAGCAAAACTTAGAGGTGATCATGTGGTTGGGTCCTTGGTAAATGATTAGTCAAGCGAACTCATAAGCACTTTTAATCAGTTGATTATTATTGTGTACTTTTGACTTTGAACTCCAAATTTTTATTAATTTTGGGAAATTCATCGACTAACTTGAGAGAAGACTTGTTTAGGGAAAAATAATATTTCATTTTCATTGAATGGTTTGGAACCCTAGTGCCGCCATGCTGGAATTTCAGTTGCATATTGTGCAAGGTTGTTGTGATATTTTAGTTTGGTTTTCAGTTATGTTGATCTTTGGTGGTTGGCAAGAATGTTGGTGGTTTTTGTTTGAGTTGGAAGTGGTAGTTTGGGAAGTTTTCATGAAGAACTTCAAGGATTTTTTTTGCAGGTTAATTCCACCGTAACAGAGGTATTATCCATGCATTATTTTTTATGATATTTCAAAGGTATATCTAGAAAATGAAGAGGAAAATAGAACTTTGTTTTTAGTTTCAAATAATTTTCTTAACTAAATGGAAAATACCTTGAACTTGAGCGTAAACTAAAAGGTTTCATCTCTTAGTGGCATTTTATCTTCATATCATTGATTTTTGATCGGCTTCAGATTATACATTATGTTCATAAACTTTGATTATTGAAATTAGGGTTTTCTTGACAAAATTGTATAACCATTTCACAAACATTGTATATATATGTATCTCTACAAAAACTTAAATTGAGAGAGTGAAAAGAGTGTATGATGCGAAGAAAGGAAATTGTCTGGACAAAGTATTGTTCATTGTAAAATCATTTTGTAAAAAGAGAAGAGTGGGCAGATTTTGTTTTTATCTCTGATTGTATCACAAAGATTATGTTTTGAGTTGAGCATTATTGTAAAATTATTTTGTATCCTATTGTAATTTTATGACTGCAAGAATGATTACAATTATAAGGTTCTAATGGGTTGCAATATTTTGAAAGTTTGATGAAGTTGGTGCTTCAGAAAGATTATGGGAGTTGTGCTATGTAGTTTTTGCACACATGCCCCACTAAAAGTAGGGACCCTCTCTTCCTCTAATTTTTTATGCTTTGGTCCTTTGGTTTTGAGGATGTGGTTGCTTTGGCATGTGCATGAATGATTATCTTGCTTGTGCAAATGTCCCTTTTGAAGAATTTTTTTGAAAATCCTAAGTCTTTGAGGTAATTCTGGGTTTTTCTTTATTTTTGAGAAAATTCCCTTTGGTCGAAATTCCCCGAACACCTTGAAATCCCGACGAGGCTAGTTTTGCATTGTTCTTGAAGATTTCAGTCCTTCACGAAATTCTATGGTAGCCGGATTTTTCTAAAATTTTGCCAAGCCCTTGGATTTCTGAATTTCTTCTCAACCTCGGATCCCCAAGCTTGTTGTCATATGAATTCTACAGCTTATGTTTGTTGATCTCTTAGGGTAATTTGTGCCAAATATCTGTCATTTGTCATACTTTGCATCTGGGAAATCTCAACCTATGAGTGTTGCATGTGAGTTTGGTGTTCAAGCTATGGGATTGTTGACTTTGATTGTGTTTTCCTAGTGTCTTTGCATTTTCTTGAGGTTTGGAGATCATGCTAGTCATTGCCTTCTTGAATCATTCTTCTTCCATGGGTTTTGGTCCTAGGTCTCCTGCATTTGGTAGAATTGATATTCTGGAAAGATTTGAGCTATTGATTTTCATTTGCACACGATAACAACTTTGCTTTAAAGGTTTTAGAGGAATTTATCTAGGTTGGTTGAACATGAATGAAGGGTGGGGGTTGATTTTGTGCATTCATGGCAGAACCTTAGGGTTTCGACTTTGGAGCCACCACCAACACCGATCAAATTTCCCTTGAATGAATTATGAGTCTGGATCCATCAATGAATGATTTGAGACAAATAGCATTTCAGCCCAGGTCCTCAAATTTGTGATCTTTCGATCAATTTGAGTGAAGTCATGAGGAAACGTCAACATTTGGGTTTCCTTCAATTTTGGGATTTTCCTTCGCTGGTGGATTTCCCTGATTTTCCTTGTCCTCTGCATTTTCCCAAAATGTGCAGTGATCTAGAGTTTCACCTGCTTCGTAGATTTCTGCTCCCTCCAGATTTTCCCAAAAATTTTTGCTGTCTCTTCATTTTCTGGAACTTATAAACTATTGCTTTTCATGGATTTTTGTCTTGGGTGGAATTCTCTGAAACTTTGTTGAAAATGAGGGATTGTGAGATAACATGAATTATTAAGCTATTGATTGTGCATCATGTGATTAATCTGAGTAATATTAAGATATTTCATGTTGTTTCTTATCTGATTATGATTGATTGAATGATTATTGGGTGCTTGTTGTGTTCATTTCGTTGGAATCCACCTGGCTCAAAATTTTTTGGAATTCCTCTCTGGCTTGGATTTCGTGAAGGGCTTGAAATCCCAAACCATGAAGAAAGGGGCGTTAACAAAATTTCGGGGTTGATTTTGATCTTTGTTTGAATTTATTTAAATAATGAATACTTTATTGGTGTTGGGATGATTCTGATCTTCATGTTATAATGGAATTATTGATGTTGGTTTTTGTTGAGTGCAGGCCAACTTTAATAAGGTCATCAAGGAAGCTCTAGAGGAGGTTAATTCAATTGAAGGAGGGTTTAAAGCATTTATTACTTCACTTGTGGCCGACCTGGAGAGTATTTTTTCTTGAGATGCCAAATGAATTGGATCGAGATAGGGGCGAAGAGGCTAGTTAATGATCGATGGCATTGGGAGTTGTGCTTCCTTTTTATCTAGAGCTTATTTTTACCTTGCTTTTTTGTCCTTCGCATGCATTGGACTGAATTCTATTGAAGATCTTAGGCCGACCTGGATGGAGTTCATGCATTTAATGCTAATTTGTTTTATTTTGAATTCATCATGGCCAACCTATTTTATGGCTATTTATTATTGTAAAATCAAAATTGGGTTGACATATCTTGGGGGTTTTTATAAATTTGGCATTTTCCCTCATTTGTAAGGGGATAATTCTTAGCTTAGAAGCAATTAGGGTAGTAAAGTAAGAATTAGGGTTAGAAGTTATTCGATTTTGGAGCAAGTGTTGTAACACAAAACATTAGAATTGTTGTTGATATTGGATGATTGAATACAATTGAAGACATTGTGATTTATGGTGATCTCTTTGTGTTGACTTATCTTGCATGGTTCTTGTTGTTCCATCTTTTGAAATTGCTTGAGGTTATTTGATACATTTTAGATTGTAGAGTTAGATCTGGTTTAGTGGTGTTTATGGTTCGATGCTTAAAGTGTTTGCAACAATCCCTGGTCCATACTTTTTGTAGCTAGCTAATTGTTAGTTGCTTTGCAAAGCTAGCCTGAACTTTAATATTCATTGTGCTTAGTTCAATTAGGAATGCTTATTCATTTCAATTACAATAGGGTTGTTTTGAATGAATGTTTATGATCTAAAAATCTTTAATACCATAGAAGATTGCACTATTTCTATAAGATTGCAGATTTATCTTGGTTAAGTAGGAATTAGTTTATGAGGGATTGGTCCATTTCAAGTATTTCATCATTTGCATTATTAGTCTTAGATGTAGATTTAATCTTAATATCTCTTTGAAACCCTATCTTTTGTTATTTATTTTGTCATTTGGGTTAGATTTAGGATTGAAGTATCATCATATTGCTAGATCTGATAAATTAAAGATTCGGTATTTGCTTGTAGTAAGGTCCCATTGTGATTACCAACATTTTCACATTTATCCCTGAGTTGTTAATGCATTGTCAAGACCTGAAATTAGAGACCTTGGGGTTATCTCTTGAGGCTTTCTAATAAATATCTACCTTTCAAAAGAGATAGAATATCATATTCTGTCTGAGTTGTTGTGCAGAAAAAATCATCAACAGATTGGTGCTAGAAGGAGGGCCTGAATAAGCAAGCTGGATCGATTTTGGCCATCTCTCCTGAGAGATTTAAAAGAAGAACAAAATCTACTCCAGGAGAAGAGGAATTTCAAGAGTTGCAAGCTCCTATCAGGACAAGAAGAACCAGTAGAAAGGGAGAATCATTATCCACCCAGTCACTTCCATCATCTTCCTCATGCCCATCTTTATCTGATTATGAAGCCATCCCCATTCAACAACCTCAACCAGCCATAAATCAACCTTTACCACCCCCACATCCATCAATGGCTTTGTTCGCGAACAACCCATCTCCCTTATCTTTCAACAACTACAATCCTATGCCTAAAAATCCTAAACTTTCTGTTCTAAGTTTCACATTAATGATCCCAAAAGGATTGCAGAGAAGCATATTAGGATTTTTTAAAACTATCCTTAAGGATAGGGGAATTAATCATGAGGATGTTGCATGCAAAATTTTCCTATATTCCCTTGGGGATGAGGCATTTCATTGGTATAACCATCTTCTTGTTAGATCTATCACTACTTGGCTTTAGTTGGAGACTGCATTTTTATAGAAATTTGAGATCCCAATTAGTGCCAATGAGTTACTTTGACAGTTTACTAGGCTCAAGAGGGAGGAAAATGAACCAATAGTAGCTTTCAATAATAGATTTCATAGGGCTTATATTGGGCTACAACCCCCTTATGTTGTAGATGATGCCTATGCCAAGGAGGATTATTATGAGGCTTTGGATAGTTTAACATCTACTTTCATCAAATGGAAAGAAAACCCTCCTGACAGCTTATTTGAAGCTTATGATGTTGTTAAAGTAACTACAGACTTGAGAAAACACTTGTATGGACCCTTGCTATTAGCTAACCAAACACCTATGTTGAGTCCAGTCCCTCAATCACCCTTGGTTCCACATCCATGTCAACCCCTGAGTCAAGCTACACTCATGCCAAATTACCATCCAAATATGAACCAACCTGCATTCTTTCATCAGCGAGCTAATATACCCATTTACTTGTAGAGCTCTGAGATATTTAATCAACCCTTGAACTATGGGCTCCATAATGTTTATATGCAAAATTCAAATGGTATTGTTCCTCCATCAACCAATGCAGACAAGGAAAGGCTAGATACACTCACAGAGCTAGTTGAGAAGTTGAACACTGAGGTCACCTACCTAAGGCACCAGAATAGTCAATTGTAGGCAGCCCAAAGGAGGATTTAGTCCAACTATGATCAAAGCAATGGGGATATGATGCAAGCTCATGGGAAGAACTTTGATAGAGGATAACATCTTGATAGAGATCATGGAAGGAAGCCACCACATCAGAATAATGGAGGAGCCTTAACATCTCTAGATCAGCCAAACAATCACAAAAGGTCTAATGGAGTTTACCTAGCTAAAGCAGCTCTTTCAAGATGGTGCAGGCTCCATAACACTAATCAGCATTCCGAGTCAGACTGTCAAGAATTCTGGACTGCTATGTCCATTTTCTGGCAGAAGGTTCAATAGGCTAGCAATAGTTCTAGCAAGCGAGAGATAGTACCATCTAATCCTTATGAAATATCAGTCATGGTGGTGAATCATGTCCCATTTCCCATAAGTGAAGAGAATGGACCAGAAGAAGGATAAGACAGGAGTGTTGAAATAGGGTATGCATACAATGAAGAATCAATAGTTCAACCTTTTGGAAATAATTAGGAAAATGATAATGGTCCACTAGATGAAGAAGAGTCTACAACTGAAGAGGTTCAAGCATTCCATCATGTTCCAACTTAGTATTTCATAAGTGGAAAACAATCCAATGCTAATAAAAGAGGAAACGTTGAAAGAAACAAGGATAAACTTGTGGTTGGCTCTGAAGACAATTTTTCTACCATGACTAAAAAGCAAATAGGAGAGTGTGTGGTAGAAGAACTCAAGAAAGTCAAAGTAAGTCTCTCTTCTAGTGAGTTGTTAAGGGATCCTGCAATCAGGGGTGCAGTACTAAGGTCTCTTGAAAGAGATATGCTTTCTGAACAAAAGGGTGCTTCAAGCAATGCTAATACAAATACTTTAAAGGAGGTACTCCTTTCTGAAACAAGCTTGGGAAATTATGTACTGGTAGTTGACCCTCAAGGATGGGAGGCTAAGGAAATCCTCATGTTACATGATATGCCTATCCATACATTCGACAGTGTTGAAGCATTGGTAGAATCAACAAAGAAGGTGGAGGAGCAATCATAGTTGTCATATTATACAAAGAATGTGCATCAAACTATGAAGAATGAGCTTCCAATAAAAGAATTTCAACAAGTTACGGGTGCATGTCCTAAGAGATATGATGATGAACCTAAAGAAGGAGTCAACATTTCAGATAGCCATAATCAAGAATCTGAGTCAGTGCCAACATGAGAGGAATTGAGGGAGTCTCTTCATTCATCACATCCTATTTTTCCCCTTTCTATTGATGAACTCAGTATGGAAAATTCACAGATCATATGTATTAATGACAAGGTGGCTAATATGGTTTATGCTAATGTGCAGGAAAATCCAAGTGGTGTTGAGAACAACAATGTTGCAGCCATCACTAATGAGCTTGATCATCCTACTTTAGGTGAAGATGTGCTTGAAGACCAGTCTATGATGCCTCTTGATGAACATTTTGTCAAGGAAGTTTTGAATGCTAGAGGGATATTGCACCATTAGTGGAGACTTCCTAATGACATGGATATCACTTCTTCACAAGTGCAGGATGGTGAATACAATATTCAGTCTACAACAGTACAAAATCAAGTTGTTTCTCTCCTTGCTGAAAATTTTGAATCTTATCAATTTGATTATGGAGGTTTAGGAAAGGCAACTTGTGTATGGATTGATCATGGTTTCAATGAGTTGCCTCAATTTCTGATTATTCATATCAATAAGGTTAAGTTTGACTGCTACAATTCGGTGATTTACTTTGCTGAGTATAAGGATAAGTTTGCATTCTTAAGGATTGTTACTTTCACCTTATTGCTTGTCCATACACTGAAAAGTCAAGTAGGTGTAGGTCTCAGTTTATCATGTCTGGTCATGATTTTGAATAAATGTAGATTGCTCTACTCCCTTTAAGTTTTATTTTTTTTCTCTTGCTTTCTTTAGATTAGGTTGCATTAGTTTAGGGTTTTCTTTTACTTTGGTTTGTTTTTTCTCTACTCTTGCTTTGGGGGTTTTCTTGTTTTCTTTTGGTTGTGTTGCATCTGCATGGAAATCTTATTCATTATCTGGGACTGTTCTGGGTATTTCATTGATTAACTTTACTCATGTGTCTTGAATGGATGGTTGAGATCTTTTGTTAGTGTCAAGCGGTCTGAATGTTTGATCTAAAGAAGATGGGTCATTGGTTTGATTTGAACCTAAAGAGTTTTGAAATCTTATATCTTTCATATATCTTAAGAATCTTGAGGTTGCTATGGGTTCTTTGTGAGGTCATGTTAGGTGAAAAATCCTATTTCTGCTTCAACACCACTATGGTTCTCAGCCCTGAGTGATAACTTCATTGTTCATGAGTTGAAATGAAAAAGTGAAAAGAAAAGAATATCAAAAGAAAGGAAAAGTGAAATATTGAAAATCAAAAGAATGAATTCAACTTATCAGGGGTATTCAAGCATCTCTACCAAGGCTATGGATGCCTAGTTGGTAGTAGAGCTATTCTTGGGGGGACCATAGCGATAACCTCATTGGGGCTATGGATGCCTGGCTGGTAGTGAGGCTCTATCCAAGTTGCTTTTGGAGCTGGAATCTTTACATAGCTTGACTTGATTGAACCTGGTTTCTATGGTAGCTCAAGGAGGGAAATGAACTCACTTGCACACACTCAAATTTTCAGTTTATGAAAGCTTCAGTCTACCTTTGGTTCTGATTTCTTTCATCTTGCATTTTGATTTGTTTGCTCGATATGTAGATTGAAACCAAACATTTTGGGTTCTTGATTCCTATTTTTCATCAAAATGCTCTAGAGCATTTTCCTAGTAGAGTCGCCATTTGTTGTGCAGTTTTTGCACACACGCCCCATTGAAAGTAGGGACCCTCTCTTGCTCTATTTTTTTAAGCTTTGGCATGTGCGTGAATGATTATCTTGCTTGTGCAAATGTACCTTTTGAAGAAACATTTTGAAAGTCCTAAGTCTTTGAAATAATTCCAGGTTTTTCTTTATTTTCGGGAAAATTCCCTTTGGTCAGAAATCCTCGAACGCCTTGAAATCCCTACGAGGCTAGTTTTACATTGTTTCCAGAGATTTCGGTCCTTTGTGGAAATCTGTGGTAACTGGATTTTTCTGAAATCCCCCCAGGCCCTCAGATTTTTGAATTTCTTCTCGACCTCAGATCCCTGAGATTGTTGTCATACGAATTCTACAGCTTATGTTTGTTGATCTCTTAGGGGAATTTGTTCTAAACATCTATGCGATTTGTCTTGCTTTGCATCTAGGAAAGCTCAACCTCTGAGTGTTGCATGTGAGTTTGGTGTTCAGTCTCTAGGATTGTTGATTGTGTTTTCCTAGTGTCTTTGCATATGCTTGAGGTTTGGAGATCATGCCAGTCACTTCCCTCTTGAATCATTCTTCTTCCATGGGTTTCGGTCTTGGGTCTCCTGCATTCAATAGAATTGATATTCTGGATAGATTTGAGCTATTGATTTTCATTTGCACCCGATGGCAACTTTTCTTTAAAGGTTTCAAAGGAATTTATTTGGGTTGGTTGAACATGAATGAAGGGTGGGGGTTGATTCTACGCGTACATGGCGGAACCTTAGGGTTTCAACTTTGGAGCCACCACCAACACCGATCAAATTGCCCTTGAATGAATTCTAAGTCTAGATCCATCAATGAATAATTTGATACAAGTAGCATTTAAGCCCAAGTCCTCAAATTTTTGATCTTTCGATCAATTTGAGTGAAGTCATGAGGAAACGTCGACATTAGGGTTTTCCTTTAGTTTCAAGATTTTCCTTCGCTAGCATATTTCCCTAATTTTCCTTGTCCTCTGTGTTTTCCTAAAATGTGCAGTGATCTGGAGTTTCGCCTGCTTTGCAAATTTCCACTCCCTTTGGATTTTCCTGAAATTTCTGTTGTCTTTTAATTTTTTGGAACTTATAAATTGTTGTTTTTCACGGATTTCTGTCTTGGACGGAATTCTTCAAAACTTTGTTGAAAATAACGGATTGTGAGATAACATGAATTATTAAGCTACTGATTGTGCATCATGTGATTAATTTGAGAAATATTAAGATCTTTCATGTTGTTTCTTATCTGATTATGATTGATTGAATGATTATTGGGTGATTGTTGTGTTCATTTCACTAGAATCCGTCTAGCTCAAAAAATTTCAGAATTCCTCTCTCGCTTGGATTCTGTGAAGGGCTTAAAATCCTAAACTGTGAAGAAAGGGGTGTTAACGATATTTCTAGGTTGATTTCGATCTTTATTTGAATTTATTTGAATAATGAATACATTATTGGTGCTGGGCTAATTCTAATCTTCACGTTATAATGGAATTATTGATGGTGTTTTTTGCTGAGTGCAGCCTGAATTTAATAAGGTCGTCTAGGAAGCTCTGGAGGAGGTTAATTCAATTGAAGGAGGGTTTAAAGCATTTATTACTTCACTTGTGGCTGACCTGGAGAGTATTTTTTCTTGAGATTCCAAATAAATTAGATCGAGATAGGGGCAAAGAGGCTAGTTAATGATCGATGGCATTGGGAGTTGTGCTTCCTTTTTATCCTAAGCTTGTTTTTACCTTGCTTTTCTATCCTTCGCATGCATTTGATTGAATTCTATTGAAGATACTAGGCTAAGCTGGGTGGAGTTCATGCATTTAATGCTAATTTTTTATTATTTTGAATTCCTCTTGGCCGACCTATTTTATGGCTATTTATTATTGTAAAATCAAAATTGGACCAACATATCTTGGGGGTTTTTATAAATTTGGAATTTTTCCTGATTTTTAAGGGGATAATTCTTAGCTTAGAAGCAATTAGGGTAGTAAAGTAAGAATTAGGGTTAGAATTTAGTCGATTTTGGAGCAAGTGTTGTAACACAGAATATTAGAATTGTTGTTGATATTGGAAGATTCAATACAATTGAAGACATTATGATTTTTGGTGATCTCTTTGTGTTGACTTATCTTGCATGGTTCTTGTTGTTCCATCTTTTGAAATTGCTCAAGGTTATTTGATACATGTTAGATTGTAGAGTTAGATCTGGTTTAGTGGTGTTTATGGTTTGATGCTTGAAGTGTTTGCAGCAATCCCTAGTCCATACTTTTTACAGCTAGTTGATTGTTAGTTGCTTTGCAAAGCTAGCCTAGACTTTAATATTCATTGTGCTTAGTTCAATTATGAATGCTTATTCATTTCAATTACAATAGGGTTTTTTTGAATGAATGTTCATGATCTGAAAATATTTAATACCTTAGATGATTGCACTATTTATGTAAGATTGCAGATTTCTCTTGGTTAAGCAGGAATTAATTTATGAGGGATTGGTCCATTTCAAGTATTTCATCATTTGGATTGTTATTCTTAGAAGTAGATTTAATATTAGGATCTCTTTGAAACCCTATCTTTTGTTATTTCTTTTATCATTTGGGTTAGATTTAGGATTGAAGTATCATCATATTGCTAGATCTGATAAATTAAAGATTCAGTATTTGCTTGTAGTAAGGTCCAATTGTGATTACCAACATTTTCACATTTATCCATGAGTTGTTTATGCATTGTCAAGACCTAACATTAGAGACCTTGGGGTTATCTCTTGAGGCTTGCTAATAGATATCTACCTTTCAAGAGAGATAGAATACCATATTCTTTCTTAGTTCTTGCTATGCAGAAAACATCATCAACAAGTTGGTGCTCCACATTGTTACAAAGCTGGTGCTCTTTGATTAATAAAACGGAGATTTTAGCTAGTGGTTTTTTATAGCCCAAGAGGGTTTTTCCACTTAGGAAATCTTTTTGTTATGTGATATTATTTGTCTCTCATTCTATTTGATGTTAATGTGCTCATTCAGTCAATGCTCTAATATGTTTAGTATGATCAAAAGTTTCTTATTTTAAAAGGTTGTCATGCAAATTTAAAAATTATTTTATTGAGCAAAGTTGTAGTTCTGCTACAAAAGCACGTACAAGATTGTTTACACTCTAATTGAACAATATCATATGATGATTTTAGCATGAGTTATAAATGTTACTCAAGTTTCATGTCAATCTGATTTTAAAATTTTGATATACACTTGCATAAACAAGTCTACCACATTGAATTGAAAATAGTAAAAAGTCTCGCTGTACTTTTTAGAGTCAAAAATTGAAAATTTACTTCACTATGATTCACCCCCCCTCTCAAAGTGAATCCACTTCCAACAATGTTGTTCGAGGTCTACCTAGAATCACAAAGCTTGCTAATACTGCTATAATTTTGGAATTAATTCATACTAACCTCTTTGGTTGGACTAAAACAGTAAGCCTGAATGGTGACAGGTATTTCATGCTCCTTATTGATGATTATTCTCGAATGACATGGGTTTCTTTTCTTAGAGAAAAAACTTAGGCTCTAGATAGGTTTAAAGTGTTCAAAGAAAGAGTGGAAAATGAAGTAAACCTAAGAATCAAATGTTTGAGATCTGATAGAGGTGGAGAATTCACTTCTAGTGAATTTAATGTATTTTGTGAAGAACATGGCATAAAAATTGGATAGTACAAGAAGCTATAAGAAACATGATGAAATAATCAAATGTACTTGATGTGTACTGGAGAGAGGCAATATACACTGTTGTTTATGTTCTCAATAGAGTTCAAATTAGAGGCAACAACACAAAGACTTCTTTTGAGTTATGAATTGGTAAGACTCCTACTGTGAAGTACTTTAAGGTATTTGGAAGCAAATGTTAGATTAAAAGAGATGATGAAAATCTTGGGAAGTTTGATGCTAGATGTGATGAAGGAATTTTTCTTGGGTACTCCACTACCAACAAAGCATATAGATGCTTCAACAAAAGATTGATGAAGATTGTTGAGAGTGATAATGTGAAGGTTGATGAGGACATGCACAAAATTATTAAGATAAGTGAAGTTAAACTTGATGATCCTATATGTGGACAAGTACCTAAAGAGAATAAGGAGAAGGAAGAAGAAGAAGAAGAATAAATCCTAGAACCTATTGTTAAGACTCTTAAGTATGTGTAGAAGAATCATCTAGAGGAACAGATAATTGGAGATAAGAGTGAAGGTGTGAAGACTAGAAGTAAAGTAGCAGCTAAGGTAAATTTGTGTTCACTTTCTAAAATAGAACCTAAGTTTGTGTGTGAAGCATGTGAAGGTGAGAGTTGGGTTAGAGCTATGAAAGAAGAGTTACAACAAAGAGAAAATAATCAGACATGGGAATTGGTTCCTAGACCTGTGAAAAAGAATGTAATTGGTTCAAAATGGGTGTTCTAGAATAAGTTGAATGGAAATGGTTAAGTTATGAAAGACTTGTATGCAAGGGATACTCACAAGTTGAAGGCATAGACTTTGAAGAAACATTTTCCCCTATGGCTAGAATGGAAGCTATTAGGATGCTTTTGGCATTTTCTGCCCACAAGGATTTCAAGGTATATCAGATGGATGTTGAGTCAACATTCCTAAATGGTGAATTGGAGGAAGAAGTGTACATGAAACAATCTGAAGGATTTTAGTTATCAAACAAACTGGATATGGTTTTTAAATTGAAGAAAGTATTGTATGGACTAAAGCAAGCTCCTAGAGCTTGGTATGCAAGATTAGATAGATACCTGACACAACAAGGATTCTACAAAGGCTCTGCTGACAACAATCTTTACTTAAAAGTGAAAGGTAACAAAATGTTGATAGTGGTAGTATATGTTGATGATATCATCTTTGGTGCAAATTAAGGCATGTGAAAAAGATTCGTAGAAGAAATGCAAAAAGAATTTGAAATGTCCATGATTGGTGAATTGAATTTCTTTCTTGGTCAGATTCAATTAAATCAAACTGATAAGGGGATATTCATCTCATAATCTAAGTATGTGAAACAGTTGTTAAATAAGTTTGGAATGGATTACTCTAAACCGGTTAGTACTCCTATGGCGACTGGATGTGAGCTGAGTAAAGATGATGAATCTACTAAAGCTGATTAGAGAAAATACAAATCTATGATTGGTGGGTTGTTGTATCTGACTACTACCAGATCAGATATTATGCATGCAATATGTTTAGTTTCCATATTTCAAGTAGATCCTAAAGAGGCACATGTTATAGTTGTAAAGAGGATATTCAGATATCTTAAAGGTACACCAGATTATGGCTTATGGTATCCTAAGGATGTTTATTTCACCTTAAGTGCTTATACCAATGCAGATTGGGCTAGTTGTGTGGATGATCAGAAGAGTACCAATGGAGGTTTTTTCTTTCTTGGTGGAAGATTGGTTTTTTGGCTGAGTAAAAAATAAGACTCGGTTTCTTTATCCACTATAGAGGAAGAATATATTGTTGTAGCATCCTGTTGCACACAGGTTTATGGATGAAGTAAACTCTGAAAGACATTGGAGTGATATGTGATGAGCCTATTCCTATTTTTTGTGAAAACATAAGTGTTATAAATATTTCAAAGAATCTAGTGATACATTCAAGAACAAAACACATATCTATTAGATATCATTTTATAAGAAAGAAGGTGTTGGAGAATAAGTCAGGTTGGAGTATGTGTCAACAAAGGAACAAATTGCAGATCTATTTACTAAGGCTCTTTTGAAGGATACTTTTGAGTATCTTAGGGAAAGTTTGGAGGTCATTGGCCCTCTAAACTAGGTGCACATGGAGGTGCATCAGTCTAGTGAATTCAAAGATTCTCCATTTATTTGGATAGATGAATGGGTCTACCCCATAGGGGGAGTAGAAAGTTTTTCATTGTTGCAATATGAGTTGAATAGGTGTAATCCTAAGGGAGGAGTAATCAGAGCTTTTGATCTTTTCCATTGATTTCAAAGGGGGGGAGAAATTCATGTGGAAAACAATAAGAAAAGAAAGAAAAGGTGTTCTCCAAGAATATTGTGTAGGTTGATGTCTTTGATGGTTTTTCACATCATGTGTTGTAATCAATGACAAAGGGGGAGATTGTTGCAAGTATGAGCAAGTTTGGTTGTGTTGTCATTAATGTTTTCATTGATGTGAACACAGTTTAGTATGTTGTAGATTGTGTTGGGCTTGCTGTTGCACCAAAAGGTCAACCTGTCAATGCCTAATACAAGCATCAGTTAAGATCCATACGTGGTGGTTATACCATGTCACAAACCCAAGTGTTGTGCTAAAAGGAAGACCAAGGGACACACCATCTTGCAACAATCCCCCCCAACACAAGTAAGGTATTTGAACCTATGACCAGCTCAAATACCAATTGTTCGCCTTGCCGTTGCACCAAAAGGTCAACCTGTCAATGCCTGATACAAGCATTAGTTAAGATCCATAGGAGATGGTTAGACCATGTCACAAATCCAAGCATTGTGCTGAAAGGAAGACCAAGGGACACACCATCTTCTAAAAAATTGTGCATGTATAGTTGAGATGTTCTTGAGATGTGAGTACATGGACCTATATTTATAATGTTGTAGATGTGTTGAAACAATGGGTTTCCAAGTGATTTTGAGAAAATTGATAAAAAGAGAAATCAAATTTATGTATGTGTTCAAAATGTGCTCTGGTATGTGCTCCATGTTTCTTTTGTGTTGATCATAGGCTTGTGCGGATATGAAGAGTTTTTGATGATGATTTGACGGTGATATCTACTGATTTGTAGCTATGAACCTAGATCGTACACCTGCAATAGCACAAGAAACAAACAACAAATTAGATCGAATGCAAGCTAGAATGTAGGTTCGTCAAGAAAATCATTTAAATTGCAAGAGAGAGGAAATGAAATAAAGAACACAACCAAACTTAAAACATATCAAATCCTAATATAAAGCATATCAAACTCTTAATCTCTTGAGGTAATTGGTGTCAATTTGATATGAAAATTACCCCTTTCCCAACTCCAATGATGCAATGGTGAATTGATGATGAAAGTTGATCCAATTTGATGAAGAGTGATGAGTGCTCCAAGATAAAAATCTGCATAACCTAGCTATAAACTCAATGATATGGATAAATATTGCTAAAGATTTGAGTATAGTAAGTTTACTCAAATTGTGGATGAGCTCTTTATTTATAGAAAGAAAGAGTTGAAGATTGAAAGATAGGATGAATATGGGACAAAAGATAAACCAATGACATGATGCCATTTTTCCAAATGTGAGTGGATGGAGGATGTGCAATTTTTGATGAATGTGCCAATAAATGCCAATATTTGAATTTTGAAATTGTATTAATGACAAGGTGGAGGGAGATTCATATGGAGTTATGGCCACTTGGCTCAATGAAAAAGGACTTGTAAGAGGGAATGAATTCCTTGTTGGAAGGAAAAAGTCCACTTAGATTTGAATTTCAAACTTGAAGAATATTCCTCCTTTATGCCATGTTGAAGATAAATAGAGATTTAATAATAACTCTATTTTCATGTGCAAGTGGCAAAAGATGGAGGATGGGACATGAGAAGAGATTAAATTAATCAAGGTTAATTAATTTAATGAATGATTAAATGATGTGACCTATTTGACTTAAATTTATGGATTGATTTAAATCAAATATGAGAAAATATGATTTAAAGATTTAGTTAAATAAATATATTTTTATTTATTTAGCTAAAGGGGCTTATGTTAGCTTAAATTAAAAAAAGGTTTAATTTATTTAACTTAATAGATAGAATTTAGAGATTTAATCAAATAAAATTGATTATTTAATTAAATAGGGATAATTTGACCAAACTGGTTATTTTAATTATCGATAAAGGATGACTTAATTAGATAACTGATTTATTTAATTAAGAGAGGAATATTGATGAATTTAATCAAATAAAGACATTTGATTAAATGGTTAGACCGAAGGATGATTCAGGATGAAGTGATGTTAGTGGTTAGAATCATATGTCCAATGCCAATTAGTACATTTTACATGTTTACAATAGCTTCTAGTTTGATGGAATGTGAAAGATGTGTTCACTGGTGTGTGAACTATTCTAGCAGAGTTGGATTTTTGTGGATTGGGAGAAATGTTTCTACTTTGAATTCTTCTGTTGTTTTTTTTCAAGCCTTGTGGGTCTAGAATATGTCTTGTAATGGTTTTATTTGGGTTCTGGTAAAGATGTTTGTGGTTTGGTGATCTGAAAGTTGAGTTTCAGAGTTGTATGTATTTGCAATGTCTAGATGATCTGATGGAAGGAGTTCTGTATTTTAAGGTTGTTACACTTGATGTGGATGTATCTAAAGGAACCTGAGAAGTGTTCTCATGCATAATGAAGCCTTTTACATTGTCCATGTGTTATCTTCTTGTTGGGAAGTGTGTACTTCAATGTTCATTTGTGTTTTCATTAGGTTTGTCTAACTTGGTGTTTACACTTTATTTAAAAAATTAAAATTTAGTTAAGGAATCATGTGGTTGATCCGAGACATTATTTTTGGTCTTGGTTAAGTATTTAATTGGCCCACTCTCATTCCTTTCCACCGTGGGAATGTTGATTTTCTGACCTAATTTGAATTTATGAAATGAAGCTTATGTGGCTGACCTTGGAGAAAGTTTCTAAGGTTGAAGATGGTATAAATGCAAGTAGAGATGTGAAGAATTGGATGATGCAAAGTAATGAAGTAAGGCACAAGTGAAGAGCAGAAGTGTGTGAAAGTAAGTTGAGGTAGAAATATTTCATTGTGTTAGATTCTTGAAGGCAGTGAGCTGAAGGTTTCTGCAATATTTTGCTCAAGGCTGTGGATGTGTGTAAATTATTGTTGTGGATCTTTTGTTTTCTTTTGTATCTATAAGTAGTGAGCATCCCTATTGGATAGTGAATCATTTCTATAGGCAGTGAGCCCTTGGAAGTGATCCTTTGTATTCAGTTTTGCTATCTCTTTATATTGTGAGTTAATCCTCACCGTAATTTTTCCCTCATTTGGTTTTCCACGTAAAATTTGGTGTTCCTTGTGTGGATTTTGCTTTCTATTATTTGAATTTCATGTGAATACTTAATAATAGAACAGTGTGGTTGTGAAATTTATAAGTGTTGAAGTTTTGAGTTTAAATTTGGTGACAAATGATTCACCCCCCTCTCAATTGTCTTTCACCTTTTAACGTCATCTATAGTAGCACCAAGTCCTTGCATTCTGGCCTATATCTCATCCAATCTCTATACATAAGCTTTGACATTCTCATCTTTAGACATGTGTAGAAGCTCAAACTATCTCTCCAAATTATGTATTTTTTCCTCTTTGTCTCTTTCATCACCTTTATGCACCCTTTCCAAAGCATCCTAGACTTCCTTAGCATTCTTTATATTATGAACATTAATCAACTTGAAATGTACTAGACCATTCTTCAAAATGTACTTCGCCTTATTGTTCACTTCATGTGCTTTGATCTCATTAGCCATACTTAGACCATTAGTAGAAGGAGTGTAAAGATTCTTGTAAGCTCTCTCCACATCATATATGCAAAACTCCAGATATTCTTCCATCAATATTTTCTAGATAGCATAATTAGTTCCATTGAACCTTGGATAATCATAAGTCATTTTACCAACCATCCTAGACCTTCCTCAAGCGGTAAATCTCTTCACCAAGGAACCAATCTCTAATACCAATCATTGAAAAAGAAAACTAAGAGGGGATGCAAATTAGTTGTCATAGATTTAAACCTTAATTCATCCATCAGAACTAATCCTTAATACTGCTTAAATGATTAAACATTAAATACTAGTGTAGAAACTAAAAACTATCACATAAACACAATAACACCAAATTTACGTGGAAAACCCAATAAGGGAAAAACCACAACTTGAGGATTAACTCACACTATAGAGAACATCAAAACCGATTACAAGAGGATCACTGCCTAAGAAACAAGCTCATTGCCAAAAAAAGATTCACTTTCTGGACCGGGACTCACTATCGACTAGGGATAACACCCAAAGGGCCCATTGCCACAAAGATACAAAGAAGATAGAAGAGATACATTACAAAGAGAAGACAATCTCAATGCAATAGATAAATCCACCATAATTTTCTCAACCACTTGCAGATATGCATGAATGATAGAGTACACCTTCTACTCACTACATTCAAAAACTCAAAATTTAGGCTTCACACTGATCCTCCACACTTGCATCACAAAAACTCACTAATTTGCATCAATCTCGCATCTATCTACTCTATTTCTTTGCACTTATCTCTTTTTCCTCTTTCTATGCTCTATTCACCACTAACTCATCATGTATTTATACCCTCTTCAACTTTGAAACATATCCAAATTTGGCCATCCAAATTCAAATTCAAATTAGGTTGACACAAAAACATCCTATGATTGCATTAGAATGAGGGCAACCCAAAAACACGCTTCATAAGGACTTAAATAGATCCAACATGCTTCATCAACTCTGAAGATAGTATTTAACACAAGGTCAACCAAACCAGTGTAAAACACATAGAATAATTAAGCATGAACCTTCTAGATACCAAAATTATCTTCAATACAATCAAAACAACTCAACTCTAGAACTGCAAGTCATAAGACTTTAACAAAGAGAAATCCGAACCAACAACATTTCTCCTGAACCTCAACCAAAACACAGAAAACCATAGTTCACAACTAGTGAACATAACTCACACTGTACAATGAATCAACAACTAAAAATATGGATGTAGCAACTTCCAACAACCATGGCCAACATATCTGAACCACACAAACATAGGAGCAAATCATGGAGCAAAACCTAAAGTAACCATTGAACACCTACAATCTTTCTTCAATAAATTTTTCTCAATATCCTTGACATATACATCCAATAACAAGAATCCATGACACTAATTCCAATAGCAATTGGTCGATAACCAATTAACCAGTTGACATTAATGACAACACCTTCATTCTTTCCATTCTTGCAATAATCTCTCCCTTTGTCATTGATGGCAACACATGATGTGAAAAACCATCAAAGACACAATACTAGCTCTGAATACACTTCCCAAGATTTTTCTTTTTGTTCCTTTTCAGTTTCTCCCCCTTAATAGACAGTCTTTAATATTCTGTCTTTTTTTTCACATGCTTCCTCTCCTTTTTCACATGCTTTCTCTCCTTTTTCACATGCTTCCTCTCCCCCTTTGACATCAATCAAAAAGGAAAAATATATTTTACATTGATTTCCCATTTGACATAAGAAATAAATTACTCTTAATGACAACACCTGACACTACTTGCTCCCCCTAAGAGGTAGCCACCAAAACATCAGTCCAGAAGAAAGATAGATCCATAGATCCACTAGACTGATGCATCTCCTTATACATATAGTTCAAGAAAGTAGAGGAAATGACACCTAACTTCTCCCAGAGATTCTCAGAAGTATCCTTAGGAATATCCTTCATAATTATATCAACAATCTAATCCTTCTTCGAAACATACTAAAGATTTACTTCATTCTTCATGACCTTATCTCTCAAGAAATAGTACCTGATAGATATGTACTTCATTTTTTAGTGCATCATGAGATTCTTTGAAATGTTGATTGCACTTGTATTATCATAGAAGATAGAAATAGTATCATCATATGCCATTGTGATATATTTCAATGTCTATTTCATCCTATTGTGCAATTTTTGCACACATGCCCCGTCGGAGGCTAGGACCCTCTTTTTCTCGTTTTGTTTATTCATTTTCCCTAGGGTCCTGACCTTTTCCCCTTAATGGATAGGTCTCTTAGTCTTGGTCATGTTTCACCCATAGTGCTTAATGATTAATTTATATTTGAGATGTATTTTGCAACATTATGACATTACCTTTACTCCTTGAGGTATGCCATAGCTTGAAATTCCAACTTGTAGGGAAAATTTGGATAAGTATGAGAAGGTTCGGTAAATCTGAGGTAGCTTGGATTACCTGAGCCTCATTCCCACCAAAAAATATGAGCTACCTAGGATTTTCAGACTCTGAGGTCATTTTGCATACCCAATTCTTTTAAAGGTGTCTTTTCACACATTTATTATGCACCTTAATGGATTTAAAATTCCCAAAAGGTGAATATAAGTCACATTTGAGATATCTTGGAGGTCATTATTGCATTGTGCTTGTTTGATTTTGATAAGGGTCGCCTCCAACTCATGTGTTGATTGAACTCTACAATTGGGATTGTGTACTCAGATCATAACTCCTGGGTTTTCGAGGCTTTCCAATGCAACCTTCCTTCTTGTGTGACATTTCAATTGTCAGGTTGGGGGGTTTTATATCATTTAGTTTCTCATTTCTCCTTCTAGGGTTTTGTTCTTTAAAGATGTAATTCAATGGGGATTGTTGTTGAGTATATTCAAGATAGATTGAGTGATTGAGTATGTTGAAAATCTTTAAGATTTGTCCTTTGCATTGTGTTTGCATGATTGATAACAAATTTAGGAGTATCACCCTATCTTAGAGTTGGCATGAAACCCTAAAATTCCCTAAACCATAGTTTTAGATTATACATTTGATGAGAGGATCAAGTGATCATTATCCAAAGTTTTGAATCTAAATCATCAAGAGTCTACATCGATTTAAATTCAAGGAAGTGAATGTTTAATCATTTCAACATCAAACAAACTGGACACTTAGTGAAATTTTGCATCTAAACAAAATACTCAAAAAATTTGAGGTAGCTCAGATTTCTCAAGCCCCCTTGGATTTTTAGGATCATGTGCATGACTTAAATCCTATAGTCAAAAATACTAAAGCCCTTACACTTAGCAATAATTTGAGCTTAGCTTGTATTCAATGATTCTGAGCTAGCTTGGATTTACTATATCTCAGTTCAGTTAGAGAATCCAAGTCACCTAGCAATACTTGAGCCTCATGAATCTACAAGTGTCTAATGAGTGTGATGAATTGAGCCTCGATGAAGATGATTGGAATATGATACTAAAGCAATTAATAATTGAATGTACTTGATTGTGTTAAAAACTCCATCTCATTTCATGATTCTAAGTCAAAAGGTGCCCAGTGTGCAATGTTCAGGGAATCTGAGCTTTCTTAGATTACTCAAGCTCAAGTTTGGCCGGGGAATCTAATCTCCATTAGATTTTTTGACAATTCTCCTTTAGTTTCAAATTTTCAAATGTTAATGATAGATGAGTTTGTACATGGTTTTGCATGATATTCATGGTTGAGTATTGATTAATTTGAATGAGATTTATTTACACATCTTTGCATAATTTGATATTGAGATCTCATTGCATTACAATCCAGGATTCGTATTGCACTTAATGATGTTATTTTGCATATACTGATAAATCTTTTTGAATAAATGGCATAAATTGATAAGTAATGTTATTATCTACATTTGGGTGATTAGTGGCTTTCTCTAACAGATGCGGGAAAAATTGAGTCTAGACAAGACATCCAAATCAAAGGCTGCTTTAGTATAGGAGTAGGTGAGAAGAAGAGCGAAAAGGATGAAGTGTGATTTCAAGGGCATATGGCCATAATCCAAGATTGCTTCTACCTAGTCAAATATTGCAGACACTAACATGGGACATGTGGACTAGGATGATTTCCAACAAAGGATGTATGGAAATGTACCAGCTCAATTGGCTCAGATCATCACTCATACTGGTTTGGCTAAAGCTCCAGGGTTCCCTCCAACACAACCTTACCCAGAACTAGTTTTAGAATGTGTGAAGCATTATGACTCCAACACAAAGATTATAGTTGGACCAGAGGGAAGAGTCATGAAAAATATTACTGAAGAATCCATTGTAGAGGTATTCAATATTGCTTCACACCATAAGCTTATTAAGGAGATAAACATTGGGGAAGAAATGAAGTTCTATAATGAATACCCCAGCAGAGCTTTGGAAATCATGAACAACTCCTAGATATTGAAGCCCAAACCACACTATTCTAAGTTGCCTAAACAATTGCATAGAAGTGATTTCAAGATGGAGTATCATGATGTTATCACTCTCCTGGGTAGGGTAATGGGAGTAGAAGAGGCTTACATCTTCCACAATTGGATGTTCTACCCCATCAAACAAATTATGGCTAGGAAGCATTATCCTTAGGATAGAATCATAAGAAACAACTTAGATTCCCAATTAAGAAGTGTGCAAGAGACCAATAGATTTACAATGACTTCATATCTTGTATACATGTTGGCAAGAAAAAATAAGTATAAAGGTCTTTGTTGCAAAGGGATTGTAGGGAAGGATGGGATATGGGACATATAACCACAATTGCAACATAGAACAACCAATTATAGGAGAGAAAATGATGAACTTTTCATGTACATTCCTAGGTTGTTGTAGTATGCTATCCATGTCAGAGTCTCTGTTGATGCAATGGATTTGATTAAGCAATATGGGAAATGGTTTATTCAGTTCCAAAGATTCACATACATCCAAATACAAGGTTCCCCTATTGTCCCAATCAAACTACCTTGGTACCCAACTAACAAACTTCTATTATTGGAGATGAACAAGCAAATGATAGCATTTTTGGAAATTCTACAAAAGGGTCTGCATAAGAATGGGCTAGGGGAAGAATTCCCACTAAGAATTGGAACTCTAGAAGTTTTCCCATCTATCCAAAGTGCTCAATACTTAGAGAAAGATATGGCCCAATTTGAATTATACTCCCATACCAATAGGGATAACTTTGATCCCTATGGAAAGGCACACAAGCAAGCCAATAGAGGATCTAGACATAAAGACCACATAGAGGACTATTGGGCCAAATGCAAAGATGAATTTGATGTCATCAGGAGAATATTTTCTTGGTTACCACTCAAATTAATAAGACTCTACAAAGTGGTAGAGATACTAGATCAAGTGCAAGATGATGAGGTTAACCTAGTCCAGGAACATGACTATGAGCCTTTCAGGAATAAACCCTTGCCTCAAATAAACTGGTCAGAGGAAGAAGTAACAGATCTAGATCAAGTGACTAAACCAGTAAAGAGGTATTCAAGACACTGGGTTAAGCATCAACTGCAAAAGTTGGAAGCTGAGGGCACCAAATTCATCTATGATTTGATGGGGGATATGGAATCCAAATCTGAGGAGGAAGAAGTTGAAAAGGATGTTACTTTTGAGCCTCATGATGAATAATGAAATGAAGAAGATAGAACTGTGTCAATAAAAAGAAAAACGAGGAGCCAGAAATAGGCTAAATAGGGTGAAAAACCATCTCCAAAACAAAGAAGATGAGACCTCATAGCCAGTAAGAAAGAGAAAGTTGGTCACTAAGGGCCAGAAATTTTCCAAGCCTAGGAAAGGCATCTCTTCCACTAATGCTCCCTCCTCAGTTAAGGTTATTGACTTAGAAAGATTAGGGGAAAAGCCCCAACTGTATGTTATGAGAAATTATCCTAAGCATAAAACATCCCCTGTAGCTAAGACAAAGACTATAGAGAAAGAGGTGCCAATTGAAGAGGCACCTACAAATGATAATGCCATGAGAGAAACTATACGAAATAATTCTCCCCTTCCTTCTCCTCCTCACAACGTTCATATTTCAGAAGAAGCAATACATGAGGAGGGAAACATATCAAATGATCCTGAGGGGCATGAATCTAAAGATAAGGAGGTTTATACTCCTAAAAGTGGAGAATAGAGAGAGTTTGTGCAGAAAATTAGGCAATCAACCTTTGGAGCCCAAACCAAAAACATAGAGTCAGAGGTAATTCAAGATATACCATCTAAATCCCTAGAAAAGAAAGTGTTGAGTGAGCGAGAAGATCAACCAGAAATGGAGAAAAATGTTGAGGAAAATGTTGTTAATAGTCTAAATAAAGAGATAGAAACTGAACCTGTTGTCCTAGACTGGATAAAAGAAAAGCTTAAAAGAAGCCAATAATAGTCCAAGAAGAAACTCCTAGCTAGGAAATTTTTTTGGAACAATGGGGATAGCCCAAGTAGAGGAAAAGACCTAGGACAGTTTCAAATTTTTCAAAATATGAGTTTAATAACAGAGTCATTCATGTAGTTGTTCCTACAAAAGATAAGTTCAAGGATGAGGTGACACCCATTGATTACAAGGTACAAACCATTAATCTAGGTCCAACTACCAAGGAACAAGAGAAGGAAGAATTCCAAGAATCCTCTTAGGCCATTTTGAGAAGACTGGATAAAGAAACTAAGGAAAAGGAGAAATTGCAAAAGCAACTTAGTGATGTCTATAAATATGTCCAATATTTAGTGAGGCCTCTACAAACTACTAGCAGTGACAACACCATTCTTGAAGGATTGTTACCAAAGAAAGCATTTTTAGAAATTGAGAGATTGAAGTCCTCTGTTCATAGCACTCAAGGGTAGTTACATGATGTCAGTAGCAGGGGAGATGAATCAATTGATCAAATCTTCAATATCCATGGTAAGGTTGTTGAATTTCTAGAGGACACTTCCTAGTTTGCTTCAAATTGCAATAAGGCTAATGAATCAACTATTGGAGAGTTGAAGAAAATCTTACAGGTGCCTAAAGGATGAATTGGCCAAGATTAAAAATTTTACTTCAGATGAAATTGGTAAGGTTAAGGATTGGATAAAAGTTTTGAATTATAGAAAAGAGCTCCTCTCTAAGGCCTTAAAGAAGATAATGAAGCTACAGGGAAAAATGAAGGATATATATGATAGTTGTATTAGTTTTCTAGAAATAATGACTTAGAGAAAGAAGTTTGGTCAAAAGAACATTAACATCAATAGATTACAGGCATGGTGGCATAAAATTTATGCCCCTTATAATAGTGATCATATAACGAAAGACAATTTAGAAGATGCAGCTATATATATATCTAAAAATGGGATAAATATCATGAGTTACACATTGAATGGAATAAAATGATGCCCTGGTATTTAGAAGAATACAAAACTTATAAGACAAGAGTTAAATTTATTCCAGTTCCTGATCCAGCAGTCATGTGGGAGATATTGGAAGAGGTCAAAGAATTATCCAGTAAATTAGAGGCCAATAAAGAAGGAGAAAATAGGCAATAGGTAGCCACCTAGAACAATGTGCTAGTCATGTGACTTTGCCAGGAGGGACAAACTAGGAGTCTGTGCCAGCTAGATAATGCTTCCAAAAGAGTCTAGATCGACCTAGATTTTGTTTTATGATAATTAAATGTAATTTTATTTCATAAAGACACTCTATGTCGACCTGTTTGGCCAGCCTACTTTTTGTAACCCTAATTTTGGGCTGACCTAATCTAACTTCTCTATAAATTGAGGCCCCGACTTCATCTGAACAAGGTTAGACATAGTTGCAATAGGTAGAATTGAGCAAGGAGTTAATTTTTTTAAGATCAAGTGTTGAAACATTGCTGATACTTGAATTGTTGCAAACTTGGGTGATTCAATATAAGACATTGTTTTTTGGTGCTCTTTCTTATGTTATTCACTTTTCATGGTTCTTTTTTTTCCAGATCTTTGAGAAATTTCTTTAAAGTTGTGGTTGCATGTTATATTTTAGATTTAGATGTGATGTAAATGTGTTAATGGTTTAATATTTGAGGTGTTTGAGAAATCCTTGTTCCATACTTTTAGAAGCTTGTAGATTGTAGGTTGTTGTGTAAAGTTAGCCTGGGCCTAAAATTTGTGTGTTAAGTTCAACTGTGGGTATTTATTCATTTCAATTATAAAATAAGGCTGATTTGTGTGAATGCTCCATGATCTGAAAATATTTATTTCCTTAGAAGATTGCACTGTTTCTGTGAGATTGCAGGTTTAATCTGGGTTAAGCAGGAATTAGTTTTGAAGGATTGGTCCACTTTGAGTGTTTGATTGTTTACACAATTGGTCTGAGGTTTAGTTTAGAAATCTCTCTAAACCCTTTATCTTTTGTTGTTTCTTTTAAAAATCTAGGTTAGTTTTAGGATTGAAAGCATCAACATATTGGTTTGAAGTTTCCAACATTTGTTTTGTAAGGCCCCTTGTGATTACCAACATTTTAACATTTATCACTGAGTTGTTTTTGCATTGCTAAGACCTGACATTAGAGACATTGGGGCTATCTCTTGAGGCTTGCTGATAGATATTTACCTTTCAAGAGAGATAGGATATCATATTCTGTCTGAGTTTTTGCTATGCAAAAAACACCATCAATAGATTGGCGCTAGAAGGAGGTCCTCAATAAGCAAGCTGGAGTGTTTTCTATCTGTAATTTCTCCTCAAAGGTTTCAAAGAAGAACCAGATCTACACCAGTGGAGGAAGATTTCTAGGAATTACAAGCCCCTACTAGGTCAAGAAGGAGTAGAATAAGTGGAGAATCATCATCTAATCCACCATTTCCATCCTCTCCATCATCCTCACCCTCTTCCAGCCCATCCTGTCTGATTCTAAAGTCATTCCCATTCAATAGCCCCAGCCAGCTATTAATCAACCACTACCACCTCCACCTCCACCTGTGGCTTTCTTGGCAAACAAACCTTCACCCCTATCTTCTAACAACTACAATGCCATGCCAAAGAATCTTGAACATTTCTACTCCAAGTTTCATGTCAATGGCCTTAATAAGATAGCTGAAGAACACATTAGGATTTTCTAGACCTACCTCAGGAATAGGGGAATTAATCATGAAGATGTTGCATGTATACTCTTCCCATATTCCATAGGAGAAGATGATTTTTACTAGTATAATCATTTGCTTGTTGGGTCCATCCACAATTGGACTGAACTTGAGAATGCATTTCTATAGAAGTTTAAAATTCCTATTAGTGCTAACAAGTTGTATTTATAGTTCACTAAGGTTAAGAGGAAAGTTAATGAGCCAATAGGGTCATTCAACAATAGATTCCATTGTGCATACACTAGGTTATAGGCCCCGTATGTTGTGGATAATGCTACTTCCCTAGGGGTTTACTATGAAGCCCTTGATAGCCTTACAACCACCTTCCTCAAATGGAGACCTAACCCTCCTAACACTTTGCTTGATGCTTATACGGAGGCTATCAAAGTTAGTACAAATTTGAGGCAAAATTTGTGAGGACCTTTGCCGTCATTGGGGCTAGTTGCTCATCCTAGATAAATTCAAGCACTTAATCAAGCTTTGACCAATCATACACCCATGATGAATCTAGTACCTCAACTGCCTCTGGTCCCACATCTAGGTCCTCTTATGAATCAAGCCCCACCTATGCCTAGTTATCATCAGAATGTTAATTAGCCCCTCAATCCACAACAGTAGTCTAATTTCCCCACTTATCTATAGAATTTTGAGGTACTGAATCAGTCACTCAACTCAGGGACACCACCAGGATATTCTCAGAACAATGTAGGATTTGCATCTTATAGTAGTCCTAGCAAAGAGAGGCTAGATGAGCTGATAGAACAAGTCAAGAAACTAAATATGGAAGTAACTTATTTGAGGAACCAAAACAGTCAAATTTAGGCTACCCAGAGAAATATGCAAACCAACTACAATAGGGAAAATAGGGATTTTGCACAAGGGCATGGACAAAACTTTGATAGAGGGCAGTCATCTACACAAAACTTTGATAGAGGATAGTCAAGTGGACAAGGATTTCATAGAAGACAAACACCTAGGCAAAACAAAACATGGAATACAAGGCCAAATAATGGAGGTGTTCCTACCCCATTAGACCAACCCGATAATCAAGAAAAATATTCAAGTGATGTGTATTTAGCTGAGGCAGCTTTTTCAAGGTGGTGCAAAATCCACAAGACAAATCAACATTCTAAACTAGATTGCCTTGAGTTCTAGAATATTGCATCCATTTTTCAGTACGAGGTTGAGAATAATTCCAAAATCAAGAATTGGTACCATTTGGTCCTTATGATTCTCCAGTGTTGGTGTTGAATCATGCTCCTTTCCCACAAGGTGAAGAGAATGGACTAGAGCAAGAATCAAGTGAACCAAATGACAAGGTGGAACAAGTATGCAATGAAGATGAGATTTCACAATTGTTCAATGAAGGTACTAAGAATGATAATGGTCCTTTGGATGAGGAAGAAACTGACAATGAGGAGATCCAAATTTTCCAACAACGCACCAAAAAATATGATTTGAGGAATAGGAAAGTTGGTAATCCATTCACTACATCAATTCCTCCAAATAAATTCACTACCCACCTAACCCACATGCCAGTAACAATCCATCCTATCCTCATGTGCCAACAATATTTTTCAAAAGGAGGATAGTTTGATTCCTCTAAGGGAAAGAACATCGATGAAGGTAAGGATAAGTTGGTAGATTATCCTAAAGACACCCATGCTGACATGAGTACAAAACAATTGGGAAAATATGTAGCTGAGGAGCTCAAAATATTGAAGGTGAGTCTTTCTACTTTTGAATTGTTAAGGGTTCCTGCTATTAGAAATGCAGTCTTAGGAACTTTTAAAACCCATGTGGTCCCTCAAGATAGGATAGTTAATGAAGTAGTTGGGAGAACCCCTAGCTCACAAACACCAAAATATCAAAGTCAAGGGCAATCTAAAGATAAAGGAAAAGAAAAGGATAGGGGTCAAGTTGCACAAGTTGATACTCGTATAAGTTTATTTCAAGGAAAGACTGAAACTCCTCCTTTTCTAATTTTTGTTCACCTCTTTGGGAAAAACTTGCATAACTGCCTTTTAGACTCAAGAGCCTCCACAAATTTCATGCCTTTTTTTGTCTATAGAGCCCTAGGTATTACTCTTGAAGCTTCTCAATGAAAGGTCACTCAATTGGATAAGATAGAGGTGAATGTGGTAGGAAAACTTAATATTATTCCCATGCAAATTGCATCAAACCCTAGGATTCAACAAATCATCATCATTCAAGTGGCAGATATTCCTGATACATATGGTCTGATCCTAGGTAGGGATTTCACTAAGGCACTAAATGGATATGTGTCAACCAACCATTCTCACATGTGGCTTCCCTAGAAAGGAGTGCCAAACTAGATCAAGATTGAGAGGAAACCGAGAATGAAGTATGTGATCACTAAATATCAAAATACTTCAAATGAGATATTGGTATTAGAAGTTAGTTTAGGGAATTATGTATTGGCCTCCTCTCCTCTAGAACCAAGCACAAATGAAATATTCATGCTGCAAAATTTACCCAAGGAGCTCACTTCAGAATCTAGCTACATTGGAGCATTAGTAGAATCAATAGAAGAAGAGGATGATCAAGAAGATGGCCAACTCAACCTATTGGATAGCTTTCAAGAGTTTATTCAAAAGTGCATAGAAGACCAAATCCAACTAGGTAGAGACATGAATTTCAAAGAATTACTTCTTCCAAACTGGTGCAGGGTCCATAATGCCTCTCAATCAAACTTAGAATGATGCCTTTTCCAAACAGTGGTGGAGAAAATACAAAGTTGCATCAATCAACCTCTAGCTATCAAGATAAGTGTACAAAGCATTAAAGATGATACTAAAGGTAAAAGGCCAATGCTTCTAGAAGAACCTTCAAGAAGCATCGAAGCTAATGAGGATAGAACGGAAGGATCAAGGACAGTTGGTTGTTAGACACTCAGATTTGATGGATCCAAGTCTAAACAAGGTGCTAGAGTTGGATTTGAGTTGATTAGTCCTAGAGGTAAAACCTTTTTTGTTGCTCACAAACTTCAATTCCATTGCACTAATAATGTAGCTAAATGTGAAGCCTTAATTCATGGACTGCTGATGACATTAAGAAAGAAAGTTAAAATTCTACAAGTTTTTGGAGATTCTAAGCTGGTAGTTTGGCAAGTCAGAAAGTAATTTTCATGTCATGACCGAAGTATAACTAATTACAGACATATATTTTGGGATCTTATTGAGAGGTTTGATCCTTTTAACATTCAATTAATAACTCGTAGCAAGAATCAAACAATAGATTCCCTGGCACAGGAAGCAAGCACTTTGCAACCCTTATCACTCTTTGGATTGAAGAAGTTCACTATGGAGCTCACTCCAGTACCCTTGGTGCCTGATAATGTAACCAATTTTTAGGTGTTTGAAGA
This sequence comes from Sequoia sempervirens, assembly GCA_007258455.2. NCBI lineage: Eukaryota > Viridiplantae > Streptophyta > Pinopsida > Cupressales > Cupressaceae > Sequoia > Sequoia sempervirens. The sequence goes on along the minus strand of VDFB02358134.1, from coordinate 217,737,591 downwards.
TGACAAGAATATTCTTGATTTCATTACAAGATCTGATGTGTTTACTTCTTAGATAATTGATGAGGTGGAACCCCAGGAAGCAGAAATGGAATTGGAAGGAGTTATCAACTTGAAATCAACACCATTCCAAGAGGGATGGTACAATTAGAAAGATTTTTTGATCTGGACAAAATAAAGGATCAAGAATAACAAAGAAAAAAGGAGTCCATTAGCAACTAGTGTGATAAATATAATATGGGGACTCTAGACAATGTTAAGAATGTTTTTATCAAGAAGGTGTGTACTCCAAAAGAAAAGAGGGCAATAATTGATGAACTTCATGCATATCAATACGTCATAGCCTAGAGTTATGAAGATCTAAAAACATATGATACTTTGATTATTACATACACTATTCCTCTTAAGCTAGGTGCCAAGCCATTTAGGAAAAGACAAAGACCAATTAATGCCTTGTTGGAACCAATTATCTAGAAAGAAGTACATAAGTTATTGTCTACTCACATCATATTTCTAGTTAGGCACTCTACTTGGGTCGCTAATTTGGTTTTGTTGGCCTTGTCGTTGCACCAAAAGGTTGACTTGTCAATGTCTGATATAGTTAAGATCCACAGGAGGTGGTTAGACCATGTCACAAACCCAAGCATAGTGTTGCAAGGAAGACCAAGGGACACGCCATCTTGCAACAATCTCCCCCTAGCACAAATGAGGGGTTTGAACTTGTGACCAGCTCTGATACCAATTGTTGGCCTCGCCATTGCACCAAAAGGTTGACCTGTCAATGCCTAATACAAGTGTCAGTTAAGATCCACATGAGGCAGTTAGACCATGTCACAAACCCAAGCACTGTGCTACAAGGAAGACCAAGGGACACACCATCTTGCAACAGGTTCTAGTAAGGAAGAAAAATGGAGAAATCAAACTTTGTGTTCATGACTTCAAGAATCTTAGCAGGGCTTTAGAAAAGGACAACTACCTTGTCCCATCATTGGATGAGGTGTTAAAAATAATTAATGGATTCGAGATGATGTCCTTCTAGATGGATACTCAGGGTATAATTAGGTCATGGTGCAATATGAGGATAGACACAAGACTTCCTTCACCACAAAATGGGGTACCTTTACTTACAGGAAAATGCATTTCGAGTTAATCAATGTAGGGGAAAATTTTTAGAGGGCTATGGACATTTCCTTCAAGGATATCATTGGTAAGTGCATCATTATCTATATGGATGATTTAACAGTTTTCTTCAAGAAACGATGTGATCATATCATAGATTTGTGCAAAGTATTTCAAAGATGTAGAGAATTTGGTATTTCACTTAATCCTAAGAAGTGCATCTTTAGAGTTACTGAGGGGAAGTTGTTAGGACATGTTATCTCAGAAGAAGGAATATCTATTGATCCAAAATGAATAGAAGCTATACTAAAGATCCAACCTCCAGCCAATAAAAAGGAGATGAAATCCTTCTTTGGGAAAATCAACTTTGTCAGAAAGTTTATTACTGGATTTACAGAAATAGTTAAACCCCTGAATGCTATGTTGAAGCAAGATGCAAAAGTTGAATGGAGTGCTGAAGAAAAAGAGGCTTTTGCAAAAATTAAGAGGGAAATAGTTGATTCCCCAGTATTGGTGAGTCCGGATTATTCCAAGCCTTTCTATATAAATTCATTTGCATCTGATCATTCTTGTGTTGGTATGCTAACTCAGAAATAGGATCAAGGGAATGAGCACCCTATAGCTCTCATGAGTGCTCCATTAAAAGGTGTAGAATTGAGATATCCCAGTGTGGAAAAATAGGCTTATGCTCTAGTCAAAGGTGTGAATAAATTTAGGAACTACATCTTGAGAAATAAGGTTTTTGCAATAGTGCCAGATCCTGCAGTCAATCTCCTCCTGATGCAAAATGAATTGGAGGAATGGAGGGAAAAATGGGTTACCATGATGTAGGAGTATGACATCAAAATACAACCCATGAAGCTTGTGAGGGGGAAATTATTGACTAAGACTATGGCTGAAATTGGTCCTGATCTCACAGCCCAACAATGCCACCTTCAAGATGTCTCTCTAGATGAATGGTATGATGACATTTTCTATTATTTGTTGAATTAAAAGTGTCTTGACCATCTTGACACTGTACAATGGATAATGTTGCATTTGAAGAGTGACATCTATATGTTTAAAGGATCTATCTTATATAAGAGGAATCATGAAGGAATTTACCTTCGTTGTCTTGGAACATAAGAGGTTGCATGGGTGATGATAGAATTCCATGATAAGTATGGCACTGGCCATGGTTTTGGACTAGCTACTGCAAATCAGATCTTAAGGGTAGGGAATTATTGGCCCACTTTTTTTAAGGAGGCACACAATCATGTGAGAACCTGCCATGTGTGTCAAATTGCAACTACCAAGGAGAAGCATTCAACTCTTCCACTCTAGCTGGTAATTGGGTAAAACCATTTGTGCAGTGGGGATTGTACTTTATTGGTCCAATTAACCCACCCTCCTTTGTAGGCCATAGGTACATTCTTACTATAACTAATTATTTTACTAGGTGGATTGAAGCTCTTGCTTGTAAGAAGTATACTTCTAAAGTAGTGATCAATTTTCTAAAATTAGGTATTATTAATCATTTTGGTTTCCCTAATGCTTTAGTCTGCAATAATGGTCCTACATTTTCTTTGTTAAAGTTTTCTAGATGGGATTTTGATCATGGTATCATCATCAAGTTTTCTTCTAACTATTACCCACAAGGAAATGGTTTGGATGAGTCCACAAACAAGAATATTTTGACAGTAATCTATAATATTTTAGAGAGAAACCCCAAAGATTGGCACACCCAACTCAGATTTTCTCTCTAGAAAAATTGTACTAGACGCAATGCCTCTCTAGGAACCTCTCCTTATCATCTTGTGTATGGTCTTGAACCCGTATTCCTAATCTAGCTGAAAATCCCCACCTTGCAATTCATTAATGATTATTATGATGAAGGGGACAGATGTGAGGCTCATTTGGCTAAGCTTTTGCAACTTGAAGAGAAGAGAGATGAAGCATTAGAGAAATTTTCTAAGCACCAAGCGTCATTAAGAGATGGTTTGATTGAAAGGCCAAGGTGAAAGAATTTAGAATCTTTGATTTGGTCTTATATTGGGATACAACACATGACAAAAGGGGAGAACATGGAAAATTTTATAAGCTTTGGCTTGGCCCCTTCCAGATTTTAGAGATATTGGGAGATAATGCTTTTCATTTGAAAAATCTTACTCGAGAGGATGTCCCATTTCCTATCAATGGGAAGTATTTGAAGCATTACTTCCTGGCTTGAGTTTTTTGCAACTCTTCCTTGTACATAGTTAGTTTAGGGGTTGTTTTATTTTGGTTTACTCTTTGTTTTTTTTTTCTATTTTGGTTACTTTTTCTTTTCACTTTTGGTTAGTGTAGGTTTTCTTTAGGTTAGGTTCTGGTTTTCTTTATTTTTTCCTTTTTGGTCTTAGGTTCTCTTGTTCTCTTCCTGGAGCATTGTGTTCACACATAAATCATTATGTTATTAGGGATTGTTCCAAGTATTTCTTTTACAAACTCTAATCATCCTTCCAGAATAAGTTGGTGAAAATCCTTTACTTGGTGTCACATGTGCTAAATGGTTGAAGTGGATCACTCATTGGATTAGGTTAGTTCTAGAATGTGCTTGAGTCTTATACTTACATATACATCTTAAGAATTTTGAGGTTGTTGAAAGTTCCTTGCGAAATCTGGTCAAGTGAAAAATCCTATTTCTGCTTTAGTGCCACTGTGGTTCTCAGCCCTGAGTGTGAGCTTCATTACTTATAGGGTGAAAAGGAAAGTTTAAATGATCTTAAAGAATATCAAAAAAGGAAAAGAAAAGAAAATATTGAAAATCAAAAGCAAATATTCACCTCATCAGGAGTATCAGAATATCTCTACTGGGGCTATGGATTCCCACCTGGCAGTAGAGCTATGTTCGAGAGAACCATAGCGATAACCTCATTGGGGCTATGGATGCTTGACTGGTAGTGAGGCTCTATCCAGGTTGATTTTGGAGTTATAATATTTATGTAGCTTGATTAGACTGACCTTGGTTACCCTGCAGTAGTTAAGGGAGGGAAATGAAAACATTTGCACACACTTTGACTCTGGCATAGGAAGGACTTTCTTGTCCATGGGCTTTGAAACTCTATTTATGGTTAGCCCGATATGAGGATTGAAACCAAAGTTCTGGGTTCTTGATTCCAATTTTTCATCGAAATGCTCTGGAGCATTTCCCTAGCAAGAGTTACCATTTTTTGTGCAATTTTCACACACACGCCCTGCCAGAGGTTGGGACCCTCTTTTTCTTGTTTGGTTTGCTTGTTTTCCCTAGGGCCTTAACCTTTTCCCCTTAAGGGATAGGTCTCTTGGTCTTGGTATTGTTTCACCCATGGTGCTTAATGATTAATCTACATTTGAGATGTATTTTGCAACATTATGAAGTTACCTTTACTCCTTGAGGTCTTCCATAGCTCAAAATTCCAACTTGCAGGGAAAATTCAGCTAAGTATGAGCAGGTTCAATAAATTTGAGGTAGCTTGGATTACCAAAGCCTCATTTCAGTCGTAAAATCCAAGCTACCTCATATTTTTGAGTCTAACGTCTTTTTGCGTACCTGAGTCATTTAAAGGTGTCTTTTCACACATTTATTACGTTCCTTAATGGATTTCAAATTCTCAAAAGGTGAATATAAGTCACATTTGAGATATCTTGGAGGTCATTGTTTCATTGCACTTGTTTGAGTTTGAGAAGGGTCGCCTCCACCTCATGTGTTGATTGAGCTCCACAGTTGGGATTGTGTTCTCGGATCATCACTCCTAGGTTCTCGAGGGTTTCTAGTGCAACCTTCCTTCTTATGCAACATTTCAAGGTTGGTTTTTTGTTTTCTTTTAATGATTTTGATGAATCTTGTGCTTGATTGATGATTTATTTCAAACATATGTTTCGATTGTCAAGTTGGGGGCTTGTATATCATTTGGTTTCTCATTTCTCCTTCTAGGGTTTTGTTCTTTAAAGATGTAATTCAAAGGGGATTGTTGTTGAGTATATTCGAGATAGATTGAGTGATTGAGTATGTTGAAAATATTTAAGATTTTTTCCTTTACATTGCATTTGCATGATTGATAATGGAATTAGGAGTATCGCCCTATCTTAGAGTCGGCACGAAACCCTTAAATTCCCTAAACCCTAGTTTCATATTATACATTTGATGAGAGGATCAAGTGATCATTGTGAAAAAATTTGAATCTAAATCATCAAGAGTCTACATCAATTTAAATTCAAGGGAGTGAATGTTTAATCATTTCAACATCAAACAAACCAAACACTTAGTGAAATTGTGCATCTGAACAAAATACTCAAATTTTTTGAGGTAGCTCAGATTTTTTGAGCCTTAATCCACTTGGAAAATCTAAGCCTCCTTGGATTTTCCCAATCCTGTGCATGACTTGAATCCCAAAGTATGAAATATTAAAGCCCTTACACTTAGCAAGAATTTGAGCTCAACTTGTATTCAGTGATTCCATGCTAGCTCAAATTTATCAGATCTCAGTTCACTCAAAGAATCCAAGTCACCTAGCAATACCTGAGCCTCATGAATCTTTGACTGTCTAATGAGTGTGATGAATTGAGCCTCAACGAAGATGATTGGAATGTGATCCTAAAGTGATTAATACTTGAATGTACTTGATTGTGTTGAAAACTCCATCTCACTTCATGATTCTAAGTCAAAAGGTGCCTAGTGTACAAAGTTTGGGGAATTTGAGCTTGCTCAGATTACCCAAGCTCAAGTCTGGCTAAGGAATCCAAGCTCCCTTGGATTTTTTGACCTTTCTCCTTTAGTTTCAAATTTTCAAATGTTAATGATAAATGAGTTTTCACATTGGTTTGCATGATATTTATGGTTGGGTATTTATCAATTTGAATGAGATTTATTTACACATCTTTATGTAATCTAATAATGAGATCTCATTGCAATACAATCCAGGGTTCATATTGCACTTAATGATGTCATTTTGCATATACTGATAAATCTTCTTGAATGAATGGCATAAATTGATAAGTAATGTTATTATCTACATTTGGGTGATTAGTGTCTTTCTCTAACAAATGCAGGTAGAATTAAGCCCCAGACAAGACATCCAAATCAAATGCTACTTTAGTATAGGAGGAGGTGAGAAGAAGAGTGGAAAGGATGATGTATAATATTAATGACATATGGCCAAAATCCAAGATTGCTTCTACCTAGTCAAATATTGTAGACACAAACATGGGACATGTGGACTACGATGATTTCCAACAAAGGATGTATGGTAATGCAACAACTCAATTGGCTCAAATCATCATTCATACTAGTTTGGATCAACTAGAAAGGTTCCCTCCAACACAAATTTTTCCAAAACTGGTTTCAAAATGTGCAAAGCATTATGACTCCAACACAAGGATTATAGTTGGACCAGAGGGAAGATTCATGGAAAATCTTACTGAAGAATCCATTACAAAGGTAGTCAGTATTGCCTCACACCACAAGATTATTGAGGAGATAAACATTTGGGAAGAAATGAAGTTCAATGATGAATACCCTGATAGATCTTTGGAAATTATAAACAACTCTTAGATATTGAAGCCCAAACCACACTATTCTAAGTTGCCCAAACAATTACATAAAAGTGATTTGAAGATGGACTATCATGATGTTATCACTCTCTTGGGTAGGGTAATGGGAGTAGAAGAGGCTCACATCTTCCACAATTGGATGTTGTACCCCATCACACAAATTATGGTTGGTAAGTATTATCATTGGGCTAGAATCATAAGCAACAACTTAGATGCCCAATTAAGAAGTGTGAAAGAGACCAATAGATTTACAATGATTTCATATCTTGTATACATGTTGGCAAGAAAAACTAAGTATAATGGTCTCAATTGTAAAGGGACTATAGGGATGGATAGGATATGGGACATATACCCATAATTGCAACATAAAAAACCCAATTACAGGAGAGAAAATGATGCATTTTTCATGTACATTCCCAGGTTGTTGCAGGATGCTATCCATGTTAGAGTCTCTATTGATGCAATGGATTTGATTAAGCAATATGGGAAATGGTTTATTTAGTTTCAAATATTCACATACATCTAGATACAAGGTTCCCTTTTTGTCCCAATCAGACTACCCCGGTACCCAACTAACAAACTTCTATTATTGGAGATGACCAGGAAAATGATGGCATTCAAGGAAATTCTAAAAAATGATTTTCATAAGAAGGGGCTAGGGGCATAATTCCCACTAAGAATTTTAATTCTAGAAGCTTTCCCATCTATCCAAGGTGCTCAACACTCAAAGAAAGAGATGGCCCAATTTTAGTTATACTATCATACCAACAAGGATAACTTTGACCCCTATGGCAAGGCACATAAGTAGGCCAATAGAGGATTCAAACATAAAGACCACATAGAGGACTATTGGGCCAACTATAGAGATGAATTTGATGTCATCAGGAGAAGATTTTATAGGTTAACACTCAAATGAATAAGACTCTACAAAGTGGTAGAGGTACCAGATCAAGTGCAAGATGATGAGGTTAACCTAGTCTAGCAACATGACTATGAGACTTATAGGAACAAACCCTTGCCTCAAATAAACTGGTCAGAGGAAGAAGTAACAGATCTAGATCAAGTGATTGAACCGGTAAAAGGGTATTCAAGACACTGGGTTAAGAATCAAGTGCAAATGATGGAAGTTGAGGGCACCAAATTTACTTATGAATTGATGGGGGATATGGAATCACAAATTGAGGAAGAGGTAGAAGCTAAAAAGGATGATACTTCTGAGCCTGATGATGAAGGACATGAAGAAGATAGAATTGTGTCAATAAAAAAAAAGTGAGGAGATAGACACAGGCTAAATAGGGTGACAAACCATGTCCAAAAACAAATAAGGATCCTAAGGTCAATACTGCAACTAAAGAAGGTGAAACCTCACAGCTAGTAAGAGAGAGAAAGTTGGTCACTAAGGTCTAGAAATTGGCCAAGGCTAGGAAAGGCAGCTCTTCCACTGATGCTCCCTCCTCGGTTAAGGTTGTTGATGTAGAAAGCTCAAAGGAAAATACCCAAGTGTATGTTAGGAGAAATTATCCTAAGCATAAAACATCCCTTGTAGCTTAGACAAAGACTATAGAGAAAGAGGTGCAGATTGAAGAGGCACCTATAGATGATAATGCCATGAGAGTTGCTATAGGAAATAATTCTCCCCTTCCTTCTCCTCCTCACAATGTTTAGATTTCAGAAGAAGCAGTACATGAAGAGGGAAACATATCAAATTATCCTAAGGGGCATGAATCTAAAGATGAGGAGGTTTCTGCTACTAAAAGTGGAGAATGGAGAGAGTTTGTGCACAAAATCAGGCAATAAACCTCTCGAGCCCAAAGTAAAAATGTAGAGTTAGAGGTAATTCAAGATATACCATCTAAATCCCTAGAAAAGGAAGTGTTGAGTGAGCAAGAAGATCAACCAGAAATGGAGAAAAATGTTGAGTAAAATGTTGTTGATAGTCTAAATAAAAAGATAGAAACTGAACAACCTGTTGTCCCAGATTGGCTACAAGAAAAGCTCAGAAAAAATGCAATAATAGTCCAAGAAGAAACTCATAGCCAAGAAAAAATGTTCGAACAATGGGGACAACCCAAGTACAGGAAAAGAGCTAAGAAGATTTCAAAGTTTTTAAGAGATGAGTTTAATAAAAGATTCATTCATGCAGTTGTTCCTATAGAAGATAAGTTCAAGTATGAGGTGAGACCCACCAATTACAAGGTACAAACCATTAATTTGGGTCCAACTACCAAGGAACAGAAGAAGGAAGAATTCCAAGAATCCTCCTAGGCCATTTTAAGAAGATTGGATAAAGAATCTGAAGAAAAGGAGAAGTTGCAGAAGTAGCTTAGTGATGTCTATAAATATGTCCAGCATTTAATGAGGCCTCTATAAACTGCTAGCAGTGACAACACCATTCCTGAAGAATTGTACCCAATGGAAGCAATTTCAGAAATCGAGAGATTGAAGTTCTCTATTCATAGCACTCAAGGGTGGTTACATGATGTAAGTAGTAGGGGAGATTAATCAATTAAGAAAATCTTCAATATTCATGCTAAGGCTTCTGAATTTCTCGAGGACACTTCCCAATTTACTTCAGATTGCAATAAGGATGATGAATCAATTGTTGGAGAGTTGAAGAAAATTATACGAGTGCCTAAGGATGAATTGGCCAAGATGAACATTTTTACTTCAAATGAAATTGGTAAGGTTAAGAAGTGGATAGAAGTTTGGAATTATAGAAAAGAGCTCCTCTCTTAGGCCTTAAAGAAGATAATGAAGCTACAAGGAAAAATGAAGGAGATATATGATAGTTGTATTAGTTTTCTGGAAATAATGACTCAGAGGAGGAAGTTTGGTCCAAAGAACATGAACATCAATAGATTACAGGAATGGTGGCATGAAATTTATGCCCCTTCTAACAGTGCTCCTATTACCAAAGACAATCTAGAAGATGCAGCTATATATATCTCAAAACTGGATAAATATCATGAGTTACAGGTTGAATGGAATAAAATGATGGCTTGGTATTTAGAAGAATACAAAAATCATAAGACAAGAGTTAAATTTAATCCAGTTCCAAATCTAGCAGACATGGGGGAGATATTGGAAAAGGTCAAAGAATTATCCAATAAATTAGAGGCCAATAAAGAAGGAGAAAATAGCTAGTTGGCAGTAACCTAGTACAATGTGCCAGTCATGTGAATTTTAGCTAGGAGGTACAACCTAGGAGTCTATGCCAACTAGATAATGCTTCTAGAAGAGTCTAGGTCGACCTAGATTTTGTTTTATGATAATTAAATGTAATTTTATTTTATAAAAACACTCTAGTCCAACCTACTTTTTGTAACCCTAATTCTGGGCCGACCTAATGTAACTTCTCTATAAATTGAGGCCCTAGCTTCATTTGAAGGGGATTAGACATAGTTGGAATAGGGAGAATTGAGCAAGGAGTTAGTATTTTCTGAGAGAAAGTGTTGAAACATTGTGGATACTTGAATGGTTGCAAATTTGGGTGATTCAATATAAGTAAAGACACTGTTCTTTGGTGCTCTTTCTTATGTTATTCACTTTGCATCATTCTTGTTTTTCTAGATATTTGAGAAATTTCTTTAAAGTTGTGATTGCATGTTAGATTTTAGATTTAGATGTGATGCAATTGTGTTAACGGTTTAAGATTTGAGGTGTTTGAGCAATCATTGTTCCATACTTGTAGCAGCTTGTTGATTGTAGGTTGTTGTGTAAAGTTAGCCTGGGCCTAAAATTTGTGTGTTGAGTTCAATTGTGGGTATTTATTCATTTCAATTATAAAATAAGGTTGATTTGTGTGAATGATTCATGATCTAAAAATCTTTATTTCCTCAGAAGATTGCACTATTTTTGTGAGATTGTAGGTTTGATCTAGGTTAAGCAGGAATTAGTTTTGAAGGATTGGTCCACTTTGAGTGTTTGATTGTTTACATAGTTGGTCTTAGTTTTAGTCTAGAAATCTCTCTAAACCCTTTATCTTTTGTTGTTTCTTTTAAAAATATAGGTTAGTTTTAGGATTCAAAGCATCAACATATTGCAATATTTGATGAGTTTGAAGTTTCCAGCTTTATTTTGCAGGGCCCCTTGTGATTACCATCATTTTCACATTTATAACTAAGTTGTTTTTGTATTTTCAAGACATTTATCTCTTGAGGCATGTTAATAGAGATTTACATTTCAAGAGAGATAGGATATCATATTTTGTCTGAGTTGTTATTGTGCAAAAAACACCATCAACACATCCATAGAACTTGTATACATCAAGATACAACAACAATATACTCAGCTTCAACAGTAGACAAGGAGAATGAATCTTGCTTTTTACTCAACCATGTCACCAATCTGTAACCAAGAAAGAATGCACCACCACTTGTGCTCTTTCTTTCATCTATACATCCAACCCAATCTGCATTTGTATAGGCACTTAGAGTAAAATCAATATCTCTATGATACAATAATCCATAATCCAAAGTGCCATTCAAATATGTAAATATTCTTTTAACAGCAGCAACATGTGTTTCCTCATGATCTTGAAATCTAGTCACAAGACAAACAACATGAATAATATTGGGTCTATTAGCAATCGAATATAATAGTCCACCAATCATAGATCTATAGTTGCTTTGATCAGTCTTAGGTGAATCATCATTTTTTCCCAATTTGAAACTAGTCACTGATGAGGTAAAAATAACCTCATCATGATAATACCATAAAGACTAGGTTCATACATGCAAATCTCTATCCTTTTCCAATTAATTAAATTTTAGGAGAAATAATTGTTTAATTTTTAGTGAGAAATTGTATAAACTTTATTTCTTTTGATTTCTTGAAGTATTTTGCCAATACAGATTTAATGGGTTATTTTAAGTGTTTTGTAGATAATAATCGGTCAATCAAAGTTGCAGATTGAAGCATCCAGTCAGCACGTGCTCCAAAACAGGCTGAAGATATATGCTGGAAAGATGCTCCAAAACTTTAGGGTGATGGACCAAAGATGTAGTTACTCTTAAAGTTTTTATTTTTGTTATCCTTTGAATTAAAGACTTTATGGCTCGACTTGAGCCTCTTAAATACTGTGTAATAGTTTTTAAAGACATACGAGTTATCCGTAGATCTTTTTTAGATATTTTCAATGGTTATCCATACCATCTAAAATATAGGATATAGTTACAGTTTCTCTATAAAAGATATGATCTCTAGAAGTAAGATATACAGTGAAAAAGTAATGTTATACTGTTAGAATGTTTCGAGGTTTATGAATAAAGAGATTGTTATCTAAAAATTATGAGTTATGAGTTATGGATGATAATTATGGTTGATAGAAATGTTTTTGAAATAGTTGTGAATGTGAGCTGAGAATGAATGTGATAACCCACGAGTTGGCCACTTGACGGGAGTAGATAAGTGTTTTCTTTTATTATGATGTTGTTTTGTAGAAGAATTATTAAATTTACTATTATGAAATTTTAGTTCTAAAGTATTTGTTGCTTTTCACTTCCATACTTTCTATTATCAACTGTTAGAATCTTTATTGTTCATAAATTTTTTTATGGATTTCTATAATTTTTTCTACTTTTATAATTTTTCAGCTTCTTAGTTTAGTCATTTTTGTGATTTTCAATTTAGTTATTATGCTTTCTAAATCAGTTTTCTTACGCTTTTAGTTTAAACATTTCCTGTTTTCTTTGGAATAAATTACTTTATAGTTTAATAGTTAGAGAGTTTAAAGTTATAATTAATATTAAGTTGTTCTTAAAAGTTAGAAAACTTGAGGGAGATACTCCAGACTTCTTCTATTGCAAATTTCCTTGAACACTACCTAGTCAAAAATAAATAAATTATATTCTAAAGTAATGGGACCTAACAATAGCCTATCACTTTTTGGCGTCGTTGTTGGGGATCCCTTAGCTTCTTTTGCTTGAGTGTTAAATAGAACATTCCTAGAATACCTTTTTTAGGCCAAAAATACTATCTTTGGCTTCCTTTTCTACATGGTTAGGAAAAGAGGCCCTAATGGATGAGTTATACCAAAGACCCCTCCAAAATACATCTCAATTATACATAGGGAGGCCCAAGGTTCAAAAGACCACTCTGTCGATAAATTACTTGAGCCTAACCCACCTGAGGCTTTCCACTATTTCCTTGAAGATCATCGTGTCATACAACCTGTTGTGGAGGAGATTATTCTTGAAGAGAATATTCCTTTCAACATCATGGGAGATCGGAGGGCATAAGCTAACCGTAATGATGCCAACCATAATAACAATGATCCTCAACTACCTAGAACGTTCACTTATCATATTGCTCTGGATGCAGATGATGATACAATGATGAAAAACATCTCTCTAGCTTTCCTTCCAACCATCTATGGTTTATCTTCAGAAGACCCAAACCAATTTCTCTTTGAATTTAAGGTCCTTTGTCAAACCTATGACTATAAAAATGATAACCATAAACTGAAGTTGTTTCCTTCTACTTTGAAGGATTCAACCATGGGTTGGTTTATGGGATTACTATATGGAAGTACTACATCTTGGGAAGAAATGGAGACTGTGTTTTTGAATAAATATTAGAGTTATTGTAGGGTAAGTGATCGTAAGGAAGAGCTGTTTAAACTTAGGCAAAATGAGGATGAGAGTCTAGAGGACTATTTGGATAGGTTTATTTTCTTATCTAAATGATGTGGAGAAACAACCATTAGTGTTGAGATTCTCAAGACTATATTTCTTAAAGGACTCGATGATGATGCAAGAAGAAGTCTTGATTTAATGGGAAAAGGTGACGTGTCTCAGTTAAACCTTGAAGACATATGTGATTTGTGTCACAATTTTTCAAATACTCATGGAGGAATCCCAAAAACAAATCTTTTTAGAGGGAATAACGAGATAGGTAAGCTCTGAGAAGAAATAGAAAATCTTAAGACAGACATACTTGTCTAATTGAACACTACGTTGGATGGTATACAAGCAAAGACATGTAACCCTAAGACTTTGTCAATCTATTGTCCTAGGTATCAAAATAAACATCTTTTATGTGAGTGTCCTTTAGACAAGGTTAATGTTTGTCAAATTTGTGAGAAAAGCCACCCTACCAATTAATGTGAGCTTCTTACTAATCTTAAGAATACTAAGAAAAAAACTACTCATGTTGAAGAAGAAATAAATGTGCTAAATCAATGCCAGGGAGGTAATTTTTTTTATGGGTAGAATTCCAATCCTACATGGAGACCCTAGAACAACTGGGTTGGTAATCAATGGCCTCCATCTTGGAATCATCCCTATCCTCCACAACCTACTTGGGGAACTCCTGAATGGGAAAGTCAATCATGGGGAACTCAGCAATGACCAAACCAGTCACAGCCACAATGGTACCCACAACATATTTCTCCCCAATGGAATCAAGGACATAATCAATTTTATACTAGTCCTAGGAGGAATCAACAACAGAATTTGTTACCACCACCTTAGAATCTTCCTCAGACTGAGCAAGTAAATCAACCTCAACTTCCAGCACAACCACTTCCCAATCCTAAGAACAATTGATTGAATACTCTGGTATATACTACTGAACAAGATAATGTCACAGGACTTAATGCCATTCATTATGGAAATGCCCAGTTATGTTCGGATAGGAAAATTCAATCACCCACTATTGAGGAAGTAGTGGATGAACCTATTCCTCAAAATTTTGAGAAAAATACTACCCTATCCATGAATATTACTGAGTCTTTTTCAATAGTAGGAGTTGTTGACTTACCTCGAGAGGAGGGAGGTCTTCTTTGACTGAGTTTAGTAAGGATATCCCTTCAAAGGAGAAAATTCAAGCACCATTTCTGGAGCGTCTGAAATCAACAATTCTAAAAGATACTCCGAAATGACATTAGCCTCTAAAATTGCATTAATTCAAGAAATTAAACAATTGCAAATAGAGGTTCCTTTGCTGCAGGCAATAAAGGAAATTCCTAAGTTAAATTAGTTGATCAAACAACTGTGTATTAAAACTCCAAGAAGGAAACCAAAGAAAATAAACACTGTGCACATCGATGGTTATCTAGCTGAATTTTTGTCTGGAAAGACTATTGCTCCAAAATATGATGATCTTGGGAGTCCACTGATTACTATTACAATTAATGAGGTAGCAATGCCTAATGCACTGGTGGATTTGGGAGTAGCTATTAATGTAATGATGATGGATGTAATGGAAAAATTAAGTCTTACTAATTTAAGTCCTACAACTACAGTCTTATAGATGGAAAATCAGTCTATAGCCATTCCAAAAGGTCTTAGTAAAAATGTTCTTGTTAAAGTTGATGGATGGGAATATCCAGTTGGCTTTCAAATAATCCAATCACTTACACCTAAAGATAGTTATCCAATAACTTTGGGAAGACCATGGTTGGCTACTGTTGTTGCTAAAATTGATTTTCGAGGAGGAATGACCATTTCACATGGTCCAGATAGTAAATGTTTATTTTTATATCCTCCCACTAAACCTACCGAATATAATAAAGTCTGGGTTGATGAACCAGAAGAATTTAGTGGGAAAGATAGTTTGGCCTCCTTGGCCATGGTAGTGATTAAACAACATGGAGAGGAATTATAGAATGATTTAGTAAATGAGGTTGCACACTTAGCTATAGGCTCGAGTGAAGAAGTAATAGAGTATGTACCAAAAATTTTGGGACAACCAATTGATATAAGTGGGATGGAACAAAATTATGTTACCATGGGGATGCCTTGTCCCTTGGCTAATATGATTCCTAGAACGAGTTATTTCTTTGATGATATTACAAGATTTCACTGACTTATACCTCATAGTTGTCCTCTCAACACTTTGTTATGACCAATACATATGGTCACTTCAGCCTATCCAGGAACAAAAACAATTATGTTGCTACTAGGAAAAACTGTGAATGTCAATAGTTGGTTGACAGAAATACAAGAGGATAAATTATTTAATGTACTGGTAAAAAGGTATAAAGATTTTTCTTGGGACTATACAGACATGAGGGAAATTCACCCGAGTGTTTGTACTCATCACATTTATACTAATCCTAATATGAGACTTGTTTGTCAACCACATAGGAGACTCAATCCGACATTAAAGGATCTTGTCAAAATTGAGATTGAGAAAATCCTCCATGCAGGATTCATTTATCCTATCTTAGATAGTAAGTGAGTGTCACCTATGGTAGTTATACCAAAGAAAAATGGGAAGTGGAGAATTTGTGTGGATTATAGAGAACTCAATAAAGCCACCTTTAGAGATTATTTTCCCTTACCATTTGTTGACCAGGTTTTGGACAATTTGGCTGGGAGGAAATATTTTTCCTTTTTGGATGGATTTAGTGGTTACAACCAAATTCAGGTAGCACCAAAAGATCAAGATAAGACAACGTTTACTTGTCCTTAGGGCACATATGCATACCGAGTTATTCCTTTTGGACTTTGTAATGCTCTAGCAACTTTTTAGAGGGCCATTTTGTCTATATTTGTAGCACTTGTCAATGATTGTGTAAAGGTTTATATGGATGATTTCATAGTATATGGGTCAACCTATGATGAAGCTCTTCAAAACCTGGATAGGGTTTTAGAGGTTTGCGAGGAAAATCGACTATCCCTTAGCCATGAAAAGTGTTTAATAATGGTGGAACAAGGAATAGTCTTAGGTCATCACATTTCCTCAGAAGGAATAAAAGTTGATCCTAAAAAAATTGAAGTCATTCAATAATTTATTGTTCCTCAAATAGAAATAGATGTTCGAATTTTTCTTGCACATGCTGGATATTATAGAAGGTTCATAGAAAGCTTCAGTAAGATAGCAACCCCTATGTTTTCTCTCCTCCAAAAAGATGTTTAGTTTAATTGGACGTCTGCGTGTCAACAATCATTTGAAATGATAAAAGAAAATCTTGTCTCCACTCCTATATTGCGTGGACCAAATTGTAGTCTTCCCTTTTACATTTATGTTGATTCTTCAGATAAAACAATTGGTGCGGTATTAGGGAAAGAATATGAGGATGGGGGTAAATATGTCATATATTTTATTAGCAAAAACCTAACATCTGCTGAGAGAAACTACACGACAATAGAAAAAGAATTCTTGGCTGTGGTTCATGCCATCAAAAAGTTCTATCATTATATTATATGATATAAAGTTACAGTTTATGCAGATCACTCAACTGTAAAATATTTAATGAATAAACCTATAGTTAATGGTCGAATAATGAGATGGTTACTACTCCTTCAGGAGTTCAATGTGACAATACTCGACAAGCTAGGGAAATTTAATGAGGTGGGAGACTTTTTATCTCAAATCAAACAAGAAGAGGGTGATCGAGCACTTGTACAAGATGAGTTCCCAGGTGAAAATTTATTTTCCATCTCTATAAAGGTTCCTTGGTTTACTAATATTGCCAATTATTTAGCTACTTCTGAAGTACCTCCTAAGTTTACATCAAAACAAAGGAAGCGACTTATTCGAGAGTGTGCACCATTTAAATGGATTAATGAGATTTTATTTTGTTGTGGACCTAATATGATTTTGAGAAGATGTGTCAGTGCTGATGAAACTTATAGTATTTTGAGGGCTTGTCACGATGATCCTTCTGGGGGTCATTACTCAACAAAAATAACTTCTCATAAAATTTTAGGTGCTGGATATTATTGGCCTTCAATGCATAAAGATGTTAAAAATTATGTTCATTGTTGTGATGAATTTCAAAGAGTAGGAAGACCAAATGCTTCTACAGAAATTCCTTTGCAGCCTTAGGTAACTTTGGAACCATTCAAAAAATGGGGGTTAGATTTTATTGGCCCCATAGATCCTTCCTCTCAAGGGAAGGAATGCATATTAGTTTGTACCGATTATGTAATGAAATGGGCATAAGTTCAAGCTTTACGAGTTGCTAGAGAAGAGCAAGTTGCTGATTTTCTCTCTAATAAAAATTTTCTTTGATTTGGAGCTCCCCGAACTATCGTTACAGATTAGGGACCCCAATTTATGTCCAAAGTTCTCCTAACATTTACGGACAACTTTCAAGTGAATCATAAGAAGTTATCCCCTTATCACCCTCAAGAAAATGGTCAAGTAGAGGTGACTAATAGAGAGTTAGAAAACATACTGACAAAAACTATCTCTTCAAGAAGAAGAGATTGGGCCAGGAAATTGCCTAAAGCCGTTTGGGCGTACAATACATGGAAATCTACAACTGGATTTAGTCCCTATGAGCTTGTTTTTGGGAAGAAACCTCTTCTTCCCATTGAATTTGAACTTCAGACCCTATGTATAGCTATGGAGTTGGATCTCAATTTGAAATGAGCTCAAATAGAATGAGTTTTACAGTTAAATGAGTTGGATAAGCTTCATTTGGATGTTGTCCATCAAACTGAACTAGTTCAACATCAACGGAAAGTTTGGCATGACAAATATATTAAAGAGAGAGAATTTCATAATGGTGACTAGGCCTTGCTATTTGATTCAAGATATAAAGACCATAAAGGAAAACTCAGTTCTAAAGTTTTCTCGAATGGTACAGTTCAACTAAAACCCATTGATGGTGATTTATGAACTCTCTTATTTAATGGTCATCACCTATGTATCTACCATAAACCTATTAATAAAGAAGAATTTACAAAGTTGGTAGTTCAATGCAAGGAAAGATCCAATGCATTGACTCTACCAAGGCATAGTCTACTTGATTTAATATTTATATGTTATCTAAAAAGTTAAAAAAATAAAAATAAAAATAAAAAAATTGAAAATTGATGAAAAGTTGTAATAAAAATACATGTGTACCAAATTTATTTTTAAAGCATTTTTCATAAATTTTTGGACTTAACATGTGTTTTCATTTTGCAGGACCTCTCATAAAGAAATAACTTTTGGAGCATCATTCCAAGATGCTCTAGAACTTGATGATTCAGCTGGCCAGTGCTCTAGAACTTGATGATTCAGCTAGCCAATGCTCCAAAACTTGATGGTAAACGCCTAATGCTCTGGAACCCGCTCTTCAGCCTACCATGTTGGAAGGATGTTTTTGTAGAATGATATAACTCCTAAAGTAAGAGTTAATTGGCGTTCATCATTTTCTTCTTTCCGTTTGCATCTTTCGATGATGCTCCAGAACTTTCATTTGGTTGGTGCTCTGGCTGCATTTTTCGACGATGCTCTAGAAATTTCATTTGGTTGCTGCTCCGACTGCATCTTTCGACAATGCTCCAAAATTTTCATTTTGTTGCTACTCTGGCTGCATCTTTTGACGATGCTTTGGAAGTCTCATTTGGTTACCATTTCCACTGCATCTTTCGGTGATGCTCTGGAACTTATCCACTTTCTAAGTTCCAATGCATTCCTTATACATGCTCTGGAACTTTAACCACTTTCTTTGTTCTGAATGCATGCTTTACATGTGCTCCAGAACTTATTCATTTTTCATTTTGCCACCTCCTTTCTAAAAAAAATAAAAAATTCAAATCTTCCTTGATGCTTTGATTATCGTGCATTGGTACACACGCCTTCTTTTTCCATTATAAATAAAAGCCGTCATAATATCTTTTCTTCAT
The DNA here is from genome assembly GCA_007258455.2 of Sequoia sempervirens. NCBI lineage: Eukaryota > Viridiplantae > Streptophyta > Pinopsida > Cupressales > Cupressaceae > Sequoia > Sequoia sempervirens. The sequence continues at coordinate 217,718,359 of VDFB02358134.1, read as the reverse complement.
TAATGACTTTGTCATCCATGAGCTTCCTCATTCATGTCATAATAATTGTACTATCACCTCAACCAATACCCTTGCATCATCTTGTCAAATCGGTATAGGTATAAAATCTTCAAGCGATCATGGAATGGAAGTAAGTACAAATTTTTGCTTTAAATAAGTAGTTCTTTTTGAATAAAATATGATTGATTGGCAAGATTTTCCTTTCCCAATTTAGTAAATTGAGCCACTTGGTGATTAATTGTTAAGTATGCTACTCTTTTTGTGGCCCTTCATGCAAATTGAGATTATTACACAGCAAGCTCCGAGCAAGAGTAGAGTAAATAATTACAGTCCAATTATATTTTCAAAAATATTAGTGCACAAGTCTAGCATTATTGAATTTTTTAGTAGGGTGGTAGAAAAGGTAAAAATAGGCAGTACAAAGAAGAAATCTGAGCCGACTTCTATAGAAAAATTATTGGGGTTAAGTAGCATCTCTTGGTTGTTTGAAGAAGTGGGTTGGTTGGATTTTTTCAGTAAGTTTGAAGGGTATAATGTAAAGCTAGTGAATGCATTTGCAGAAAATTATTCTAATGGTGAGGTGGTTCTACATGGGAAACGTTTCAAGGTGAGTTCAAAAATTATCTCTTCTATTTCAGGGTTAGAAAATTCTGGCATTAAAATATCTAAAACAACACAAACCACATATCAAAAATTATCAGAGTTGTCTCTTAGACAGGGAGACCCTCAACCCATGATATTTGTTAGTACTAGGGGACAAAATAAGGGGTTTCAATGAGCTTCTATATTAGAACCATGGGGTACTGTTGTTGGATGGATTATTAGGTATTTTACTTGTGAAGGTCAACTCACTACTATGGTAGGACCTACATTCCACATGTTGATACATTTGCAGCATGGGAAGGAAAACCCTGCTCTAAGGGTTAATTTTCCTCATTTCTTGAATGATTGTATTAATTCTTCAATATAAAGATATAAAACTAGTTTAGGGCCATTAAAACATTATGGGTTAATTCAATTGATTTGTAAATATCACTTCCGTAAGAAACCTGGAAGTAAATGGGAAATTTTTTTGGGGAAGTTTGATAAGCCTTCATCAGGAAGGAAGTTAGAATTAGGAGAATATTTAAAACAAGTTGCTTCACCTTCCGGAGCAACTTCCCTTGAAGAACCTAAGGCTCCTGAAGCCAAAATTCCTACCATTGTTGGTGAGGAGGTGCTAGAAGTTAGAAATGATGAGTTTGAAACTCCGGCCCAGATAGATGTAGATTAATGCTATGAGATTTCCACAATCCATCATGTTGAAGATTTTTGTGATTTCTAGATTTTTGATTGTGTTTAAGTTTTTTCTCATCAACCTTTCGGATCACACTCAGTGATCCATCATCAGGATGATAAAGAGCTAAGGAGATCACTAATGATGGATCACTGAGTGTGATCCGAAACGTTGATGAAAAAAACTTAAACACAATAAAAAATCTAGAAATTGCAAAACCTTCAAGAAGATGTAGAGATAATGAATCCAAATGTGGATACTCATCCTGTTAAGAAGAGGAAAAGAAGAACTATTCTTCTAAATGATCCAACCATTTTAAATTATCAAGATATTCCTCCTTTAATGTGGAATAAAATTTTATCCTTTGGATCTATAGGAACCCCAGTACAGAGTGAAGGGAATAGGTCAAAATCTAAAAAGAAAAAGAAAACCTTGGAAACTAAGGAGTCAATTCACCAATCCTTAGAAAAAGAAATGTCTGTTGAAGAAGTACATTTTCATTTGGTGTTTGAAGAAGAATTTGTAGATCAAGAAAAATAGGAAATAGAAAGGGGACAATCTCCACTTCCTATGGAGGTTGATGACAGTATGTTAGGAAATTTGTCTCTAGTTATTAATAAAGCTGTTGAAATAGTTGAAACTGAAAATATTAATATAGAACTGGAAAAATTGAAATTAGAGATAGAAGGGTTAAGAAGTCAGTTGCGTGGAAATAAGGAAAATATGGAATTGCAACAAGAGGAAATAATGGTGTATAAGACTTTAATAAATAAAAGGGATCAAGAAATTCAAGATTTAAAGTTGGAAATGTAGGGAAAAGATACATCTATTAGTGAGCTACAAATACAAATTCAAAATTGTAATGAGGAAAATAGGATACACAGAGATGGATTAAGTAAAGAAATTCATAATTTAAAAGGAAATTTTATGCTCATGTTTTCAGCATTTGAAGAAGAAAAGAAAAGATAGAAGGAAGAATTAAATGCTTCTCTTAGTAAGATTATGGAATTAGAGCAGGACTTGCAAGAAAACACAAGTAAACCAATGATGGAATCCAGAGAAGTTCAAACCGAACCAACGGTAACTGAATGGTTCTAAATTCATATTCCTCCATTATTAATGAAATGGATGGAATGGTGCTATTTCCTAAGGAATGCACAAATTGAGAATAACAGATTGAAAATGGAATTGGTGTTATTAAGAGAAGCATTTCATAAAGCTTATAAGGGGAAACAGGATGCATGTCAAATAGCTAAATTTATTTTATCTTGTAGAAGACCATCAAGATTGTATTCAATGTTTTTTAATGAACAATGTTTTAGATGGAAATTGCTTAGAATTTACAATGACCAGCCTTATGAACCTAATGATAAAGAATTTGTTAAAGCATTTGCAGACTCAAAGCCTGAAGAGCAAGATAAGCTCTGTGAATTCTTTACCCATGATCTTTTGTTAGAAAAGCATACTGATTTCTTTGTTAATATTTTTGTGGGGGAAGTGCAATTAAGATCTTTATTGTCTACTATGCGGAATTGAATCCATTAGCAAGAACATAATAAGGAATATTTTCAAGCAGAGAAAAGTATAGGACTTCAAATGAGATCTCCAAATAGTAGACCAGCAGCTTTTAAGAAGACATTTGTAGCTCTTTGTTGGATGAGAAAATGAAGGGGAGGTATGATGATAGCCTTCAAGTTTGTTATAATCATTTCATAGAATAGGGGAAGAAATTGGTTGGCAGGGCTTGGCACGCATGTGAAGAGAGATACACTCCATTACCTATATATCTAAAGAAAAGAGAGGTGATATCTCCTCTTAGCATCAGATGGTCTTTCAGAAGAGTAGATGCCTTGGCCAAAATTTTAGGAGATCTCATAACAAAATGGATCAGAATGAGGTACAGACCTCCTTTATTGCTATATCTAGCCCCTACTTTTCATATTAATACAAATCAAGATGATAGAATTTTCAACGAATGGAAAGGGGTAGTTGCTTTTCATAGAGGTTTCCACAATTCCCCTATAAACTTTGATGTTACAACAAAATATTTTATGATATTAGTGAAAAATATGAAGAAGGGAATAGAGGACAAAGTTATAATCAAGGGACAGGAGGACCTGCCAAGAATTAGGAAGGGGAGGAAATGATGAGGTAAAAATAACCTCATCATGATAATACCATAAAGACCTGGTTCATACATGCAAATCTCTATCCTTTTCCAATTAATTAAATTTTAGGAGAAATAATTGCTTAATTTTTAATGAGAAATTGTATAAACTTTTTTTTTTTTAATTTCTTGAAGTATTTTTCCAATACATATTTAATGGGTTATTTTAAGTGTTTTGTAGATAATAATTAGTCAATCAAAGTTGCAGATTGAAGCATCTAGCCAGCACGTGCTCAGAACAGGCTAAAGATATATGCTGGAAAGATGCTCCAAAACTTTAGGGTGATGGACCAAAGATATAGTTTCTCTTAAATTTGTTATTTATGCTATCCTTTGAATTAAAGACTTTATGGCTCAACTTGAGCCTCTTAAATACTGTGTAATAGGTTTTTAAAGACATATGAGTTATTCGTAGATCTATTTTAAATATTTTCAATGGTTATCCATACCATCTAAAATATAGGATGTAGTTACAGTTTCTCTATAAAAGATATGATCTCTAGAAGTAAGAGATGCAATGAAAAAGTAATGTTATACTGTTAGAATGTTCTGAGGTTTATGAATAAAGAGATTGTTATCTAAAAATTTTGAGTTATGAGTTATGGATGATAATTACAGTTGATAGAAGTGTTTCTGAAATAGCTATGAATGTGAGCTGAGAATGAATGTGATAACCCATGAGTTGGCCACTCGATGGGAGTAGATAAGTGTTTTCTTTTATTATGATGTTGTTTTGTAGAAGAATTATTAAATTTACTATTATGAAATTTTAGTTTTGAAGTATTTGTTGCTTTTCACTTCCATAGTTTCTGTTATCAACTGGTAAAATCTTTATTGTTAAGAAAATGGTTTATGGATTGCTATAAGTTTTTCTTCTTTTATAATTTTTCAGGTTCTTAGTTTAGTCATTTTTGTGCTTTTCAATTTAGTTATTATGCTTTCAAAATCATTTTTCTTATGCTTTCAATTTAAACATTTCTTGTTTTCTTAGGAATAAATTACTTTACATTTTAATAGTTAGAGAGTTTAAAGTTAGAATTAATATTAAGTTGTTCTTAAAAGTTAGAAAACCTGAGGGAGATACTCCAAACTTCTTCTATTGCAAATTGCCTTGAACACTACTCAGTTGACAAATTGAATTTTATATTCTAAATTAATGGGACCTAACGATAGCCTATCAGTCACCATAGGAGCACATACTGGTTTGGAACCATCCATCCCAAACTTCTTCAACATCTCTTTCACATACTTAGACTATGAAATAAAAATTAATTTCTTTGTTTGATTAATCTATAGCCCAAGAAAGAAATTCATCTTTCCAAAGATAAACATTTCAAATTCTTTCTGCATCTCTTCTACAAACATCTTGCAAATATTTTCATTTCCTCCAAAAATAATTTCATCAACATATACAACTACAATCAAAATTTTGTCATTTTCAATCCTAAAATATAGATTGCTATATGTCATACCTGTCTAGCCTTGCATATCAAGCTCTAGGAGCTTGCTTCAATCCATATAAGGATTTCTTCAATATGTACACCATATCTGATTGATCTGACAACTGAAATCCTTCTGATCGTTCCATGTATACCTCTTCTTCTAGCTCAGCATTCAAAAATGTTGACTTGACATCCATCTAATAGACCTTGAAGTATCTATGAGCAGCATATGCTAAGAACATCCTTATAGCTTCCATTCTTGCTACCAGAGCAAAATTTTCCTGAAAATCTATGCCTTCTACTTGTGAGTAACCTTTACACACAAGCCTTGCTTTGTTTCTAGCCACTTCTCCATACTCATTCAACTTATTTCTAAATACCCACTTTGATCCAACAATGTTTTTATATGTCAGTCTTGGGACCAATTCCCAAGTTTGATTCTTCTCAATCTGCATAAGTTCTTCTTTCATGGCTTCTAGCCAATGTTCATATTTACATGCTTCACTTACATTTTTTGGTTCAATCTCAAAGAATAAACACGGATTTACTTCAGCAACATCTCTACTTCTAGTTAATACTCCTTTAGTCTTATCTCCAATAATCTGACTTTCTGAATGATTCTTCTACAAATATCTAGGTGTTTTAGGTGACACCACCGGAGCTTCTTCTTCTCTTTCATTTTGTTCATTATGCTTCTCTTGCTCATCATTTTCCTTTTCTTCCACAATCTCTGCAATTCTTACACAATCAACTTCATCAAATATGTATCCATCAATGTTAATTGAATTTTTCATTGTCTCATCAACCTTGACATTTGCACTTTCTACAATCTTTCTCAATCTTTTATTGAAGCATCTATATGCTTTTATTTTAGTAGAATATCCAAGAAAAATTCCTTCATCACTTCTTGCATCAAACTTACATAAGTTTTTGTCATCTCTTATGATATACCATTTTCTTCTGACTACTTTGAAATACTTGACAGTAGGAATTCTTCCATGTCATAGCTCATAGGGCATCTTTGTACTATTTTCTCTTGCTTGAACTCAATTGAATACATAAACAATAATATGAATAGCTTCTCTCTAGTAAAATTACAATAAACCAACCTCAATAATCATTGATCTAGCAGTCTCTTGAATTGATTTATTTTTTCCTTTCAACAACTCCATTCTATTGAGGGGTTCACAAAGTAGATAACTTCTTTTATTCCATGCACTTCACAAAATATATTAAACTCATGGGAGGTGAATTCTCCACCTCTGTCAGACCTTAAGCATTTTATTCTCAAATTCACTTAATTTTCAACCATAGCTTTTAATGTCTTGAATATATCTAATGCATTCGATTTCTCTTTAAGAAATGTAACCCGTGTATATCTAGAATAATCATCAATCAAAAGCATAAAGTACCTTTCACCTTATAGACTTCTCACTCTTATAGGACCACAAAGATCTATATGAATTAATTTCATTAGTATACTATTCCTTTGATCTATAATGATTTCTTGCTTTCTTTCCAAACCGAAAATTCTTGCACATAACATTAATAGGCTTTGTAATTCTTGGTAAATATCTCACTGCCTAAATTGCACTAATCCTTGTCGAGTTATCAAAATTCATGTGACACATTCTCCTATGCCATAACCAACTATCATTAATCTAAGTCATAAATCATCGTTGATCAACACCCTTAAGTTGATATATATTTCCTTCAAATTTCTTTCCTACAACAATCAATGTTTCGGATCCTTTTCGGATTTTGATGTATGTGCAAGATCATGATGGGCCAAAAAGTGGCAATATGATGGGTATGTGGCTGACAAATTTTTATTTACCCAAAATTGATGAAATGAAAAGGGTTTTTAAAGGAGATTCTCAGCTTTCCACCAATATAAATTATGCCTTACTTTGAATTTAATAAGTAATTATTATTCATTTTTTATTTGAATTATGACTAAAGTCTTGATTGATAGGCTGATTGAAAAACATCTATAGATTTCAAACAGTATCACATTTTTTGAATCCAAAACATAAATCACATTATATACTTTGCATACCATAGGATTAAAAAAAGAAAAATTGAATTTCATAAAGTTTTGACCAAGTTAAGGTGGTTAGACATACAAGTTTTTTATATTTTTTAAAAGTTGTAATAAAAAATTCATAATTAATTATTTACTTGGAAAAAAATTACAAAAAATATGCATCACATTGGGACATGAGTCCTCTACTTATATCTAAAATCTTATAAAAAATATTATCATTTTTTGTGGTTAGGGTGGTTAGACAGACACCTACTTCTTATTTTTCCCCGAAATTTAAGTACCATGCATTGAAATTTCAAATTTTCACCAAATAGATTTAAAAAAAAAAAACTTAATAGTTTAGAAACTAAATTCAATTTTCTACAGATTCTATTCTTACATAATTTTGAAATAATATAGATAACTTATTCAAATTTTTATGTCAAGTTGCATAACTCTGATTTTTTTGAATTTTTTGCCACTTAAGGGCCTATTTTTTCCATGATGATCCTGCACATATGAACATCTCTCATCCTTAAACACAAGATCATATCCCTTACTACACATCTTTCCAACACTCAAAATATTATTCCTTAAACCCTTAACATAGTAGACATCATCAGTATTATGCTTGCCATGAAAACTTACTGAACTTATCCCACAAATTTTAACACCAGTATCATCTCCAAACATAACCAAGCCTCCACCATATTTTAAAGTTAAACAAAGTTACTATTATCACCAATCATGTGATGTGAAAAACTACTATTAACAAACCAATAGTTCTTCTCTTGTTTAGCATGTAAGGAAGAGATAACAATACCTTCATTTTTCTCATTCGGAGGGCATTCCTTCACCTATTTTTTAGAATTAGTAGAAATAGGTTCATCCATTATATCCAAGAACAAGCATTCATTATCATTAGGATCTTCATAATCAGAATCTTCATTAGATATACTAGCATTCTAATTCACATAATATGCTCTTTTTATCTTCTTTCCTTTCTTTTCTTTCTCATATCTTTGTTTATACCTCTTAGCTCTTTCTAGGAACTTTGCAGCATAATGACCTATTTCTCCACAACTAAATCATTAAAAGGGTACCTTACCTTCATACTTATCAGAGCCTTTCATCATCTTTATAACAATGTTAGCTTCTATTTCATTAAATTTTTCTACTTTTGTGTCCTTAAAATTAGTTTTTGATTTGCATCCATTCCTCAGATTAGGCTTCCTCATCTCATAAGATGCCAAAAATCCCAATAGATCATTAGTGTGGGTCTTATAATCTATACTTTGTTCAATAGCACACACCTTCTCATGTAAGCATCAAGAAGAGTTCTAAGAATCTTCTTTACAATCTTGGTTTCATCTACAGTAGCACCAAGTCCTTGCATTTCGACCACTATCTCATCCAATCTTCGTACATAAGCTTTAGCATTCTCATCTTCAGACATGTGTAGAAGCTCAAACTGTGTTTGCAAATTTTGTAATTTTTCCTCTTTGACTCTTTCATCACCTTCATGCACTCTTTCCAAATCATCCCAAACTTCCTTAGTAGACTTCAGATTATGAACCTTAATCAACTCAAAATGTACCAGACTGTTCTTCAAAATGTACTTCACCTTATTGTTCACTTTATGTGCTTTGATCTCATCAGTCATACTCAAACCATTAGCAAGAGGAGTGTAAGGATTCTTGTAAGATTTCTCCACATCATATCTACAAAACTATGGATATTCTTCCATCAATATTTTCCAGATAGCATAATTAGTTCCACCAAACCTTGGATAATCATCAGTCATTTTACCAACCATCCCAAACCTTCCTTAAGTGGTTAAAGTCTTCACCAAGGAACCAAGCTCCGATACCAATCATTGAACAAGACAATTGAGATGGGGGCTAAATTATTTGTCATGGATTTAAACCTGTATTCATCCATTAGAACTAATCCTTAACACTACTTAAATAATTAAACATTAAATACTAGTGTAGGAACTGAAAACCATCACATTAACACAATAACACCAAATTTATGTGGAAAACCCAATAAGGGAAAAACCATAGTGAGGATTAACTCACACTATAGAGAATATCAAAACCATTTACAAGATGCTCACTTCCAAAACAAGGACTCACTATCCAACAAGACTAACAACCCAGAGGGCTCACTACCACAAAGATACAAAGAATATAGAAGAGATACATTACAGAGAGAATACAATATCAATGCAATAGAGAAATCCACCATAATTTTCTCAACCACTTGTAGACATGCATGAATGATAAAGTACACCTTTTGCTCACTACATCCATAAACTCAGCATTTAGGCTTCGCATTGATCTACCACACTCACATCACACACACTCATTGATTCACATCAATCTCACATCTATCTACTCTATTTCTTTTCACTTTTCTCTCTTTCCTCTTTCTATGCTCTATTCACCACTAACTCATCTTGTATTTATACGATCTTCAACTTTGAAACATATCCAAAGTCAGCCATCCAAATTCAAATTCAATGGAGGTTGGCGCCAATACATCCTAGGGTGGAATTATAATGAGGGAAAACCAAACACATGCTTCATAAGGAATCAAATAGATCCAACACACTTCACCAACTCTAAAGGTAGTAATTAACACAAGGTCAGCCAAACCAGTGTAAAACACATAGAACAATTAAGCACGAACCTTCTAGATACCAAAATTATCTTCAATACAATAAAAATAACTCAATTCTAGAACTGCAAGTCATAAGAATTTAACAAAAAGAAATATGGACCAACAACATTTCTCCCAGATCTCAACCAGAACACAAAAAACCATAGTTCATAACTGGTGAACATAACACTGTACAACGAATCAATAGCTAAAATTATGGATATAGCAGCTTCCAACAACCATGACCAACATATCTGAACCACACAAACACAAGAGAAAATCATGGAGCAAAACCCAAAGTAACCACTAAACATCTGCAATCTTTCTTCAATAAAATTTTCTCAATATCCTTGACATATACATCCAATAACAAGAATCCATGACACTAATTCCAATAACAATCAGTTGATAACCAACAACCAGTTGAATTCAATGAAAACACCTTCATTCTTTCCATTCTTCCAACGATTCTACCACATAGAAATGGATCATATAGCCAGAAAGGAATTTATTTAACTCTACCAACTATACCTTTTGAAATGCACTTTCTGCACCAATATCACAATAAGTCATACCTTGAAATAAAATTGAGTTGGATTTACCTTGTGCTAATAACATGGATTTTATAGTGGTTCTATAAAGAAGCACTCTACCAATATGGGTGGTTTATTAATTTATAAATATTTTTTAATATTAATAATAGTATGAATAGTCAAGTTACATCATAATCACATATAGTTACAGTATGATATTAACTATATGCCACTACTAAAGGACAACATATCAAAATCTATCTAGACAGGAGGTATCTTAGGCTTGTACATAACATACAAAATATAGACATTGCACCTGCTTATAAAGATATAAAAGGTGTCAAAATGGAGAGAGGTGATATATTAATTATCTTTCATTCCTACTCTCATTGCATTCTTCCATCGCGCCCCAGTTGACCAAAGTGTTAATAGCATCCCTTTCATCACTAGAAAAGACTTCTTCTTTCTCAAAGTTTTCATTGGTGAATAGTCTTGGGGCTCTTCCTTTCCTGCCTTCCTTCTCTACAGCTACTTGCTCATTGAACTCCTTTTTGAATGCCTCCAGTGCTTTCATACAAATATCCAAGCTTGGTTGTCCCTACTGCTAAGAATGACCAAACTTGATCTCCTTTTGATGGATCGATACCACCCATCTCTTAGTAGTTTCAAGAATTTTCTCTCCGCAATCTCCAGGTGGCGACTACTTGCAATGCAACATTAAATAGAGCAAGTCTTTTTTTTTACTCAATAAATTCCCTCTAAAACCCACTGTACTTTTCCTCATTCCTTGCCTTCTAGATATGCCACATAATTTTAGTAGTTAAGGAAAGCCAAAACAAATGCAAATGTTTATTCAAATTTTTATTAATGCAAACCATAATTTATTTCCAGTTTACTTTTCCATTGCTTCTCCATATGTTAAGATCATTACAAAACAAATTCCACACATCATTAGCAAAAAAATAGTCAAAGAAATATGGTGAATGGTTTCTGGCTTGCATATATTTCACAAATCAATGTTAGTGTTATTCAACTTATAAGGAGATTTTTCAACAAAATCAACCATCTAAAACAAGTCTTTTTAGCATCTATCATATTATGCCACAAAGAACAAAACACTTTCTTCCATTCAACACTATCTAAATTTATTTTCTAAACCTTATTTAGGTACTTTGTGGGGGTGTTAGAATTAATTATTTCTTTATAAATGATCTTTGCTTTCACCTCTTTAAGGGGGAGAGCATCCTTCCAAAATATCTCAATGGGTTTATCAGCTCAATTCCCATTATTGAGCTTATGAATCCAATCTTTACAAGCTTCATTAATGATAGAATAAGTTCTAAAATTATATCGGGGTAACCCATAGTCCTCTTTTAATTAGTTCAAACTAATTAGGTTTCCATCCTTGATGTTGTTGTTGAATTTTTTAATACCAGCCTAATTCCATTTTTTTCCAGAATAACTTGCAACAATGTTAGAGGCTTCTCATTATGTTCAAGGTTCCACCATATGGACCTGTTGGGATGGATCAAATTATTGTTGGAACTAATTACCAAAGGGAAAGTGTAGTTATCCATAAGTGATTCCTAATCCATCTAGATGACCCTAAACACCATTGAATATGTAAGCACTATTGGGTACTTGGTGATGAGAAAATCAGTGAAAGGAAGTGATTTCCATGATTTTTCCAACTTTGGAACTACTTGAGAAATGATATTTTTGACCAAGACATTCTAGGGTTCATTCCCTTCAATAGCTTTGATGATCCACTTAGCAACAAGAGCTACCCCATTCCTTTTAATGTCTTTGAGGTCAAGTCTTCCATTAGCCTTCTCCAAGAAACACCAATCCCACTTGACCAAATGCATCTTCCTTCTACCTTTCCCATATGACCACATAAATCCCCTTATCCTCTTTTGCACTTCATTGACCTAATAGTTGTTGAAGAACCAAATAGAAGAAAAATACAAAGTGTATGAGGATGGGATCTTTTGGCACACTTGGATCCTTCTTTCTAGATACAAATACTGCCTCTTCAACCCATCCAGCTTCTTCTCAATTTTATTTTTTAACCAAAGCCATATATCTTTTAGATTTGGAGAAACATAGAAGGGGATCTCCAAGTATCTTGTTTTTTGGGACCACCCCACTGAAGATCAAAGTTGTGTAGCCAATTAGGGGGTGCTTTTGACCACCCCAATAGGATAGACTTTAGTTTAGAGACTCTTTCTTCAAAGGCAAAACAAAAGAAGTTTACTTTATCCATCAAGTTTTTCATATTTTCTTGCATTTCCACAAAAATAAATGTGTCATCAACAAATTTTATGTTCAAGATCTCATTATGATCTGGAAGTATCAGGGTCCTCACCTTAGGTGACTTAAGGCTATCTCTTAGCAAGTAATGTAGGGCATCAGAAGCAATGACAAATAGGGAAGGAGCATTGGGACAACCTTGCCTAATGGACCTCTCCAGCTAGAATACGTTAGACCTGGAACCATTCACTTCAACCTATGAAGATGAATCCTTAAGAAGAGTACCAATCATGTTGGATAAGGCTTGTGAAAACCCAAAGGCTTCAAGAGTCATTTTGAGAAATGACCATTCCACCCTGTTATAGGACTTCTCAAAATCCAAGAACAACAATGCAACATTCTGATGTGATCGTTTGGACCAATCCAACTCCTCCCAACTTGTAATCAAATTTTAAAGTATGTATCTACCATTGATAAACCCGGTTTGGGTAGAATTTATGAACTTATGGAGGATGTTGGACAACCTCGAAGAAAGAGCCTTAGCAAGCACCTTGTAGGAGACATTCAACAAGGTGATAGGCCTCCAATTTTTTATTATTTTTTTATCCCCATCTTTTGGTAGGAGCTTGATGAGACCCTTTTTGGTACTAGTTCCCAAGAATCCCTTTGATAGAGATTTTGTGTAAACCTAGTGTAGATCCTCACACACCCAATCACTAAAGACCTTATAAAACTCCATAAGGAGCCCATCAACTCCTAGAGACTTATCATTACTCATAGAGGAAAGTTCCTTTTTGATTTCTCCTTTAGCCAAGGGGGTAGCTAACATGTTGGAGTCCTCTTGGGATATTTTAGGAGGAATGAGAGCTTTGATCTTGCTTCTAGCCTCACATCCACCCCCAAGTATCCTCAGACTTAAGCAAGTCCCTATAGAAAAGAAATAACTATCTCAAAATCTCTTCCTGATTTACCACAGTTACGTCATTATGACAAATTTGATCTATTTTTTCCCTCATAACTTTGTGCTTTATATACCTAAAGAAAAACATAGAACCTTTATCACCATTATCTAGCCAATTGAGCTTGGCTCTTATCTTTATTCCTCTTATTTTTCTTTCTTGGATTTTTCTTAGTGAGATTTTGGATTTATTTAGTTTTCCATACATCACATCACTATTTGGCTCCTCTTGAATCTTGGTTTCAACATTCAGCAACCCATCCTAGAGACAATTATCCTCCCACCTTTGGTCCATTTCCTTCATTTTACCAATAATTTGAAATATTATTCTCCATCCAACCACATTCATATTCCATCTCTCAATTAGGTTGGAACCCCTCAACACTCACTTATTGATTCCCCTTAAGGTGTTAACAACCTCAATGCAATCCTTATCCCTCAATAGGCTAGGATTGAGAATGAAGTTGTCCTTGGATTTGGGGCATATCTTCACACCACTATTTATGGTTATTTTAGCCTTGATTGGATGATTGCCAAAAAGAGTATAGGGGTAAACCAATACCTTGCAATCATCATTGATGAGCTCAAAATTGAAGTAATCTCTATTGGCATAGAATCTATCCAGTTGGAAGCATATCCTTTCCCCCCCTTCTAGGCATTGCACTAGGTGTACCACATAGTGCTACATTCATTCTTCTTTCCCTCCAAAGGGTCAATGATATTAAGCTTTTTTTTATCTATAATAGTAGTTCTTTTCATTCCCCTTCCAGTCCATGTTGATGCCACCTATTTTGTCCTCTTTACTCACAATCATACGGAAATCACCCCTATAATCCAGGGGATATTTTGGAGACAGGGCCACTTCCAAAGCTCTATTCTCCCTAAGTAATAATTAGGAGCATAAATTGAACAAATTCAAAATGAACTACCTCCCTTCTCAAAGGTAGCCTAAATTTCCCTATTGTAGAGTGGCACGCCTAGATTGCCTAAATAAGGCTTCCACTTATCAGCCATCAAAATAGCCACCACACCCTTGCCTTTCTCATGGTTAAAGACAAAATGACTAGAGTCAATCCACACAAACTTCATATTAGTTTCCAAAGTGAAACAAACTACATTGATTTCTTGTAGAAGGATAAATTCCTTATTTTTTCCAGATTAAGGAACCTCCTAACCACATATTTCCTTTTTAAGGATTCTAACCCCCTAAAATTATAAGAGGTACAGTTAATCATCATCATTAACACTATTGGTGTTGGTCTCTTTGTTATTCCTAAATAACACAAAGTATTTAGGTTTCTTTTCTTTAGTTTTAGCTATCTTAGGGGAAGGGATAGACAACACTATTCTTCTTCCTCTTTCCCTTGATTATTCCCAAACTATTTTCACTGATGGTTATAGATTTTCCTTTTTTAATCCCTCTTTTCTTTGGTTCTTAAGGAGGGGCAAGAGTGTCATCTTTTCTTGGCTCTTTCTCACCCTCTAGCTTGGAGTTCTCCACAACTAAGGAGCTTTCTAGTTTATTGAAAATTGTGTCTTGTGGCCTATCATTGTGTGTTACCACTCACCCACCAAGGGTTTTCTCATCATCACTGTGCCCACTAGGGACTACAAGTTTAATGGTGGAGCTAGGATTATCACTTACCTTGTTAGAGGAACCAACCATATCCACTGACCATCTCCTAACCAATTTAGTTAGAGAGTCTAAGGATTCACCTAGGTGTGAGGTGGGAGAATCACCACATCCCTTTGAGGTGAGACCACCACTACCCATTGACCCATGTTTACTAGATTCCCCTTTTATTTAAAATTAAAGTAGCTTGAATATCATTACTTGGGAGATTGTTATTAGTATCATCTTTATCTATCCTAATTGGATAGAGTTGTTACCCTCATTTTTAGGAAGCCCACACATTTTTAGCCACTATAGCCCCCTCACTAATTGACAGACTATTGCCACCCTCCACACCAAGGTTGGTCTGTGTGAGATTGTAACCCCCACTCCACCCTTCTCTTTGGCTTCAAAAGTGGAGACCATTTTTTGAACCAGGGATGAGATTTTACCAATATTAGCATTGCTTTGGGGATTAATGATGATGGTATCTTCATCGAATTGAAACCCATTCACATAGGTTTAACAATTTTAATTTTTCTATTATATTTAT
This sequence comes from Sequoia sempervirens, assembly GCA_007258455.2. Lineage (NCBI taxonomy): Eukaryota > Viridiplantae > Streptophyta > Pinopsida > Cupressales > Cupressaceae > Sequoia > Sequoia sempervirens. Next base: position 217,702,875 of record VDFB02358134.1, on the reverse strand, counting down.
TGCAATCACCTTTACTTCTATTTTTTTCTAACGCCAATTGTTCGACATTCTTTTTGATGGGGGAAGATCCCTCACAACTTTGGTGGAAACCAACATCAATGAACAGGGGGAGGATTGGGGCCAAAGTTGAAAGGAGGAAAGGAAAACTATTGGGTAGAAATGGGGTTGTAGGAAGCAACGAGTTGAAGCAGTTGTTGGTTGACACACTCGGCTTGGTCTGAATGGAGCTAGGAACATTAGCAGTGGATTCAAGGTCGGGGGAAAAGAAGCAGGGTAGAAATTGAGGCCTGGCAGTCAATGGTGAGGGAATGGAAGGAGAAGATAGTGTCTTGGAGGGGGAAGGACCATTGGGAACCTTGACACAACTAGGAGAAGCAATGTCAAAACCAACACTAGAGGGGAGATCCACATTTTGGGTTGCAGGACCCAACTTGGGATGAGCATTACCAATGGTTTTTATAATATGCGAACAACTATTGTGGACATGCCCCTCTTTTCTTTAGAGGGAGCATGCCCCCAAACCACCAAGAAGCTCAACTGGACACACATAGAGGATGCCTTCAATTCTCAACCTAATATTGGCCAACAGTTCAATGCTAGGATTAAGTGAGATGCACAAGCATGCATTCATATCTTGGAGCATTACTTAGAGTCTATCAACATGAATAATGTTTCCAAATGGAGACATGATTTGCGAGATGAAGGACTAGAGGTCCTGGGGAACATCTTTTAGCAAAATCCATCTAGGGCTTGACAATGCAAGAATTTCCTCACTATTTGCCCTGTGATCCCAAGATAATACCCTAAAAATTGACTTCCCTATACTCCAATATGATTTCTTCAAAACTTTAGTTTGCATTTCATGATTTTTAAAGAAAATTAAAAAAAATCCTTTTTGAATCACTCTGCAAAAGGAAATTTGGATATCCAATTTCTTATCCCAGATAGTATTAAGGCAATTATCTAGGTATTTCCTGGTGGGGAGGGAATTAGGGTTAACAACAGTGATGAAAACTACCACCCAAAATAGCCTACCCCTCTCCCAATGAATTGTATCTAGCATATTAATATTGGGAACAACCACATTAGTTTCTAGAGGGCACATACCTTGTAATCTGCCATAGTCAACTGCAACACCTTCCTCACCTACCAACTCAAACACAAATTTAGCATTATCTGGGCACATCGACATATCAAAGGCTAGGGCATCATGAAAGTTTTTAGGGTTATTAATGCCATTTAATTCCCCTTTTTCCTTCAATAATTTCCTAGAGAGATTGGGGTGTTTCATACCCCCATCCTTGGTAGTTCACACAAATGAGAGGCCTTTCAAGCTAGAGCGATTAAAAACACCAAGTTTGGGAAATAAAAACATGTAACTAGAGAAAATAACACAAAACAAAATATAACAGAAGGAAATTAATGCAGAAAAGCCCGTAAGGTACAGAGGACAGTGTTGCAAGTATGAGTAAGTTTGGTGGTGTTTTCATTGATGTTGTTGCAGGTTTTGCATGTATAGTTGAGATGTTGACGAGATGTTGTGAGTACATGGAGCTATCTTTATGGTGTTGCAGGTGTGTTGATATGATGAGTTTCCAAGTGCTTTTGAGAAATAGTGAAGACAAAGTTGAGTGTGTTTAGAATGTGCTACAGTTTGTGCACTGCATTTCTTCTATGTTGATCCTATTCTTTTGCAGATCTGAATTATTGTTTATGGGCATCTATTGGTGATATATCCTAGATTGTAGCTTCTGGTTTGATGGAGAGTGAATTTTTTGTTCACTGGTGTGTGAACTAGTTTGGAGGAGTTATTTGTCTATGGACTAGGAGAAATGATTTTACTTGCACTGCATTTCTTCTATGTTGATCCTATTCTTTTGCAGATCTGAATTATTGTTTATGGGCATCTATTGGTGATATATCCTAGATTGTAGCTTCTGGTTTGATGGAGAGTGAATTTTTTGTTCACTGGTGTGTGAACTAGTTTGGAGGAGTTATTTGTCTATGGACTAGGAGAAATGATTTTACTTCGTAGTCCTCTGCTACTTTGTTTTTGGTCTTTCGTATCTAGAAGATGTCTTGTAATGGTGTTATTTGTGCTCTATAAAAGGTGTTCATGGTCTAGTGCTCTAGAAGTTGAGTTTCAATGTTGTTGTGTGTGTCTGTATAGGCCAGATAGACTCCTGAAAGTAGTGAGATGACAGTGTCTACAATTCTTTTGATCAAGGCTATGGATGTGTGTAATTTTTTGTGGTGGATTTTTCTATTATCTTTTGTATTTATAGGAAGTGAGCCTCCTTTTGGATAATGAGTCCTATCTATAGGCAGCGATCCTTGTATTTGGGAAATGAGCCCTTTGGTAGTAAGCCTCTTTGTATTCAGTTTTGCAATTACTTTATATTGTGAGTTAATCATCACCATGGTTTTTCCCTTATTGGGTTTTCCATGTAAATTTAGTTTTTATTGTGTTGATATTTCTTTCTGTTATTTACATTTCATGTTCATACTTAATAACACAATTAAGTGGTTGTGAAGTTGATAAGTGTTTGAGACTTTTGATAGTGTTTGGTGACAACTTATTCACCCCCCTTCTCAGTTTTCTTGCACCTTTCAAAAATTGGTATCATAGCCTTGGTTCCTCGGAGAAGAGTTTAACCACTTGAGGTAGATCCGATGGTGCACAAATTGGAAATCCCTATGTTTGATGGATCTGACTACAGTGACTAGAAAGTGTAGATGAGAGGTTACATAATCTCTCTTAGTTACAAGACCTAGAAGGCTATTGAAACAAAGTATGTTGCACTGACAAGTGGTCCTTCTTCTACAGATGAGATTTCTACCTATAAGGAAAATGAAAAAGAAAGGTATGTGATCTATAGTGCTTTATCTAAGACTGGGAAAACAAAAGTTATTTCTTTGGGAATTACTTATGAATTTTGGAAAATGTTGGAAGATATCTATGAAAGAAATGATAGAGTGAAATTTTCAAAGAAGCTAATAGCTAAGTGTAGATATGAGAACTTGAAAATGGAAGAAGGTGAAGATATTGCAAGCTATTTTCAAAGGGTTGATATTGTTGCGAATGAAGTGAAAAATCAAGGTGGTACCTTGACTGATGAAGATGTAATGGAGAATATTTTGATGACTCTACCAGAGAGTTATAGTGATAAGGTTGCTATTGAGGAAGTGTATGATCCTAAGAAGTTTACTAAAGAACAACTATTTGGCACCTTGATTGCATTTGAGATGAGGAAGTTTGGAAAGAAAGAGGAGAAGACAAAATCAACCTTTAAAGCTACAAAGACAAAGGATGATCCGCATAGTGATAATTCAAAAGAGTTGGAAGCAAACTTTATAAGGAAGTTGAAGAAAGGTACCGGTAAGTACAAATGTATGTTACCCTTTAAATGTTTCAGTTGTGGAAATATTAGTCACTATGCTTCAAGATGTCCAAATAGAGTTGTACATAAGAAGAACATAGATCATAATAAAGACAAAAAGGATAAGAAGTTCAAGAAGTTCTATTATGTTAGAGAAGATGTTGGGATTTTTTATGAGTTTTATTTTGAGGATAATGATGATGAATGCTTGTTTCTAGCCTGGAGAATAAATCTATGTCTACTAACTCTAGAAGATGTGCAAGGGAAAGTGGTCCAAGAACAAGAAGGATGGGATGGAAGGTACAATGGTTACTGCATTTCATGCTAGAAAAGATGAAGACTATTGGGTGATAGATAGTAGTTGCTCTAATTACATTATCAGAGATAAAAGTAAGTTCACTAAAATTGAAAATTATGATGTTGGATTAGTCATGTTTGGAGATGATTCTGGAGAAAATATTGTTGGGAAAGGAACAATTAGTTTTGATGGAAAACATGGTATTGATGGTCTATTATGTTAAGGGCTTAAGGCATAACCTTTTGAGTGTTGGAAAAATGTGTAGCAAAGGATTCAAGCTTGTGTTTCAGGATAATACTTGTGAGATTTGAAAAGGGTCTGGAACTATGGTTGCTGCTAGAAGAACATATGGAAATATCTATCAGCTTCAAGGTGTTGATGGTCAGTGCCTTGTATCTCAAGTTAATGAAAGTTGGCTATGGTACCGGAGGATGGGACATGTAAACTTTGATAATTTGATCAAGATCAGTTCAAGAGAGGTTGTCCAGGATTTTCCTAAAATCACACGGCCTACCAATACTATGTGTAGAAGTTGTCAGTTGGGAAAGAAAACAAGATGTAGTTTTAATGAAAAAGATCAAACAACTACCAAAATGCTAGAATTGGTTCATACTAGCCTTTGTGGTCATACAAGAAAGAGAAGTCTAAATGGTAATAGGTATTTCATGCTCCTTATTGATGATTATTCTAGAATGATATGGGTTACATTTCTTAGAGAGAAAGCTCAAGATCTGGATAGATTTAAAGTGTTCAAGGAAAGGGTAGAGAATGAAGTGAAATTGAAAATCAAATGTTTAAGTTCTGATAGAGGTGACGAATTCACTTCCAGTGAGTTTAATGCATTTTGTGAAGAGCATGGCATAAAGACATTTTTCTGCTCCTAGAATTCCTTAGCAAAATGGAGTTGTAGAAAGAAAGAACTAGACTGTTCAAGAGGCTACAAGAACAATGATCAAAGAAGAAAATGTACCTAATGTATATTGGAGAGAGGCAATCCACACTGATGTTTATATTATTAATAGAGTTCAGATCAGATGTAATAGCACAAAGACTCCTTATGAGTTGTGGACTGGTAAGATTCCTACGGTGAAGTACTTTAAGGTGTTTGGAAGCAAGTGTTACATTAAAAGAGATGATGAAAACATTGGAAAGTTTTATGCTAGATTTGATGGAGTTATTTTCCTTGGGTATTTAACTAGTGGGTATATGCAGGATCATCATGGAAAAAACAAGCCTTTAAGTGGCGATGAAAATTCAGAAAAATCAGAGCTAGGCAACTTGATGTAAAAATTTGAAAAATGTATCTATATTATTTCAAAAATATGTAAGAATAGAATCTATAGCAAATTGAATGTAGTTTCTCAACTACTAGGTTTATTTTAAAAAAAAATCTATTTGGTGAAAATTTGAAATTTCAATGCAGTAGTACTTAAATTTCAGGAAAAAAATAAGTAGGTGTCTATCTGACCACTCTAACCAAAATAAAATGACAATATTTTTTTATAATATTTTAGATATAAGTAGAGGAATCATGTCCTGATGTGATGCATATTTTTTGTATTTTTTTTCCAAGTAAATAATTAATTATGATTTTTTTATTACAACTTTTAAAAAATATAAAAACACATGCTATACACCTTAGCAGGTGTAAAACTGTGGAAATTCATTTTTTTTTTTTTTTTAATCCTATAGTATGTGAAGCATAAAATGTATGATGCATATTTGATTCAAAAAATGTGATAATACGTTTAGAAGCTATATAGATGTTTTCAATTAGCTTGTCCCGATCCAGGGACTTTAGTCATAATTCAAATAGAAAATGAATAATAATTATTTATTAAATTCAAAGTAAAACATAATTCATATTGGTGGAAAGATGAGAATACCCTTTAAAAACCCTTTTCGTTTCATCAATTTTTGGTAAAAAAAATGTCTTCAACCACATACCCTACACATACCCATCATATCACCACTTTTTAGCCCATCTCAATCTTGCACATACCCTAGTAGCAAAGCATACAAATGCTTCAATAAAAGATTGAGGAATATTGTTGAGAGTGCAAATGTGAAGGTTGTTAAATATATGCAGAAACCAATTGAGATAAGTGAAGTTGAACCAGATGAGCCTATCTACGAACTAGTACAAGAAGCGAATAAGGATGAAGAAGACCATATTGAAGAAGAAGAATCTAAACTCTAAAACTGGCTCCTAAGACTCCTAAGTATGTA